>JADRCH010000004.1:26664041-26781634 GCA_019843965.1 Rhynchomys soricoides | reverse complement strand
TATATATATATATATATATATATATATATATATATATATATATATATATAAAGAATAGAAAGAGAGAGGGAGGAGGAGAGGGAAAGGGAAAGGGAGAAGGGGAGGGCAAGAGACAGACAGACAGACAGAAACTACAAGCACCTACATTCTGTATTCTAGAATACTAGTTAAAATGTTTCATTCAAGTCTCTTTGCCCCTAATTTTTTTGATTCTCTGTTGTATTTTTGTTCGTTTGTTTGTTTTATACTTTTTTGTTTTTAGTTTTTTGTTTTTTTTTTTTTAGCTAAGGGGAAGATATATTTCTCAATATACAATAGTTTGCAGCACATATGTGTCCTTCATAATTTTTATGGGATGTACAATTTGCAACAATAAATGTCGTGTTTGACTTCTTCATATGTCAATGTAATTTAATGCATTAATTCCTAAAATTCTTTGTGTTGTTAAACTATTTTGCTTTTGAATATCATTGTTTGTTTCTTTGCAATGTATATTCATGTTTGTGAATTGAAAGAAATAGAAAATATTTTGGGTAAAGAGTAACTTAATGCTAAATTAAAGAAAATATGGAATATTTGTAATTATAACATTGTGCTTTAAAGTGTGGTTAAAGTAGCCATCTTCACAGTGAACCACTGGATCAATGCCAATATTAATATTATAAAAGTAACATTAATAATAGTTTGATCCCTCGCCCCCTAATTCAATATTTGTTTAAATCTTTGTTGGCTGTGTGCTTTCAAAATATGTGTTGAAGTCAATAATAACATATATAATCTTCTTGCACAGCAGTAAATAGGTGCTAATATGATCTTCATTATAGTTTGATTGTATACAAGTCTCATCATGTAAACAATAATTCATTTTCAGGAGCTCATTTGGCAAACATATTTCAAAAGTATAACTAATTTATTATGTTTTGCTTATAAAGTCAGTAAGAACTTCTAAGATGGTATTGTCTATATGTCACACAAAATTCACAAAAATACTAACAAACAGGAGTTTAGAGTGTCTATTAGACTTTTCTGGGTCATAAAAATGTTTTAAAAAATCTGATATGCCAAGGGATCTATCATATTTTAAAATAAGTTCTATTTGTGGAAGTCAACCTATATAGCTTCCCCCCAAGTTTTCCTAAAAGCCTAACATCTTACTTGTATATTCAGACAAGATTTACTAACACTGGATTTTAGGTACTTGTTTATATCTTAAAATAGTATTTTGTAAGGAAGTAGTTGTTATTCATTATCATACTCTGAAACATGTCATAAATAATTTAAACTATAGTTGTCAAATGAAATGAAAAAATTTAATCTGTACTCCCTTTACTGGTTTTTATCTGTATTTTTTGCTTACTTAATAATGTACCAATCTAATAAATCACAGTTTATATCATTTTAGAATATTAATGCACATCATTTCAACATGACTGATTAAATGGAAAGACGTTGTCAAGAATCTCAGTTTATCATTTAGACATTCTTTTAAAAGTGTATGCTAATAATTACAAAATTGAAAGATCAAAATATATTCAGTATGTAAAAGTATAATATCAAAAATAATATTTAAATTGATTTTTTAACATTGTGAAAGTGCTAGAAACATTTCAAGCAGAAAGCATATCAAACTAGCTCAAAATCTATTAATGCAAAAAATTTAAAGTTTTATAGACTCATGGCTTAAGCATACAAATTAGATTCGTGGATAAAAAGATTTTAGCTTTGTATATCATTGAAAAAATTTAAAAGAATTTTAGACTTATCTAGTTCCCAATCTTATTCAATGTGTGATGGTTTTTAATTCTTTTTCCTTCTCCTTTACAATAAAAGTAATTTGCATTTTACTTCCTGACAGGATATTTGACATGTGGTGTTATTCTGAGATCTTGTTTTAATTTGTCCTCATTTTATGACTAATTTCAGTGCTTATACTTAATGTAAATATTATTAATATCACCAATAACTGTATTACTTACCAAGTGGGTAATCAGTTTAAGCATTCTCTTTTCTGAAACCTGTTTATTCAAACAATAAGTGAGACATGGTTTATGGTTGTATTAAGGTACTCTAGGTAAGCTTTCAGAAATAGGTCATTTATTGATTTTTTTCTATTTTTTAGATTGCCTGTATTTTCAGTATCCAGTTGGACTTTCTTGTTCATGGTTCTTTAGAGTAACAGAACCAATATAACAGACTGTGTGTATATAAACACACACACACACACACAAAACTTATGGGATTTATTAGAATGGCTTATAATATGTGGTTCAGCTAGTCCAACAATGACTCTCTATATAAGAATGGCCAAGAATACAATAGTTTTTCAATCCCTGATACAGAATGTCTCAGCTGGTCTTCAGTTTAACAGAATTCTGAGAAAGTAAGCCAGTGGAGTCATAAACTTACCAGCAACAGTGAGGACAAGCTGGTGAAGAAAAAAATCACTCTTCTTCTGTGTCCTTTATTTGGAGTGCTACCAGGAGACATGGTCTAGATTAAAAGTGGATCATCTCACCCTAAAAGAACAGGATTAAAGGTGAGTGTTTCTACTTCAAATCATCTAATTTAGAAAAATTTCTCATAAGTGTTACTAGTCAGCCACTTGGATTTTAGTTTATTCTAGATGTTGTCAAGTTGATAACAGAGAATAGCCATCACAAGGGACTACATTTTTGTGAAGTAGAAATACAATTTTCCTCTACTGTCTAGGAGTATAGATCAACAGCTAAACCCTTAGTCCACATCCTTAGAATAGCAAATTTGAGTTGGGGAACCATTCTAACAGTAGATCGTTAGGTGCCAAAGCAGATTTTGCCCACTAAAACCTTGTTCTTTCCCTTAATTAATTCTGGGGGCTTGGGGAACTGAGAATAGAAAGCAAAACAAACAAACAAAAAGCCACCTCATATGATGTATACTAAGATATGAGTTACTAAAGCTAAGATTCCAGGGGAAAAACAGAAAATAACTATTTCTTAGCATTAGAGGAACCACAACTTCAGAAGGCAGAGAAACCTGGAATAAGAAGAAACATTAAAAAGGAAGTGCTACGATAAAGCATCTGAAGCTAATGATAGAGGAAAAAGAGAAACAAGGAAGAAATGCAAGTCCACTCAGTGTAGAACACCAGCAGTACCAAACAAAGGAATGCAGGGTGACACAGTTGTTTGAGGCCAACTGCTGGTCTTTCAAGAAACTAATTTCAAAATAATAACAGTAACGACAGTAGCAACCTCTACAACATCTTTAAAAATAATAGAATGATAGAAAGATTGCTAGGTGAGAAAATATCTGATCAACAAATTAAGTTTAAATTTAAATCACAAAGGAAGTGTGATTGAAGGAAAGGGTCCTGAACAGGCGAGACAGATTCTGTATTTCTTCCAACTTATATCTGGGTGGGTGGAGCTGCTAGGACTGTCCTTTTCAAACTGCTAGGTTTAGAGGCCAGATCTATCAGTATATTGTCCACTTAAGTAACAAGATCTGGCACTATTTGTGCCATGAAGAACTCAGTGGAGCTGGCATTACAAATGCAAGGCTACTCTACTACTGAGATCAAGCCAGCTTACATAGATCCAGCAGGTTGTGTTCAGGTTGTTCATGAAGACAAAGTATCAATGTCCTTACTTACTTTGGTAACAGAAAACTGACAGCCCCAATCTTCATCATAGTGACTACGAGTGTCCACAGATTCAGTGGGTTAGTGAGTGCTACACTCGTGTCTTGAACAGAAGACTTTCTGAACTCCATATCCTTTAAGGTGTCTACTTTTTTTTTTTTTTTTTTTTTACATTTGCTGAGCATCGGAAATGGTGGGATATAGCACACAGCTTGGAATGAACAATCTGCTACTTCTTGTATTGAAGAACAGTTATGAGTCTCTGGAAAGTGTTATCCATTATAACAAGAAGTTTCTGCTATGAAGGATATGAAGGAAACATGAACACAGAATGTAAAGTGAAAAGACAATTTTACTACATGCCATCTGTCTAACAGTAGCAATGATTGGGAATATCTCTGCAGTAGGAGATAGAGAACTTTCAGTATTTTCTCTGGAATGGTATTGCTTCTCAACCCTTATTTATGCAGAGATTGATCAGTTTTATATGATCTGTATATTGAATCTAGGTCAGTCAGAGTGTCAGAGAAAATCCCTAGTCTCAAAAGCCCAGAAAGAGAGGCATGAGAGTAGAAAAGAATAGGAGAAGAAGGAAGGAAGGAAGGAAGGAAGGAAGGAAGGAAGGAAGGAAGGGAGGGAGGGAGGGAGGGAGGAAGGAAAAAATGAATGGAGGGAAGGATGGAGGGAAGAGGTAGGGAGAGGGAGGGATGGAGGAGAGAAAGAGAGAAAAGAAGACAGAAGGAAGAAGTAGAGGAGGAAGAAGGAGAAGAGAAGAGAAGAGAAGAGAAGAACCAACTAGCCAATTATCTCTTGGCCAAGAATATATCAATTTATTTTCATGTTTTCTACCTAGTTCTAGTGATATTTGAGTTTGCTTTCCTGTTTTCCTTATCAAATTTATACCCACTATTGCAACGAAATATCTTTGCTCTTTATATGTTCATTTTGTCTTCTGCAATATTACTAAATTTGAATATTAGCTCCAACAATGACACTTAACTAACAATATTAGCTAAATAACAATATTAGCTCCACTTGTGAAGGAAAAAGAATTTTTTATACACAGGATTATATTTTCTGTGAAGAAGGAAATTAACATTCTCATTTATAGTTTGGGTGTCTCTTAATGCTTTATCTTCCCCAAATGGGTGAAGGTTTATAATAACATGTTCAAAAAATTGTTAGAGTAGAAATTTTGATATACTCCAAGGCTTACATTTTTTTTCATTTTTTTCCACATTGAATCATATAAGCAAATTTATAGTAAAGAGTTTTGAACATTCCTTCAAATCCTTTGAACCACTATTCTTCTTAGATTTCAGGTCAACTTTAAATATTAATACATTTGCCTAGACCTTGTATATTGAATACCTTTAATAGGAAACTCTGAAAATTTCTGAGATGAAAGATTTTGGTATTGGAGAATTTTTAATTTCATAAATTTTGAAACAGGACTTTCCAAGCATAAAGAGGAAAACCAAAGTATGATGCTTCAGTCCTTCTTTGAAGGGGGAACAAAATACTCACAAGAGGTAGGGGGTTGGAGGGACTTGGGAGGAAGAAAGGAGGGTTGGGGGAAAGGGAGAAGGATCAGGTGTGGGAGGAGACTGAGAAGATGTACAGAGGGTCAGGAAATTGAACAGAGGTATGTAGCAATTGGGGAAGGGGAACTTGGGGTAGCCACCAGAAATTCCCAGATACCAGGAAAGCAAGAGGCTCCCAGGATGCAAAGGGGATGAGATTAACTGAAATGCCCAACAAAGGAAAGGGACAACCTGTAAAGACCATATCCAGAGTTAGGCAAGGTCCCCAGTTGAGGGATGAGGCAACCTATTCATCTTCAAATTTTTAACTGAGAGTTGCTCCTGTATAAAGGAAATATGGGGACAAACTGTGGAACAAAACCTGAAGGAAAGGCCATCCAGAGGCTACCCCACCTGGGGATTCATCCCATATACCAGACCCAGACACTATTGCAGATGCCAAGAAATACTTGCTGACAGAGCCTGATATAGCTGTCTCCTGAGAAGCTCTCCCAGAGCCTGACAAACACAGACGTGGATGCTCACAGCCAACCACTGGACTGAACACAGGGAACCCAATGGAGAAGTTAAGGAAAGAACTGAAGGAGCTGAAGAGGTTTGCAACCCCATAGGAAGATCAACAATATAAACCAACCAGTACCCCCCCCCCCCAAAGTTCCCAGGGACTAAACCACCAACTGCCCCAACCCGCAGGGCAGTCATCAGGAGCCTCAAAACCTGGAGAAAAGGTATGGGAGGGACAAGAGACGCGAAGAAGGAGAGCAAGACAGGATTCTGATCAAGCTCCATTTATTGCGGACAACAGCGTAAGCTTATAAGCAAAAAAACTGCAATCGAAATTCCTCGTAGCCATGGCAGGACAGACCTCAGCGGGTGGAGGGTCTATAGTATAGGTTTCGATTCTCCGGAAGCAGTTGACTTAGAGTTAATGTAAAACCTAAGAATGGGGCAGTATCTAAAGTCGTAAAACCTATGGACAAGGAAATATCTTAAAGTTGTAAAACCTGAGAATGGGGAAGTATCTAGGTATTTGCCTAAGATAGTAATCAGCATTCTTTTCAGAGCACTGCTCCTTGCTCTGGGCCAGGTGGCTTCTTTGTTCTGGGCCAGGCCTGGCAACCAACCAAGGAATACAAATGGGGAGACCCATGGCTCCAGCCACTTATGTAGCAGAGGATGGCTTTGTTAGGCATCCATGGGAGGAGAGGCCATTGGTCCTGTGAGAATGGATGCCCCAGTGTAGGGCAAAGCCAAAGCAGGGAAGCAGGAGTGGGTGGGTGGGGGAGCACTATCATAGAAGTAGGGGGAGGGGGAATGGGATAGGAAGGTTGTGGAGAAGAAACCCTGAGAAAGGGGATAACATTTGAAATATAATTAAGTAAAACATCTAATTAAAAAAAAGAAAGAATTTCTTGAATTGAGGTTCTTTTTCTGTACAGTTTTTGAGAGATATTTTACTTTTTGATGGTGGGACTATGGCAGCTAGAGGTTTTTCTAGTTTCTACTAAGCACAGGATTTTCAAGCTTTAGTACGTTTGTATTTGTTCATGCTCAGTTTGTTCAGTTTTTTTTCCAGTAGTGTTTTGCACTATAACCCCAGGTTGTTCTCATATTTGGCATCTTTCTCTACTGCCTCCCACATCCAGGGATTTTATATATAAATAATTATTTATACAATGTGTGTGTGTGTGTGTGTGTGTGTGTGTGCGTATGTGTGTGCATGACCACATACAGAACTCTTTTTCATTTTATTTGTTTTAAACATTTACGTAGAAATATATCCCTGAGTTTGGCTGTCCTTGGCCTGATTGTGAGCTGAGTATGACCTTAAACTTCATACTCCCCTGCCTCCACTGGGTCTATAGATGCACTAGCATTTTACTCACGACTTAGAAAATTTTGCAAACTTTTGTGCTATTGCTCGACTGATGTGGTTCCACTTACACCATAAAGATTTGTATGCTAAGGATACAATTGTGTTTTGAGATTCTATTTTATGCTTCATGCTTCCAAAATGTTAAGTTCTTAACTTTAATAAGTCTTTAGTTATCCCAAACGGGAGATCAGTGAGCTTTAAAAAAAATATTAATTTCCTATACTTAAATTCACTGTCCTATTTTATTACAATTCAACTTCAATATTGTAAAATGTGTTTTATATTATTAAGTAAATCTTTGAAAATGTACATTTTGTTGTTGTTGTTGTTTAATTTCGGCTAATCCAATCTTTCTTGTTTTGTATTTTACAAATATGGTCTCTGTCCCAATTTAGAAGTCTATATATATATAGTTGGTTTTCAGTACGGAAATTATAATATACAACACATTTTTATACTATTAATCTACTATCTCTTAAAAATCCAATAAATGTTACTCTGTGCTTTTCATAGTATGGATCTATATTATAGCCCAAGTTATTGTAACCTAGTTTGATGTTTTAAATAAAAATGTCTCCCATAGATGCATAGGAATTCTTAAATGTGTGACCTTAATGAAATAAGTGAGTCACAAGGGTTGGGTTTGGTGGTTTCAGAAGCTCAGTTCAGGTCCAGCGGCCCAGTCACTCTTTATTCTGCCTGCCTGAAGATCCAGATGTAGAACGTTTAGCACCTCTCTAGCACCATGTTTGCCTGTTTGTCACCATGCTTCCTGCAACCCTGATAATAGACTAAACCTCTGAAATATAAGCCAGCCCCAATTAAATGTTTTCTTTTATAGGAGTTCCCATGGTCATGGTGTCCCTTCACAGCAACAGTAACCCTAAGACAAATGGTTATTATTCTGCACATCCCACAATGCTAGATTCCTACTTAGGTGTGGTCCACAACATAAGGCTTGTATTAGATATTATATGTCCTTGTGTCCTGCAACACACTGCCTCTAGACCCATCATGTCTTTTGGACAATTAGGTTTATTCGGCATATTCTAATTCTCAGGATTTTTTTTTTATTGCTTTAATTTAAAGTTTTAATATTTTCTATTGTTTTCAGGTATTCCATATTTTATTTAGGAAGAAACTTCTAAAATTTGTAAAGTAACTTTTATTCATCTGATGTAATTGTTGTTTCAGAGGTTCGATGCTGAGTAAGCTCACTTGTTCTAGCTCTTTCTGAATTCTTGCTGTCTGGTTCACCTCAGTTCTGGCTCAAACTGTTCTCCAAGCTGACTGATTCAATCTGTCGTCTCTGGCTTCTCTGAACTGCTCTGCTTAGCCTCAAGTTAACCATTGGCAATTTGTTCTAGTCCTTCTTATTTTCTGTTTTCAATTATATCTGCTGACCTGGAATTGAACTCCATGGACTCACAAATGAACTCTACTCCACTCTGTACTGCATCTATTATCCTGAACTCAACTGACTAAAAAGAACTTAGAGATTAATATACCTCTGTCTCCTGAGGGCTCAGATTAAAGGTATGTACCACCATGCCAGGACTTAGGCTTTTCTTTACCTGAAATTTGCCTTATACCAGACTGGCCTTGAACTCAGAGACAGACCTTCCTGACTCTATCTTCTAGTATTAAAAGTGTGTCTGTATTGTAGCCAGAACATACAGACATAGAAGGTCTTCCATTGTAATCCCTTGCCTGAGCAGACATGTTGATGATCAAAATTCATCTATAAATATTTACACTTAGAGAATCTTTAAGATATAGTATTATAGTTTTAGAGTGTTATTTGTATTAAAATGTTCTTAGTCAACTCTACTGATTATATTATATTCAAAACAAATTTTATGCTTCTATATATGCTAAATTATTTTATTTTATTCCTTAAAGTATAAAAGTTATTAATGATTCAATAAATTCTAATGAATTTTTAAGATAGGTTTTTAAAGTATATTTATTTAAAGCATTTATTTATTGGCATAGCCCATACATGTATATGTATTTGTATATATATTACATATAATGTGTATACATATATATGTGTGTAAGGTAATATAATACATATGGTTACAATGTTTATAGTATACTGGTACTTCATCAGTAATATGATATAGATATATAATATACATAAGATATGCACTACAACATGTAGCATTTTTAACATTTATACTCACCTATAAATTTATATAATATGAAACTAAACAAATCCAGAAGAACATATTATAAATCAATATAGAGTTGAAAATTTCAATATAAAAGGTAATTTCATTTTTTATTAAATAAATAAAATTAAAAAATAAATTTTAATTATTTATTGAATAAATAATTAAATTATTTAATTCCAATAAAATAATTGGAATTATTATTCCAATAATTTATTGGAATAAAATTAAATAAAAACTTTTTATTTAATTTATTCCATTTATATCCTGATAACAGCTTCTTCCCTTCTCTTCTTCCAGTCCCACTCTCATACCTCCATATCCCCATTCCACACTTCCCTTCTATTTAGAGAAGAACTGGACCCCCATGTGTACCAACCAGACGTGGTATATTAATTCACCTTTGGACTAAGAGCATCCTTTCTCACTGAAGCCAGAAAAGGCAGACCAGCTAGGAGAAAGAAATCCAAATGCAAGTAATGGAGTCAGATAGCCTCTTGCTCCGACTGTTAGAGAACCCATATGACAAACAAGCTGCACATGTGCTATATACATGTAAGAAACCTAGGCCCTTCCCATACATGTTCATTAGTGGCTCAGTTTCTGTGATCCCCAGTGGGTCCAGGTTTCTTTACTCTGCAGCTTTTCTTTTCATGTTCTTGATCCCTCCAGCTCCCTCAATACTTCTTCAACTTTTTTCATAAGACCTCAAGATCTGCCCACTATTTGAGTGTGAATTTTTGAATATCTTTCCTTCACTGACAGGGTGAAGTCTGTCAGAAGACATTTATGCTATGGTCCTGTCTGCAAACATAGCAAAGTATCATTAATAGTCTCAGGAGCTGGCTCACTTCAATGGATTTAGGTCTCCAGTTGGGGAGGTCATTGGTTGGCCATCTTTTAAAGATAGTTGGTTAGAATCATACTGACCTTGAAATGTACTGAACATTAACTGAGACTGGCTTATGTTACAGAGGTTTAGTCATTGTCATCATGGCAGGAAGCATGGCAGCATCCAGGAAGACATGGTGCTGGAAACGCTGAGAGTTCTACATCTTGATCTGCTACCAGCCAGGAGAGTCTATTCCACACAGGGTGAAACTTAAGTATAGGACCTCAAAGACTCCCCTCACAGTAACACACTTCCTCTAACAAAGCTACTTCTCCAGTAAGGCCACACCTCTTAATAGTGTAACTTCCCATGAGCCCAGATTATTCAGACTACCACACACTGATAGTTTCAATCTGAAAGCAACATAATTGAATGTGTGAGGAATATTGAGACAAACCAAAATAAAGCAGTTAATAAATCAGTAAATGCACTTTCCTATATTTTATTTACAAAATATACCATAAAATAATGATTATATGAATTTTTCTTCTATTAAAAGGTTACAGATAACAAGAAATCAAATATACTTTTTATAATCATACAAATATAGTCATTTAGGTTGATAAATAGTATCACGTTTTCTGCATATCTGACAAGAAATTTGATTGAAAGTCATCAAAATAGTAATAGTGATAAAAATTATAATAATAATTTAAAAGTAAATACATGTTGGTCAGTACCTTGGCACTAAGATTCATTCAATATTAGGAAGTAACAAATGAGATCACAACCAATTATTATAAAGCAGGATGTTGAAAATTTAAATAGTAATTGAAGTATCCTCTTCAAACACTGATCTACAAAAACCTTGTATATGAAAAGAGGATTTTTGAGAGGATCAAAATAATCCTCTTCAGGGCTTTTGGGTTTTCATCAATCTTGTCATTCTGTTTGAGGAGGATTTAAATGATAAACTTACCGAGTTTTCAAGTGAAAAATGTTTTAAAAAATAATTTCTGATATTTAAGGCAAGAATTGTATAACTTAGCTGAAACAAAGTAAAAAAAAAAAATACAGTACTAGTGTTGATACTCATAACAAGAGTGCTATTTAAAGATGATTACTTAAGGAATACATGATAAAACTTCAGGTGCAAAATGCTTTGGACCATTACACCACAAACATTAAGTACTATTTATATCTATACTAATTAAAATAAACTAAAATTACATACTACATTGCTTACAAACTAATCAATTACTTTTATACTAACTAAATTTGTGATAGCTGCTTCATAAAGATATTCAAGATTTCAACATATATATTTAATTTTTCAGTAGGTGTATATAAATATATGTATATACACCAAAATATCATATAGTATATCATTTCCATGAGATGTTTAGACAATTGGAGACATTGCTAGTAACAATACTCTTTCCTGTGATGATTCAAGTATTCTGCCTGATGAATAATGTGAAATTTTTTTCAATATACAGTATAGCATGTCCTTCGGCCACAAAATAAAGACATTGAAAATGTTGGTACCTAAATAAATTTGATGGGAATCTTATGACATTTCATTGACTGAAATGCTTGATTATTTGTGCATAAAAGTGATTCATAAACAATATACTCTACATGGACCATAAACAGAAAAATATTGAGCGGATTTTTTCTTTTTTAGCAGAGCAATAAAAAGAATAGTTGACCTATGGAGTGGTTGACACCTCAGCCAATGTCCTGCATAACATCACTGGCAAATAACTTCAAGTTTAATACAAATGAATTTGCCACAAAGATTACATTTAAAAAATATCCTTTTAGTGAGTGCTCCATAGCCGCAGTAATAGTTTCAGATCTTGGGACCTCCCCTTGAGCTGCATCCCACTTTGGACCTGTCTCTGGACTTTGTTTTTCTCAAGCTCCTCTCCATTTCCATTCCTGTAATTCTTTCAGACAGGAACAATTATGGGTCAGAGTTTTGACTGTGGGAAGGCAACCCTCTTTTGATGCAGTCTTCCTGCTAAAAGTGGGGAGTGGGATGGTCCCTTTCCCCAATGAAGGGCATTTCATCTAAGATCCCTCCCTTTGAGCCCTGAGAGTCTCTCACCTCCCAGGTCTCTGGTGCATTCTGAAGGAAAGGTCCCATGAACCTCCTACCTCCCTAGGTTGCCTGCTTCTATTCTTTCTGATGGCCTCAGGGCTTCAGTACTTTTCCCTCATCCAATACCAGACCAGGTTACCCTCTCCACACCCACCTCCTACTCCTGTCCACTTTCACTCCCAGGTCCCTTCTTTTCCTCCCCACTTTTTATTGCTTTCTTCTCCATCCCAAGTGCTACTGAGGAGCCCTCACTTGGGCCCTTTAGCTGGTTAAACTTTTTGAGAGCTCACAAAAAGGGACCTAAGCATGACTGCACTCCAGAAAAAGCAACAAGCAGTTGGGTCAGATGCAGATATTTCCCCCCAACCAATGGACCGAAGATGCTAACCCCTGTGGTTGAATTAGGGAAATGTTGAAAGAAACTGAGGAGGAAGGTGACCCTGTAGGAAGACCAGCAGTCTCAATTAACCTGGATCCTGAGATCTCTCAAACACTGGACCACCAAACAAGTAGCATACAGCAGCCGATATGAGGCCCACCACACATATTCAGCAGAGGACTGCTGGGTCTGTGTTCAATCAGAGATAATGAACCTGACCCTCAAGAGACTGGAGGCCCCAGGGAGTTTAGAGGTCGGTGGGGTGGGGATTTAGGGGTGGGAACATCCTCGTGGAGACAGGGTTTTAGGGAGGTTTGGAATGTGGAAATGTTGGAAGTTAGGGAATAAAATCTGGAGAGTAAATAATTAATTAATTAATTAAAAATATCCTAATGTCATTCAGATTAATAGATACAAAGTTTTTATCAAAGTCATAACCTACAATATCAATAAATTTTGAAAGACAAGAATATGTTTGCTATACACAGGACTTCATTCAATAGCTAGGGAGGCAATGGTCAACATAACTAAACAGAGATGAACTAGTTACAATAAACACTCATTTGGATAGAAGGAAGGAGACATTTACCATATTTAACAACCCAATGTCCAATTAAATTAGCTAAGCACATTTTTTGAGGAAATTGATGAAAGTCTTTCCATTAATGAAGTGAACTTTAATGTGTCTGTTTTTAAAATATATATTAAGGAGAAAAATATTTTGAATCATCTCCCTTAAGTCAATATTGGATACTGTTTTAGCTATATATTTAAGGGCTTCCTTTGCTATTACTCCCCATGGGCTCATTTGAAGTGGACCCTTCATACCTGTACAAATTTGTAGTTCATTTTGTAATAGAAGAATTTTATTTATTTTCAGTGCAAAAGGTAGATTTATAATCGAAGATTATTTTCTATATAATACATTGAGAAATATATGATTCTTTACATTTCCTAATAAGAGCAAGCTTTGAACCCTACATAATTAGACAATTATTTAATGAATTTAAGGGGCATTTTTTTTTTGTATTTCCCCTTTTTTCTATAATCTACAAATTTAATCAATAAAATGAACTCTGTGGAACTAGCTGGAAGACCACATCATTTCCTAATCTTTTTCACAGGGATGCCTTACATAATACAACTAGAAAGTTTTGTAAAAGTTTTGTTTCTTTAACCCTCTTTGGTTCAAAGATACTGATGTGGTAATAGAACCAAATAAGTTCTTCAACCTGAAACATATTTGGGCATAAACTACCCTAACTTCTTGCTTTGTATTTGAAATCAAAGAGCCATTACTGCACTATTTTATATATCAAAGTATCATGAATAAGTATTTATTATCATGAATAATAAAATAGGATTTCACATTAATTTCTTCTGCTGTGGCCAGCCCCATCAGTCCATTGACAGACCAAGAGGAGATAAGAGTCAGGAGACAGTGAGGGAGTAAGTCAAGTGCTGTGGTCAAAGGAATCTTGCAAGTCCAATGGACTAGAAAATATGTGACTTCTTTATATATACAAGATTCACAGGATAGACTAATGATTATTCAAGAAGTAATGATTATATAATTTTGTTTCTGGATATGTGTTTGATTTTTCATTATGTGTAGGGGGTTAAATGTTCAGTAATAGTTAGAATCTATGTAAAATATAACAGGTTTGTTTGTTTGTTTATTTTTTTCTATCATCCCTATCAACTCCTTTTATCTATCTATCTATCTATCTATCTATCTATCTATCTATCATGTATGCTAGTAAGTAGGAAAGGGGTTATTTTGCTAAATATATTCTATTTACTGAGTTTTATTCCTCCAGACATTCCTCCAGTATGTCTATGTGACATACTCACTTTAAAATTCATTTCCCTGATGACTAAAGATGTCAAAAATTTCTTTAGGTGCTTCTTGGCCATTCAAGTTTCCTCAGTTGAGAATTCTCTGTTTAGCTCTCTTCCCCATTTTTTGATAGGGTTATTTGGCTCTCTGGAGTCCAGCTTCTTGAGTTCTTTTTTTTTACATTGGATATTAACCCACTTTCGTATGTAGGATTGGTAAAGATTATTTTTTTTCCAATCTGTAGGTTGCCATTTTGTCCTATTTAGAGTGTCCTTTGTTTTACAGAAGCTTTGTAATTTTATGAGGTCCCATCTGTCAATTCTTGAGCTTAGAACACAAGCCATTGGTGTTCTGTTAAAGAAATTTTCCCTTGTGCCCATGTGTTGGAGAATTTTCCCCACTTTCTCTTCTATTAGATTTAGTGTATCTGGTTTTAAGAGGAGGTCCTTGATCCACTTGGACTTGAGCTTTGAACAGGGAGATAGGAATAGATCAATTTGCAATCTTCTACATGTAGACCACCAGTTGAACCAGCACCATTTGTTGATGTTCAACATCCTTAGTCATTAGGGAAATGCAAATCAAAACAACCTGAGATTTCACTTCACACCAGACAGAATAGCTAAGATCAAAAACTCAGGTGACAGCAGATGTTGGCGAGGATGTGGAGGAAGAGGAACACTCCTCCAATGCTGGTGGGAATGCAAGCTGATACAACCTCTCTGGAAATCAGTTTAGCGGACCTCAGAAAAATGAACATAATACTCCCTGAGGACCCAGCTATTCCACTCCTGGACATATACCCAGAAGATGCTCCAATATGTAATAAATTCACATGTTCCACTATGTTCATAGCAGCCATATTTATAATAGCCAGAATCTGGAAACAACCGAGATGTCCCTCTACAGAGGAATGGATACAGAAAATGTGGTACATTTACACAATGGAATACTACTCAGCTATTAAAATCAAAGACTTCATGAAATTCACAGGAAAATGGATGGATCTTGAAAATATCATCTTGAGCGAGGTAATGCAGTCACAATAGAATGAACATGGTATGTACTCACTGTTAAGTGGTTATTAGCCCAAAATTTCGAAATACCCAAGAGTCACTTTGCAGCAACAGTAGGGCTGAATGTGAGTTCCAAGATGGAGGACTTGGAGAAGGGTCTGAAGGAACTGAGGGAGTTTTCATCCCCAGGGAGGCAGCAACAGTGGTAACTAGCCTGACCCCCAATACTCCTGGAGACTGATCCACCAACCAAAGAATACACATGGAGGAACCCATGGTGCTAGCCATATATGCGGCAGAGGAGGGTCTTGTTAGCCATCAGGGTTAGGAGAGGCCCTTGGGTTTGAGTGTTAGATCCCCTAGTAGAGGAGAATTCCAAGGGGGGAAGACAAGAGTGGGTGAGTGGGTGAGTGGGTGAGTGGGAGGGTGGGTGGATGGGAAAATGCCCCCATAGTGGCAGGGGAGGGGGGAGCAAGTGGGGAGGTTCCAAAGGAGAGATCTGGAAAGGGGGAAACATTTGAAATGTAAATAAATCATGTAAAATAAAAACAAATAAATAAATAAAAACAAATAAAATTCATTTTCAGAAAGCTCTAAGCATTTTGGAAAAAGAAACTTTGAATTTGTTACCAATTGTCCTGACTGGCCAATTTGCCAATTATTTCTAAGTTTATCCAACTCCATTTATACTGTCAGAGTTTGGTTAGGGGTGGATATGCCCAGATTCCTGGAGTCATGGCCTCATAAAGTAATTCCTAGCATCTTTGTACTCATCTGTGCTTATCAGGCCCAATAAGGCAAGAAACAATTACTTCCATAAAAGTAAAAGGGACAGTAAGTTTGGGGCTTTCCTAAAAAGATGCAGACATAATTTTCTCTAGAAAAGACATAAAATGAACCATGAGACAGAAAGTCCCCAAGAATGCTAAATGCAGAGATAAAAACCTAAAAGTGAGAGGGAGAATGACAGTGGCTGCAGCGTTCTGCTCACCTTTGCTGGAACTCTGTCAAACAGATGTGCTGGCTTCATGATTTTCATGACTTCCAATGGAAATGACTATGACACTCTGCCAACAATTTCTTCCAGTGACATAGTCCCCTATAAAGACTTGCTGCTTATAAACATAACAACTGTAAATGTCACTTTTTATCTTCTCAGATAAAGCAATGAAATAAGTGTCATACCCAAGTTGTGCAAATACACTGCTTGAGCTATGTTCCAAGCATTTGCTTCTCTGTTCTAGCTATCTCTAGAAGCTTCTAGCATTCTTCATGCTTCTATCCAGAAGTACCTGTTTCTTCTTGGCTTTATTTTAGAATGATAAACCAATGGTAGAAATCTTCTTAACAAGTGCCATTATATTATACCATTTGTCATATTAATCTCAGTAATGTAGTATTTTAAAAACCTGTTTGGTGCTATTTCATAATCTAATGAACGAACTGTTGCTGAGATATCTTTCTTTACTGGTGATTAAGTGGTACTATTAGTTAGCTTTTTATCAACTTGACATAAACCACTTTCTTCTATGACGTAGAGAATCTCAACTGAGGAAATGCCTAACTCATTCCTGTTTGTGGAGGACTTTTTATCTAGCAACATGGCTGTACTGGCAAAAGATCATATCCAAAGACCTTGATTTCTATGACCTGGATGGAATGTAGACACAGTCCGCATTGACATTTTCTTGGTTAATGATCGGTAAAAGAGAGCCCAAGCCAATGTAGAAATTGGTCTTAGGTTATTTTAAAAAACAAACTGCCCAGTCAGGTAGGCCTGGAAAACAGCCAGCAGAGGTGAGTTGTATGTGTTCCCTTGAGATCTTGGTATCTAGCCCTTCAGTCCCTAGGAGCATTATGGAATCCTGAGTCCCCATGGAGGCCTGTTGCTCCCCAAGACTAAGCAGGTTGAATTCTGTCCCACCAATCCCTTCCCAGTCGGTCTGCCCAGAGTATAGTTGGCAGACATGAGTTGTATGCAGTCCCTTGATCCATTGTCTAGCTCTAGGCTCGACCTTCATTTCCAAAGAACCTTTGAGAACTTCAAGAACTTACTAACTTCTTCTGGAGACCTGTGGAGCAAATCTAATTTGCATTGTTAAGATATCAGCAGTTCAGTTCACATCGTAAACAGTTCCATCCACTTGCAACCATCATTCACAAATCAGCAACAGCAGGATTCACCAACACCCTTCATGAATCAATGTAATGTCGATCCAAAAAAACCCCACAAAAGACAGTTTCCTTTTGGCTGCCGTTGATTCAAGATGTAGAACTTTCACCTCCTTTTCCAGTACCATGTCTTCTTGCAATGTACCATGCTTACTTCCATGATGATAATGCACTGAACCTCTCAAACTGTAAGATAGACCCTATTAAATGGTTTCTATTATCAGAGTTGCCTTGGGCAAGGTGTCTTTTCACAGCAATGATACCCTAAATAAGACAGCAATTCAGCTCCTTAATTTCTGGGTATTTATAAGAATTAAAAAATCTTCTTGTTCTCTTTTTTTCTGTGTTGTCATCAGCATATAATTAAATAATAATTATAATCATAATCACAATAACAAGTATATAGGGAGCATGCTTTCACAAAGTTTTATCTCCTCTTTCTTGGTTTGCAGCATGGTCTCTTAGGTTCACAAGCTTCCTCTAAGTTTGTCAACGTTTACTCTTAGTATTTTTAAGCCTTTACCTATCTAGAAGAAGATTTTATTTTTAGTCTTCTTACTTTATCCCGCAGTGTAAATATTGAAGTGATCTTTAATATGATGTTGGAAGATTCAGAAAATTGCTCTAACTGCACGTATCCTCAAATTCATCTTCTCACGATCCTTAAATTTCTCATATTCTCTACTGCCTAGGTTCACATGCCCTTATTTACATAGAAATTGGTTTTACAAGTTAAAATTATCATCTCATAAATTCACTCATTTTCATACTTTTAATAATGTAATGCATCCAATCATTCTTTTCCTAATTAAAGTAAAATATTCAGCTTATAATATTCAAACAAAACAGACAAAGGGCATTAAAAATAAAAGGAACAAAGAATAGTTTTAGATTGGTTCCTTTGTCTATACCTACATGTCTCCTTACAACATTGGGATTCAGGCAATCAAAGCTCTTAGGTACTGAAGGGCTAGACAACAGAGTTCAGGGGATCACATGCAACTGACTTCTGTTGGCTGTTTTTCAGGCCTACCAGACTGGGCAATTTATTTTTTAATAGAACATAAGACCGCTTTCTACATTGGCTTGGGCTTTCTTTTACCAATCATTAATCAAGAAAATGTCAATACAGGTTGTGTCTATATTCCATCCAGGTCATAAAAACCAAAAAAGGTCTTCGGATATGACCTTTTGCCAGTACAGCCATGTTGCTAGATAAAATGTCCTCTATAAAATGGAATGAGTTGTTGATAAGACTTGGCCACCAGTCAATCTGATTCAGGCATTTCCTCAGTTTAGATTCCCTAGTCATAGAAGTCCCCTCCATCTTCAAATCAACAGAAGTACATAAAGTAACAATAATTTGATTCAGTGATTTAGCTCATTGATGTTTATTTTTCTTATACAAACTGAAAATGTTCTTTGAATAAAAGGCAATTCAGGTCCATTTAGGAGCTTAGGTATAACGT
Organism: Rhynchomys soricoides; assembly: GCA_019843965.1. NCBI lineage: Eukaryota > Metazoa > Chordata > Mammalia > Rodentia > Muridae > Rhynchomys > Rhynchomys soricoides. The sequence continues at coordinate 26,762,603 of JADRCH010000004.1, read as the reverse complement.
CCTGATTGACAAGTCATGTTTTATGTGACACTCCACTATTTTTCTCTAATGAAATTACATGTTCCCGTGATTAAAGCATGAACAACATTGAGGAATGATGGTATAATTAAGCTTAGTGCAGCACTCCTAAATGGATATTTTTCTATCCACAGTTTAAACAGCATTCTTTGAATTTCTACTTAGTGCTTCAACTGTATTATTTTCTTTCTTGTTACGTTGATTTCTTATAGCTGTGAGAGGTTTTTTTTTTTATAGGACTGATTTACCATTAGAATTTTTTATATTTACTACACATTTGCAGTAATTAGAATTGTGAGCATTCCTCTGAAAGTGAAAGCGTTAAGGACTCCACCTTTATTTAAAACAACTGTCACATTTAATTCAATTGTACACAAAGCCTTAAAATGTCTCACACAACTTTTAAAATATATTAAAATTCATTTACAGTGATGACCCCACCCATCAAGTTTTCTTTATATTTTTTGATAACATCACTTTCATTGATTTTGACATAAGAAATCTCAGCTTTCACTTCATAGAAGACTTCATCATGCTGCTCTAAACTATCCCTGCCTGTTTCATTATTTTCAGGATTTTAAGTTCACATTAATGTCAAAAAAAATTTTAAATCTCCATTCTGTACATTTGTTCCCAGGGTGGAAATCAGTAACTAGATATCCAGAGAGTTTTGGGCCATGAGCACGAAGAAAAAGGGACCATGAAAGACTTAGCAATCTGATCTCCTAATAAAACATTTTATCTCTCTCAGCTAATACCAGGAGCTTATGTGAACTGAAACATCATTCTGATGATAAACCAAGGGCAAAGTCACAGTATGACAAGAACATAAGCCAGAAACAAGAAATATGAGATACCAAAGGATTCAGGCCATTCTGCCATGAGCCACATGGGGAAATTTTTGCTTTATAAGTTTCTCATTTTTATCCTGAACTGTTTTGGCCAAATTCATGTCTAGTACGAAAAAGTCCAAATCAGCTGTATAAAATGGATATAGAAGAAACCCTAGCAACATAAACTCTAATAGAATGTATTTGAGCCTCTATCAGTAAAACAAGCTAAATTATTCCATATTCACATGGAATGATTCAGAAGCTCTTTCTTATACATATTTATTCAGTGGGATAGAATTAATAATTGAGTATATTTTCTAAAATTAACCACAAGCCATATAGTTTTTCAGTGTACCATCCATTTGGTTATTTCAAACTACACAGAATTAAAATAAGTAAGTCCAAAATTGTTTCCAAGCCCATATCTTTAAATCCAATACTTGAATAAATAGACTGATCTCTGTAAGTTCAAGCACAACCTGATTTAGAGAGTGAGTTATGGGCCAGCTAGGAATTCATAGTGAGGCTTGATATCAAAGAAAAAAGTCACTGAAAGATAATCTTTAAGTATCTATAAATATTTTCCATAATTTTAGACACCTTAAAATACTCCAAGAGTGTTGCCTCAGAAATACAATATCTGTTTCATGCTTGAGTTTTTCTTTTTTGTTCAATGAAATATGATCTATTGTTATCTTCTTTACCCCCTTCACACAGACATTTTGTTTGGATTTAGGATATTTTCAGAAGTTTGTAATGAAAATATATAATTATGAATTATGCTTATGACCTTTTAATCTATGAAGACCACTGTTGTTTCTAACAATAAGAGAAATATGCAACAATTATAAAATTATAACACATTGAGTGTACAAGTGCTGAAGGTACCCACAAATAAGAAGTTTGTTATTTAACTTGCTTTGACAGAACGAAACATGATTATCTTTTCTGTGTGAAATTAGTAAACCTATATGAAAATCATTCAACTAAAGTTTTAACAAGTTCCAAAGTGGTAACTATGTGCTAGCACATGTCCAGAGAAACCCGAGAAACCACAGACATAAAGGACCTAGGTATTTATTTTCAGGTTATTCTCAAGATTATCATTCATGGCCTATTGTCCATACTGGAAATGGAAATACACTACATTGCTTTGTTATTTCACATTATAGTAAATGGTGTAGTCAATGAATCCTTGAATGAATCATTAAATCACTGGCATAATAATTCCAAAATTAACCATCGGCAATAGCAGATTCACTGTCTGTGCATGAAGAAATCATAACAAGGTATCTGCAGTACAGGAAAAGTAGATAAAATTACAGCGTTGAAATTCCATTTTATGATTATAAGAGCTTTACCATTAGGAGAGGAGGAGGAAACTACATCTAACCAAAGACCTACATGTGTTGTGCAGTCTTAAGTCAAATGGTACCATAAGAAGTGACTTTATTTCTTCTTGCACAATGTAGGTGCCTTCCATTTCGTCTTATAACTGGATGGAATGTCCAATTAGGTGTTGAGTAGCAGTGGAAAAAAAGGGAGCAATTTCTTTGTCACTACATTTGTTTTGACAGTATTTGATCAATGAGCATAATGTTAGATGTAGCTTTTGTTATCATTGTTTACATTAGTTAGGACTTTACTCTCTAATTTTAGTTTCTATGATGAGAGGGTGTTCGTGCCTGTGACAGTCCAACTTTCATTCTATTAATGTGATAATTGCATTATTAATTGCTTTAGTTAAAATACCAGTTTGTTTTTATAATGAATCTCTTGTGACTACCGCAAATAATATTTTGATTATGCTCCAGGATCAATTTTCTAATACTTATTTGAGAATTTTACATGGATATAATCATAAAACATGTGTGGCTAAATTTTTTTAAATATTATATTTGATGTCAGTGCTATATCATATTCATAGAATGAATTAAATATCTCATCCTTCTTGATTTATCAAAATAAGTTGAGAAGAGTTACTGTTAATTCTTTTTTTTTAATTAATTATTTATTTTTTGTTAATACTTTCCAAAAGTTAAATATTAGCCAGGACAAATCTTTTTTACAAGTAGGTTTTGATTACTGATGGAATCATCTTACAAGATATGGGTTAGTTTAGATTTTGTAGTTTGGCACCAGTTTAGGGGTGTGTGTGTGTGTGTGTGTGTGTGTGTGTTTTCTACTTTCATTTTTTGTATTTTTTTTTGTTTTATTTTTTGATTGAAAATAGATTGTGCTGTCACACAATATATCCAAACCACAGTGTCAATCCCTCCACTCTTCCCAGCTCATTGCCCTCTGCCAGACCAATTCCCCGTATGTCTCCACTTCAGAAAAGAGTGGGCCTCCATGAGACAACAACCAAGCAGCACTAAATAAAATATGATAAGAGAACAGAGGGGGTCTCACATGGAGTCTGGACAAGACTAATAAGAAGAAAACCTAATAGGAAGAAAAACAAGGTAAATGAGGTAGAGACCCACCAAATTCTACTGTTAGAAGTCCCAGAGGAACAACGACTGACAGACATTACATATACACCAGAGGACCTGGTGCAAACCCATGCAACCTCTGTGAGCCCAAGTGAGCCCTGCTTGGTTAATTTAATGGCCCTTTCTAGTCTCTTTGGCACAAATGTACTCTGCAAAGTACAGAAAGAGAAACCTAGGCAGCAAGCCATCCTTGAAACCCTCTACTTAAAATATGTCCTGCCTGCAAGATGCTGGGGCAGTGGTGACACAAAATACGTGGAAATGGCCAACCAATGTTCAGTTTAGATAAGTTGTCTATTTCATAATATTGCCTTTCTTCTACATTTTTGTAATCTATAGTTCTAGTTTAAATGTTTTCTTTATTTGTTTTTTTTTTTACTTTTGTATTGTTCTTTTTTTAAATTTTTTTAGTTTGTTTTATTGGTTTGGCTATGTTTATTTGAGATAAGATCTCACAAAATTGTCCTGGCTAGCCTGGAATTCACTATATAGACCAGCAAGTAACTCATTTCCTTTATAACACATTTTCACACATATTCACAGTGACTCATTTCCTTTATAACAGATTGGGATTAAAGTGATATGACACCATACCTAGGCCTGTTTTTAACTCCTAAAATCAACAGTAGGATTCTGCTTTTACTTCTGATTTTAATTATTTTTAACTTAATTTTAAGTGAGTAATACTGTTTATAAGTTGTCTGAATAAGCTTTATACTTTTTGTCTTTTCAAAGAAAGAATATTATGTTTAGAAATTTAAAAGTATTTACTTAGCTCTCAATTTTGTTTTTTTCCTTCCTAGTCTTTCCTTACTATTCATATTAGGTAAGGTTATTATTCCTAATTAGCTATTTTTTCATATTTTAGGGTATGATATTAAAGTATCAATTTGAGATCCTTCATGGTTTTCAATAAACATAGTCACAATATAAATTTCCCTTGGAGCTCTGCTTTTCCAGATGGTCATATGAGGTTTGAGGGTTTTATTTACTTTTGATTTGACATTTTATATTTCTTTATAATTTCTTCATGAAGTCATTGGAGGTTTTGATTTCTTTATTAAACATTTTTAATTAAAATATAATTAGATCGCTTCCATCTTTCCTGTCCTTCTGACCATCTCTTTCATGGAGCCTCTCCCAAGTCCCTCACGTGATTCCCAAACTCTTTTATAGTTTATTACTTCTTTTAGATGACTATTGTTTTTGATGATAGATAGATAGATAGATAGATAGGGATATAACAGCATGAATATACTAATACAACTTAGTCTATTTAGTGTAGTACATAATTACAGGACTAACCATTTTGTGTTAGATACCCAGCTAGGCACCTCATGCATGGAAGAGGGTAATTCCCTCTGTCTCCACAATCATTATTTCTTTGTAGTTTTTTGTCTAGGGATGGGACTAATGAGATTTTCCTTCACTCTATCAAGATATCTATTGACATTATTATTGTTCAGCACTGTTTAGGGAGTCATATATGATATCACAATTGAAGCTTCCATGCCATTTCTGTGAGACAAAAATCTCACAACAGACTTTCTTTGATGCTTGGTTTTGAAACCCCATCCCTTCTGTGATATTCACTGTAAAAGTTGTATTTTTGTTTAATTTGTTGGACCTGAGTTCCCCATAATCAGGTTATCTCTGCATTGTATCTAGTTATCTTTTTCTCTAATGTTCTATATTTACTGAAAAGAGAAGCTTTTCTGAGGAGAGGTGAGAGCTATACTCATCTATAGCAACAAAGAGAAATTTTAGAATGTGGTAAGGAGTTATACTGGTCCAGTAAAGTGACAGGCATCACTTTTAAAATAGTAGGCTAATTTCCATTTACTTGTGAATGTTTCATTTTTTAAAGTTTTTTATTTTTTGTTGTTAAAATCCAGCTTCAAACTATTGTGGCTAGAGAAGACATTTTTTTTTTTTTTTAAAATGGATCTTGATTTTTATAACTTTGTTGCAAATATTCTACATTTTAAACAACGTCACATCACTATAATAATTACTGAGTTGTTGGCAACCATGTACTGTATTTGTCAAATCTGATTGGCTTATTTTCATATTCAGAAAGTTTATTCAGTTTTATTATTTTTATTTATTTATCTTCTGATGGAAACGCTTTGTAGTCTCTATTATAGCAAAATTTTCAGTTTTCAATCCCATTCAATCATGTTTTAATTTATATAATGAAAGTCAACTTGCAAGCCTCTCCATAGTTTTGTCTATTAGTAATTCATAACTTTAAATGAAATTTTAATATTGAAAGTTGAAATATTTACATATTAATTTTTATTTTAAATATGTATATGTATGCCCTTGATATATGTTTGACAACCATTTGCATAGAGCCTATAAAGTTTGGAAGAGAGCATTGGATCTCCTGAAATACAGTTATTGGTAATTTTGGTTTTCCTTTTGGGTTCTAGAACCTAAATCCAGGCCTCATGAAAGGGTAGTTGTTTCACAATACTGCTGAGACATTTATCAACACCAAAACTTGTAATATAATATCCTCTTTGTGACATATGACATTTCTTAGAATAAAGTCAACTTTTCCTTATTTTAATACTTCCCAGAAATCTATTTCTTACTTCTTATCTGTAACATTGATTTCTTTCTTTATATGTTCACGTCACAAACATCCTTTTGTGTATAAGCATGACTTACAGGTTGGGGTCCTACTACTTAAACAATGGCTGTCTACTAAAGAAAAGTCCAAGAATAAAACAGTTTAGTCCCTGAGAATGGATATCTCAGTTCATCTACAGCATATGCTAAATCTTGAAGAAGTAGACTCTACTTCTTACACTGAAGTAAGACTTGCTAGGGAGAGTGAGGGTAAACAGACAAAGAGAAAACTTTCTTCTTCCACTTCCTTTATATAGGCTGACAACAGAAGTTGTAATATAATATCATAACAAAGGTGGATCTTTCCTTCAAAAATATTCATATTAAAATTGAGTCTTCAGAATCCAAATGATGTAATTAAGGAATGATAAAATCCCTCACAGATAAACCAGCCACTTGGGCTTTGGTTAATCCCAGATATAATCATGTTGACAATAAAGATATATCAGTCACAAAGGATGAGAACAATATTTATTTTTAGAAATAAAAACAACTGTTTAGAATACAGTTCAGGACTATTCTGATTTGTAAACCATACTCCTGAAGATCCATAATTTCAATAACCCTGAGTAGTTAGTTATTTTTCCACTAGCAGTTTTAGTGTTTCAGGTTTCAGTTTTACATCTTTGATGCATTAGGAAGTATTTCTTTGTGTGTGAGGTGATGGATAAACTTCTAATATCATTCAGGGTTTATCAAACCACTTTTTCTAGCACCATTTATGGAAGATGCTTTCTTTTCCCCAGCATATTGTTTTGTTTCCTTTGTCCAATATTAAACAGCTGAAGTTATGTGTACTCGTGTTTGGGTCTTTTACTTTGTTCATTTGTCTACAAGACTTGATTTGTTTTATATATACATAAAACATATATTTTTCATAAGAATCATGATAATAACATAGGGTACATTATTTTTTATAATTATATATATATTATAATTATCATTTTATAATATATTTTGTTTGATGTATATATAAAACAAAAATAGTGATAGTATATTACATGAAAAACAAAATATGGTGATTATATAATATATATTATTACATATTATATGTAATCACTATGAATTATTTATAATCATTATGGCTCTATGATATTGAAAGCCAAATAACATAGTTATTTAAGTTGTATATTGTTTTTACATTATGTTTTGTGTGTGTGTCTGTATGTGTGGATCCATATAAATTACAGGATAGTTATTTCTATTTCTTTGAAGAATGAAATGTTGATTTAGGTAAAAATTGCCTTGAATTCATAAATGGCTTTTGGTAAATTGGTCATTTTAAAAATATGAATTTTACAAATTTATTAAAATTCATTAATAAAAGTTTTATTTCAATCTTCCTCTCAATGCTTAGAAACCAATGTAAATCAGTGATAAGAAAAATGCTAAAAGCAAGAGGTAGTGGGTGAATTTAAGAAACTAGCATTTGTAAACATAACAGAGCTAAGTTACATATAAACTCACAGATAATGTGACAGCAAGAACTATACCTGCATAAGCTCAAGCAAGACAAAATTCCAGAGCTTAGTAGAGGAAGTGGACTCAACACATCACCACTAGCCAAGAAGCAATTCACAAATGGTAGAGGATGGAAGAAATAAAACCAGTTTTGTCAACAGAGTGACACTAAGCTGATTAACTACAGTCAGAGAATATCTCATGCTAATAATTTTTTGACCATCAAAATATTGGTTACTTGATTTTTAGCTTCTTTTTTTATTGAGAGAGGGAGAGAGTAGAATAACCTGAAAGTGGATTAATGGGGTTATATGAGAGGAGTAGGAGGATAGAAAATAATATGATAAACATTATTATATTAAATTCTCAAGGAATGAAAAAAGATTTATGACATGACTATTAATAAGAGAATGAACTTAGATTAGTTATTGCTTAACATATATTCTAGATATTGACTGTAGAAATGAAAACATCAAATTTAGATTGGCACTAGGAGCTTTCAGCATAAAATTAAGAAAATAAATGATATAGAGAAAAAATCAGACATATGCTGTTTAAAAATATGTGTTGATATTTTATATGACATTTTCGATAAAATATCTTTCTAAATTCACCACTTTTAATGTTTAAATTGTCTTAGCTTTACCTCCTTTGTTATGTTATTTTATTACCAGCATTTTGTTTATAAAACATAGATTTGTTTTTTTTCTCATAAGAATCATGATAATAGCAGAGAAGGTACATTATATTTTATAATAATGTGTCATCTCAATGCTACAGGGAGTCCTTGAACACATGCTGCCCATATGCCCATTGAATTTACCCTGTGCATATCATTCTAAATGACTAACTGACTAAATAATTCTCTCAAGACATATCTCATCATAATGCTGATCAGCTATGGTTCATTTGCTCTTATAAAATTGCGGAGGATGTTTATCCTTTTTTGCCCTTTTATGCCGTACAAACTGCTGTTATGTTCTGGGTCACAGAGAGGATGAAACAGTGACTAAGCTCTTTTGTGAGAGCTCTGCAATTTCGTACTCTGTAAAAACCTAAGTAAGTAATAATGTGTCTCCTCATTAGTATATCATAAAGATATACCAATATTAAATAGAATACATATATTTAATACATATATTAAATAGAAGTATGGTCTATTAAACTCATAAAGATTGATGTTAAGTCTTCAAAATCCCTTCCAAATGACTTAATCAGTTATCTTCATTTTATAATTATATATTCCAATTCAATGCATGAAAATATAGAAGTGTTTTATAATTTTCATATTACTTTTGCTTTAAAATGGTACTGCAAGAATTTATTAACTATATGTAGATAGTTCAAAAAAATAATGAATGCATTACTACTGAATGCTAAGTCCTCAAGATAGAAAGTTAGGAATACTTTATCTTACAATTTTAGCAACAGCACCTATGTAGATCCCATTGTTAAACCTCTGCATATTTAGAGTCCGAATGAAGAGCTACAACTGTGTTTAATCTAAGTAGAATTCCACAATTATACATGGATATTAATATTACCTTCATACATATATGAAGTATTTTAGAACCAAAGAAAATGTTATTTTTTATTCTACAAAAGTATCAGCCACCTCTCCTAATATACTCACTGACTTTTCTGAAGATGAAAACAATGTCTAACAATAACTTAAAGTCAAGAATTGATTATGATGACAATCGATAGCTTCAAATCCTATATAGAAGCTCTATTTGAATAAAAATATGACTTTTATTTTTCTATAGTTAATACAAATGCTATAATAGTTAAAACATTTAGTCTCTTAAAATTCATGTTGAATTTCATACTATTTACTTGGTAATGTCAAGATTAAAGATCTTTATCATTGTACTTCTATCTTTTCTCTTCACTTGCATATAGTCTCGAAATTCGAGACTGAGGTTGGGGTGTGACCTCATTTTCATTCCTACACTCTCTTATTCCAGGATTCTGGAGAGAAGTCAAGTGACATGATTTGCCCAGTTTTAACTCCCACATTCAAAAATATTACTATTATAAGAAGAAAAGGTTTAAGAAGGTAATCATTGATTAAACACAGTGCATGGCTGACATTTTTGATTGGTGATTCCTGATATTTAGGCTTATTTTGACAGATGTTTATTATTGTATCATCTAGCTGTAGTTGTCTACTCAAAGTGGGTATGTGCATTTAAAACTATGAATTTCTTCGCTTTTCCAGTAATACTGTGTCCTAATAAGAGACATACTTAACCAAATAGTTCTGTTTTTTTTTCTTATCTTGAATTTAACAGAAGATTTTCTCTGGAATCTTTGCTGCTACTATCCTGCCTCTAAATACTCAACAATAGCTATTTTGCAAAAGCTAGTGAATTTTCCTTTCCAACTGCATTGTCCTTCACTAGTACACCTTCTCTTCAGTTTTCTTCCATGAATTCAAGTGGACCCGTGCCACAGTTGAAAAACATTCATCCCACTTTCCCTTTCCAGGTCTCCCCTTTGGAACCACCCCATTCTCTCCCCCTCCCCCTGCCACTATGGGGGTATTCCCCCACCCACCCACCCATCCACTCTCATCTTCCCTCCTTGGCATTCTCCTCTACTGGGGGATCTAACACTCTCAGGCCCAAGGGCCTCTGCTTCCCCTGATGTCTAACAGGACCCTACTCTGCCGCATATGTGGCCAGCACCATGGGTCCCTCCATGTGTATTCTTTGGTTGGTGATTCAGTCTCCAGGGAGTATCGAGGGATCAGGCCAGTTGCCCCTGTTGCTCCCTCCCTGGGGCTGCAAACTCCCTCAGCTCCTTCAGTCCTTTCTCCAAGTCCTCCATCTGGGACCTCATACTCAGCCTTAAGGTTGCTGCAAAGTGACTCTTGGGTATTTCGAACTTTTAGGCTAATAACTACTTGTCAGTGAGTACATACCATGTTCATTCTTTTGTGACTGCATTACCTCACTCAGGATGATATTTTTAAGTTCCATCCATTTGTCTGTGAATTTCATGAAGTCACTGTTTTTAATAGCTGAGTAGTATTCCATTGTGTAAATGTACCACATTTTCTGTATCCATTCCTCTGTTGAAGGACATCTGGGTTGTTTCTAGCTTCTGGCTATTATAAATATGGCTGCTATGAACATAGTGGAACATGTGTCTTTATTACAGGTTGGAGCATCTTCTGGGTATATGCCCAGGAGTGGAATAGCTGCATCCTCAGGTAGTATTATGTTCATTTTTCTGAGGGTCCGCCAAACTAATTTCCAGAGAGGTTGTATCAACTTGCATTCCCACCAGCTATGGAGGAGTGTCCTCATAAAATTACAAAGTTTCTGTAAGTCAAAGGATACTGTAAATAGGACAAAACAGCAACCTACAGATTGGGAAAAGATCTTTACCAATCCTACATTCGATAGAGGGCTAATATCCAATGTGTACAAAGAACTCAAGAAGCTAGACTCCAGAGATCCAAATAACCTTATCAAAAAATGGGGAAGAGAGCTAAACAGAGAATTCTCAACTGAGGAATCTCAAATGGCAGAGAAGCACCTAAAGAAATGTTCAACAACCTTAGTCATCAGGGAAATGCAAATCAAAACAACCCTGAGATTTCACCTCACACTAGGCAGAGTGGCTAAGATAAAAAACTCAGGTAACAGCAGATGTTGGGGAGGATGTGGATAAAGAGGAACACACCTCATAATGTCTTACCAGGGCATTTTTTAAACTGCAGTATTCTCTTTTGTATATCACGACTTCAAGGTTTGTGTTTTTATAGGATTCCCCTGTATGCAAATATGTGTGTCTCTATATCTACATGTGTCCTTCAGGTTTTCTTTTCTCTTTTTTTTCTGTTTGTTTGCTGTCTACTATTGCACTTTGGGTAGTTTTATTTTATATTATTATTATTCTTTAGATGACTGATTCTTTTTAAGAAGAGAGAAAGAGAACGGAGAAAGAGAGTTAATTCATAAGAGGGGTAATATAGATATGATCTCAGAGAAGGTGGGGAAAGGGAAACTGCAATCTAAATATATTATTTGAAAAATTTTACTTTCAATAAAAGAAAATAGAAAAGATAAAAAAAAAAAATCCATTATTCATGTATTGGTAGCAGGCTACCACATCTGATCTTTCATTCTCCCAAGATGGTCTCTCCATTAATGCAGTTCATCACTAATTTACTCTGACAGTGACTGTAAGAAATACAGTCAGATGTCAATTTTCCTTTATGAAAATCATGGAACCCCCTGACATGGAATAGAGGCAGAAGTAAGAGCACTCTGTACCTAGCAGGGAATGATAAATATCAATTGTATCTGTGTTAACATAATAAATGCATACATACACATCTATAAATACATAAATAAATAAATAAATAAATGCATATAATTCCCTTAATAGACCAAATAAAATAAAATTCCCAGAGATTCTCTTTGTGTAGCACACATTTACAAATTTTAAAAATGTGTTTCTTGTTGAAGTAGACACACACTCTTATTGGGTATTTATATGATCATTCCTGACCAATATGGGAGAGACTCTTTATCAGGTGAATGTCCTTCTTGCTAAATAATGCTAGCTTGTAGCAAGTTAGAGAGAATCTACAGAGCATATTCAGGATATATTAATAGACCCTTTGTCAAAAGATATGATGGTTGTAGGAGTGTCAGCTTATGTCTGTGTTGTCAGTTCTATTCCAGTGATCACTGAGTTCTCATCTCTGCATACAGACCTCCAAGTGAGAGTGAACAATCTTAATGCTTTCTTCTCATTTTGATCTCCCACATGCTCAATGCTTTATATAACTTTTCATTTTTCTATGCCTACACTGCCTGACCTCCTGTCAAATTTTATTCTGATTAAAATCTAAATGTTACAACAAATATCATTAAAGAAATATTTGGTAAAGTTCTTCAAAAGTCATAATATCTCAGTGCTGTTGTCTAAAATATAAGTTTTTAATACCTCACTGAAAGAATTATTTTGACAAATAAGTAAATGATATACAATAACTTTTGTTATTATATAAAGTAATCACTGAACACTCATATAAAGTCTAATACACTCAATTGTACAAATAAAAAATCAAATTAAAGTAACATTAAAAATTATCTAATAACAATATTTTCCTGATAAATCATATATATGCACATAGCAAAAAAAGGAAAGTTAATTATCCTACCTAGTTATGACAACTATGAACCAGAACAATGACTAGCATGGCAAGATATCCATATAGAGTTAACAGTGACCCTTATACCTTGAAAATAACCAATAACTTTTTAATTAGATACAAGACCACATTTATAGGAATGAAATCATGCATCATTATATAAACCTAGCCAATCACAGTGGCTAGTGAGTTGATGACACTTAAAAAAAAAAATTCCTCCTGACACTTGAAAGACTTGAGGCCCCAGGGTGGGATAGGGTTGAGGTATCCTTTTAGAGAGAGGGAGAAAAAGAAATGGGGTGAATAATTGTTGGTGGACAGACCTGGATAGGGATAACAGTTGGACTGTAAAGAAAGACTGAAGACAAATATTAAACAACTTCTTGTTGTCAGTATAATCTCTAGCTTAATTCTAAACATTTATCCTTACATTCTTAGATATATGCATATCTTACTACACTAAAGAAACTTCTGGGTTTTTTGTTTGTTTTTTAGCAGAAGACAACCATTGTAGAAAATGTAAATGCAAAGAACAAACCACTATAGGGTATCCATACAAGACTGATCATCTACAACCCAACTCTTGAACACAAGGCTTAAGAAAGATTTTGGAAAGGGTTGCACAAACAGTGTAAGGGCCAGAGGACCAGGAAGACTATTGTAAGATTGTGCCATCTAGCTATGAAAGAAAAACTAACGCCATACAAATCTTAAAACATGACTGCATGAACAGGAGTTGAACATTTACAGGACCAGTAGATGGGTGAAATCTTATAGGACCAAACTTTTAGATGAGCAGATGCATGTAATTCACAACTGCTAAGAAAGCGACAATTAGTTTTCACTAAAGATGAGTTCCTTTACTAGGGTTCCTAATCCCACATGATATTCCCTAAAAAATTACACATGCAAACAGCATGGATGGATGCAGCAGGCTCCATTTATGTTTATTAATTTACATGCACATGTAACAACAGTATTAAAGAAGACAAAGAAGTGAATGGTGAGCAGAGCAAACATGGGAAAGATAGGTAGGGAGCAGGTACACATTGTAATTATTTAATTAAATAAAAAAGTAGTAAATAACTTTGTTTATTAATGTAAACTATAACTTCTAAGGATTTTTAATGGATTCCTTTTGCATGCATAGAAATTAGAAAGGCATATTTTATGGTTATCAGATATACATGCTATAAGATAGTAATAATAGGATTAATAATATTAAAATATTATAAAATATATTAACATTTAGAAGAGAGTGTTAAGAATCATTGGAAATTTTTAATGAAAACTTCAAGCTATGTTACAGAAACATACAAAATAAAACTGTAAAATTATCTTAATATATGTATTTTCTACACAAACTGTAGAGAATTTTCAATTTGATACTACACTTCATAAGATGAAGTCTTAGAATTTAGAAAACATTTCTGTCTCTCTACTAAATTTCTGTGTCAAAGCCATGACTTGCATGCATAAATTGATTATGATACAATAATATCTAACCTTTGTGGCTAGTGTGGAGTATGTCACAACCGAAATTATAGAAGGCTAAGCAATAAATTATTTTCAGAGTGTGGATGTTAAAAAGTTTGGCATTTGAAATGTAAATAAAGTATCAAAAAAAAAGTTTGTCCTCTCAGTTGGAATGTATTTTCAACAATTTCAACACATTGAAAAGCTATGCTATTCAGTGTCTTTAAAAATTGACTGATGTACTGTATAAGCTAGGTGAGCTTAGGATAGAGTCCCATAAAACTAAAGTACAAATATGTTTCTAAGTATTCTCTTGAATTACTTCTTTAAAAATTATAAAGAGTAACAAACAAACTATCTGTTAATAAAAAGCCAGTGTTTTGCATGTTTTGGTATTTCTCATAGATACTGATCAGAGCTTCGTCTATGTTCTTCATTTTTCTGTGTATTTGATAACTATCTTGTACAAATAGCACCAATATTTAAAACAGAGGAATGAAAGGAAGAGGTAAAATAGAATAAAAAGAACAAAGAAGATTAGAGGTTTGTCATATTATCCATTATAAAAATACTTTCTGCCCCATAATTCAGTCTTTATCTGATACAGTTAAGTTCAATCACTGTCTGGAAGATCAAAGGGAAAAATGAGAAAAACTCCACAAATTTATCCCCAAATTGATAGTTACATGTGCCCCTCGATATACATACCACACACACACACACACACACACACACACACACATTCACAGATGCACACATAGACGCATACACAAACACACAGACACACAGAGAATAATAACATAAAAGTGAATTAAAATTTTCCTTAAGCATGGGATCTAGGTGACACTACAATACAAGATGGGAACATCACAGAAATTAATGGGAGAAAAGATATTGCAATAATATATCCAGAAACATTGCTCAGTAAGAGAGAAATACATTCTAAACAAATGACATGCTCTAAGAAAGGCATGAAAAGTGATAACCACATGCTGTAGACAGATGATTGGAAGTCAATAGAGGTATATTTTATTACCTAGTTTATAAAGAATAATTTTCCACATCACATCTTTTATTCTGAAACAGAATACCAATATTTTGATTAAAATTTGGCATGCTTTCAAATTTTACTATGAAGCTTTAACCATAGAAGTAAAAATATCCATCCAATTATTTTACATTGAAAAGTAAAGTACTTATGGAGCAGAACATTTTTATCATAAATTCTGAGATAATTAGACACATATACATAAACAGGAAGTTTATACACATTTATCATTGTTATTGTTAGTTCAATAAAAAACCATTACACTCTCATTAACTAGTAAACTTTAACAACAGTAAGAAACAGTATATGTATATTTATATACATACATATACATATGTATGTATGTGTTTGTGTACATACATATGGATATTCTTATTTTATACTCACTAATAAGTGGATATTAGCCCAAAAGTTTGGAATACCCAAGATTCAATTCACAGCAACCATTGGACTGAATGTGAGGTCCCGGAGACTGGACCACCAACCAAAGAATATACATGGAAGAACCCATGGAGCTGGCCACTTTTGTGGCAGAGGAGGGCTTTGTTGGCCATCAGTGGGATGAGAAGCCCTTGGGCCTAAGGAATTAGTTGTCACAGTATAGGGGAAGGCCAGGAAGGAAAGATGGTAGTGGGTGGGTGGGGGGGGGGGGAACACCTTTAAGAGGCAGAAGGGGGGGGAATGGAATAGGAGGGTTCCAAAGGGGAGACCTGGAAAGGGGAAAGCATTTGAAATGAAATAAAGTAAAAAAAAAAATCCTACAAAAACAGTGTACTGAGGGATAGAAATAATAATTTACCCTAAAAGCAAACTGAAAAAGAAAAATCAAATCCTCAAATACATAGTTGTTTATATTCAAAGTTGTTGACTTTTCAGTTGGGATTTTAGAGTCTTTCTGTTAATCTTTACTTTGAAGCCAAAATGTCACAAAGTCATAAGAAATTATGATATTATGATATAGACATAAACAACCTGTTACTCCAAGAAGCCATTTTACCTTTACATGTTTCCACATTATGAGGATGAGTGGAAATTTATTATAACATCCTGTCTTCAGTTTTTCCACTAAACTAAGCTGCATGCACTAAATGTCATTATTTGCAAAAAGCATTGAGTTGCACGTTAAAATAAAATTTCATGTACTGATGCCTTTTACCATTTATTGAAATATTTTGTCTAATTTTTATATATTGACTAAAAAATAAAATGCTTATAATGATGATTTTTAATCTAAATATATTAATGCCAATTTAAAATAGAATTTATTTATTTAATGATTAGCTAAAAATTAGATGAACTAAATAAAAATATTTGTGATGAAAAAAATGTAACCAGTACATAGTTTTCTCCATTACTTAGATTCCAAGGCATAATTTTATAACCAGATCCTTCAATAAATTATTTTAAAATTTATCCTTTTTCTTATGGTATTGTTTTGCTGTAATACGAACTATACTAATATATTTTATGTAATGTGCAGTAAATTACTAAGCCTTATTAGAGGAAATATAAGAACATTTTATGCTACCTTTATTTTTCTTTTGCTCAAACTCCTTCTTTAATTTGTATTTAATTTGGTAATAAACTACATTGTAATCACATTTTTTTCCTTTCCATGAATTCATCCAAAATTTTCTCTATCTTCCCATTCACAAAATATGTTCTTTCACATTTTCTCAGGAAGAAATAAAAAGGTACAAAAGAATTACAAAAATATGGAAAACAAAATAATCTAAAAAGAAGGAAGAGGAGGGAGAGGAGAAGGAGTAAGAGAGAAAATCAGTAAGACAAAGCACTCCAAAATGAAACAAAAACAACACATAAAAACAAACAAACAGAAAAGAAAACAAAAATAAGACCAAAGATGCAGTCCCCTTTTGTTGACCAACTACTCCTTGGAATGGGTCTGCTTTAGAGTATAGTTAAATTACACAATGACACACTCCATTGGAGGCAAACACTTTCCCTGTTCCAATCAGGTAACAATTGCAAATTCCTTCTCAGTTAAGAGTGTAACTCTTTAATATTACACAACTTAATCAAAATTCTATGTTAACATCTGATTTATTTTTAAAGAAAATTAATGGGCACATTTGGATTTACATTACTATATGAATTCAATATATATATGGAATGTAGAAGAAGCACTGTAGTTCAATAAATATAAACTCTAACTGAGGATATTTATTTGTTCTGTGTGGTCTTTTAATTCACTGAAAGTATCTATGTGATTCTACTTTTGTTTAAAATAGAGATGACCAATATTAAACAATCCTGATAGGTCAAAATGTACTGATAGAGATAATAGTTTGAGAATACATTTATATTGAACATTTTCCTACCAATACCTTATATATTTACTCCCACCAAAAAGCCTATTATCAAACCCTCAATTAAATGCATTGGCTTTTGAGTTGCCTTTATCATTGTGTCTCTTCACAGCAATAGGACAGTAACTAAGATAATACCCACTTTAATATGCTTATCTTTCTTACATGATACAATAAGTATGTGAATATATCAATCAATAATATTAGGTATTCATTCTAGTAATCAAATAGTTGATTACTAAAAATGTGGTATTTAAATTTCAGATTCTAAAATTGGATAACTTGTCTTTTAGGATACACAGTACAGGAATAAAAAGGAGAGTCACACAAAAGCAAATGTTACAACTTCCCTTTGGTCTATTGATTTTCTAGAAATGCTGGTCTGGATAAAGTCTTATTTTCTTCCCCTAGAATCCTGAGCCTTAGGACCAGGTGTTCGATGTTTGTCTGCTTTCTCATTTTATATTTTCCTAATGTTTTTATCTGTCTGTTTACTCTTGCTTGTTTACTTTAGATCCTGATAGCTCAACTCTAAAATCTTTTAGACCACTTGAGGATTTGGATCCTGGAAATGTTTTCAAAGATGTTACTTCCTTGGAGTCATGTATTTCACAATTTAAACAACTCTTTGAAGCTCTTCTTACTTTGGTCTGATATATTCTCTTAAATGTGCCAGCACTTCATTTGACTAGGGTCAGTGAGATATTTTTAAATATATTTCTTCACACTTAGAAACAACTTCTTGATTTTAGAGTGGACAGTATATCAGGTAGCAAGAAGAATATTTTTTTAAAAAAAACATAAAGTATATTTATGTGTCAATGTTTTTCATCCATGGCTCTTTATTCAACCTATGGGTTTGTCATATATGAAACTCACACAGTAAATGCTAAGTAGCATTGAATTCTTTCATGGTGATGAAAATTTTGAGAAATGTTTTGGGCTGTTGTCATCTGCATCATGCTAAATTTCAATGAAAATGTATAGTTATAGTAGCAGATAAAAAGAAAAAATATTTCCAAGAAATTTTTAGGCTTTAGAGAAACTTAAATAAGTAAAGAAATAGATTGATAACATATGAAATTGATCAGAATTTTCCAAACTGAAACTTGAATACCTGTATCCATTTCTTCATTGTTTTCTGTGATGACTACTAAAAATTTCAATTAATGTGTTCATTAATTTATCAAATTATTATAGCAAAAATTTTAATTTGATTTCAAAATTAATAATTCTAGAAATTTGCTACATGTAAATATTTCTAATTGCTTTAGCAGACACCTTACATTCAGCAGACTTAAAAATATTCTTTTTAGTTAATAGTTCATAAATTAATTTAAATTTTTGAACTTTATAAATGAGAATAGCAATTTTAAATTTTTTGCTACCAAAGGCCAAGTAGGCTTCTATTCAAAGCATATAAAAAAGGGATTATTCCAAGTAAAGCCTATATAATATGGGATAATAACTATACTGCAGAAAGTAAAATTATTGTTAGTACAGATGAACTGGTTTTCATTAGTTAAGTAGGTAGTATGAATTTACCAATAAGTAGAATTATAAAATAAAGACTATTTGAGTAATAATACAACTACTTGTCAGTTCTGTTGGAAGGTTTTCAAGAGAGAAAGGCATATTGAATTTAGCTACATATGTCTCATTTCACCAATTATTATAATTTGTCAAAAAACATTTTACCGTTTCTATTTGTGCAAACTATGTTAGCTTATAAGTTCATTATTTATAGATGCTTTCATTCATTCACTCATTTAGCAAGGTTCCCCTAAAAATAACTTTTTTGATTTGTCTGGAATATTGACTCAACCAGGATAGTGAATTGGTTGAAAGGAACTCTATAAAAGATAACTATAATTGTTTACAAATAGCCTGTAGGTTCGTTTATAATCGCTGCATCTTTCTTATGAAAGTTATCTAAATGAATGTGTGTATGCTCAAATAAAGATACAAGAAAACATATATTCTTTGAAGTTAAATGGTAGATGTAACCAATATGCTTTACTAATCACCCTTGTTTTTAAAGCCATTAACTTGCTGAAGACAACAGGTCACTGGTATTAGTCTTCCTATTTTATTGACAAGAGGTTAATTCTTAAAAGTATAGGTTTAAATGAAGTATGGAGATATCCATTAAGAAACATTAGCATTAATGATGTACTAGACCTTTAAAATATTGAAATTATGGCAGGAGATCTATTAACTTCAGCCTTTCCTTATCCACAAGTTGATTTACTGTGTTGACCTCCTATGGGTATGCATTAATTGACCACAAAGTGCAAAACAAGGTTATCAACAAAATTAAGATAATGAAATACAAGGAACTACTTACTTGATGGTTATTATTCCATTCAGGAAGAGTTCATTGCAACACTTCTAAACTTTAAAAATATGAGAATCTTTAAAGGAAACAAAATGGTACATTTTAGAAAAGTAATTTTCAAAATTCAATTGCACAGATAGAAGTCTATATTAGATAAAAAGGAATAAAAGCACAGGGATTAGCTTGCTTCACTCACACTGAAAACAACAGTAGAAGGTTTTGAAGTAAGATAATTACACTAATGTATATGTTGTCACCAAATTAAATATTGATACTCATCAGAAATTCTTTGACTTCTAAAATATCATCTTTATTTTAATTTGAGAATTACAGATTAATGTATGAGATAATCTTTAATGAAATTATTTTAAAAAGTTTAGCTTGAATAGTCCCATAATGTGTTGCTCAACTTTGATGATAGTTAAGGTAATACTTCGTGAAAGTTAGACAAAATGACCATATTTACTATTCAGAAGGCATGGATCAAAGTTTTAAGAATTCTAAGTAATTGTAGTCTTAAATTACTTCCATAACTTTCCAATTGATATATAATTTAAAGTCCATAAAAGTTTACCATTTTACTATGAATAATAACATTTCATTTAATATGTTTAAAATTCATCCTAAGTTCTGTGTCAATATGAGGCTCTGAGCTTCGCCTCTTTTTTCCTTGATAACACTAGGAAAGTAAGCATCAGCTTGGCCAATCATTAATATTTAAATTGCTATATAAAAACTGGAGGCATCTTGGCTGTATATGGCTGTGCCTTTACAAATAAAGCTACTTTTTCGTGGCTCAAAGAGTAGAGTCTAAGTTGATCCTTACTCACTAATTGGAAACTGAGCATTCTAAGCTACCTAAAATACTACAAAATGTGCTCTTCCTTTAAGAGAAAAATAATCATAATGTCACTCTGATTTGTCACTAGGTTAGTTTTATTTGATGTTTGGTTTATGTTCATACTTGTTGAAGATGTTACCTCTCACTATCTAATATTGTGTGTGTGTGTGTGTGTGTGTGTAGAGAGAGAGAGGCTCACTTTATTTAGGTAGTTTTGTGAGTTGTCTTTGTTTTGTTTTGTTTTTTGTTTTGGTTTTTTTTTTTTGGTTTTTTTTGTTTTTCGAGACAAGGTTTCTCTGTACAGCCCTGGCTGTCCTGGAACTCACTCTGTAGACCAGGCTGGCTTCGAACTCAGAAATCCGCCTGTCTCTGACTCCCAAGTGCTGGGATTTAAGGCGTGCACCACCACTGCCCAGCAGTGAGTTGTCATTCTTAATTTTCAGTGATATACCATCCTCAGTCTCTTATGATCCTCTTGAGGATTGAATCTTTTTAGAGAAATAAAACTACATACACCCAGATTTCTTTTTTGTTTTCTTTGGAGATAAGATCTGGTATTACTACGGTATCTGAAACTTGTAACTTGGCCTTTTGAGTAGCTGTGTCTAGAAATTTGTGTCATTTAGCTGACTTAATGGCAGGTCTTTCGTTCACTGCAATACGAGAATTTACAGCACACAAAAGCTGTAAGTACTGGACTAATCTCATCTGGGTAATATAAATAGCAGTTGTGATAGATCTAAGAGTTCATCAATAAAGCACATCTCTCTAACACAGCATGGATGCAGGCTGGATCCTTGTTGTCAAACTGTTGACCCTATTTGTGTTTCCTAAGCACTGGCCTATTGTCACTGCTCTAGAGGCTGTGAGACCTGAGAGAATGGAGCTGAAAAGGATAAGGATTAAAATCTCATGCAGCAGACAACTTTACTTAGAGAACCAGACAATTTATATTTTTTTGGGTTAAGCAAGGGCATAGGAGGAAAGTTCATTTGATTACTGTATACATACAGTCATTAAAACAGGTGGTACCTGGCTGAATAAAGAGAGTAAGACAATGGAAAAGCAGAAGCAAAGTCACTCCTATTTACTAAACCTGGAAGGGGCATGAAAACCTCTTCCATGACAAGATCATGCTTACATTTAGAAGGAACAGAGGACATAAGGCTCCTGTCTTGTTTATTGGAGATTTTTCACAAGCATTCAAAATTCTTCTGTAGCTTAATTCTTAGGCTATGTTTAAGCATCTGATGCTTATAGTCAAAGGACAACTGAATAACCAGTGATTCCTTTGAATATGAGCGGTCGAAACCATAAAATCTGGTTACAGTATACAAGGCTTCATCTGTCAAACTTGTCAACTGTACAAATGCAAATGATGAGCTTATTGGCAGAAGATCTCAGGGAAGAGGCATAGGAGCAATACAGCTCTAGTCTTCTTTAGCAGAACACATACAATTCATTAGTTAACTTGTCTTTCCTCATCTACCTTACAGTAGTACTCAACATTCCTAATGCTCTAATTCTTTAATCCAGTTCCTCATGTTGTGGTGACCCCCAGCCATAAGGTTATTTCATCATTACTGCATGATTTTAAGTTTGCTACCATTATAAATCATAGTGCAAATATCTGAGATGCAGAATATCTGACAAGTGATCTCCAAATGGATTGTGACCCATAGATTGAGATAGGATCAATAATCCAGAGCAATAGTGATGCTCAAGCAAATTGTTTAGAGAATAATCATATCTGAAAAGTTATACAATGAGGACAAGGAACTTGTGATATTTTATTAGTTTCTGCCTCATCACATTGTGTTTCTTTCTCTGCTTGTTTAATTAATTAATTAACTAGTTAATTAATTAATTAAAATAGCATTTCACTATGTAGACCAGATGTACCTTGAATACATTATCCTCCTACCTCAGTCTCCAAAATACTAGAACTCCAGGTATTTGTTGCCATTCTTAGATTCAATAATCATTATTTAAACACTGAACCTCCATGGATAACTATCTTAAGGCAATGCTATCTCTACCTTGCCTAGTTCCCACCTAAAGAGAAAGGAATGAACAAGAATCTCTATATTGTGACTCTTACTAAGCAGACTAAGTAAGTCCCCCTCTGACAAAGCATCTAGGAAACAACTAACTAAAGAAGTTGATCTGAAAAAGTGCACCCTCTTTCAGAAGAATGGAAAAACCTCATTGCCTAGAAGTGGTACAAGGACTCTTTGACATGATATGCTTTTCAGAAATCTACTGAACTTCTATTTCACAAACGCTTTTAGTATCTGATGTGGGACATTTTCTAAAACTTCAAACAGCTCTGTTCTTTCATTGTAGAACCATGGGTAGTTAGCTAAAATGATCTTTCTGTCTGAATCTTATCTTTCTGTCTTATTTAAAATAACATAACATTGTGGAATACCTCTCTATGTTAAACATGGAACAGGTAAGGAAAAAAGACATTTATTTAAAACTCTGCTTAGGATGTACTATCAAAAATACTATTTCACCTTTGCTATTTTACCCGTTCTGTCTGTTATCAACAGTTCTGAAGTAAATTTATTAAATAAACCTGTTTATTCTAGCAATGCTGTTGACCAGCATTTTCTCTTTCATATGCACAATAAACAGTTTAAAGTGATATATATATATATATATATATATATATATATATATATATATATATACAACACTGCTTAATCTCAAGCAAAAGACCAAGAGGTAATAATACTTAATAAACATTTTTTATGATTGGTACACTAATCTTAATTGTCAATAAAGAAATATGATTTCTAGAAAAACATAAAGGTCAAAATCTATGGTTTAAGAAAGAGAGGATTTAAAAAATAGAAAGAGGTGATTGAATTCATATTTTATTGTTAGATTTAGTCATCTCTGGTGCAGTGCCTTTCTGTGTTTGTGTTTTCCTACCAGTGAGTGTTCTCCAACAGGTAACGATTGCTCTCCACATGAAATAAGAATACAATTACCAGAAAAGAAGCAGCTTATGGAGCCCTCGAGCTCTCAGCACAACACTTTCCTAAATACTTGAAAAATGATCAATACTAGAATTACTGCATTGGGTCTCAGTCTTATAGTCAAGTATTTCCTTTAGCCTTTCATTTGGAAGTCTTGAAAACTGTGCTTGACATGATGCTTAGTGATTTCATAGTCTACGTGAGCCACTGGGTTTGACCATTCGCAGTGCTTTAAACATTACTAGACAACTAGACAACACAAACAAAGAAAAAGAAAGGGTAATTGTTAATTTATAAATTAACAGGTGTTCATCATGATTAGCTACCAGCCAAATAAAAATTAAAAGTCCTTTGAATTTTATTTCCACTGAGTAATTATGATTAAGACTAAGAATACTAATGACTTCAAATACTGTGAAAGTTATAAAGAAAGGATGATCTTAGGTACGGATGAGTGAGTGTAGACTGCTTCAGTCATCATGGAAGTCTCTTTATAGATTCTCAACCTTTCAAGGGGACCCAAATATAGTCCTCTAGCATATATCAAAAGGACTGTATTGTACTACAGAGTTACATGGTCATCTATGTACATTATTAATATATTCAAAATAACTAGGAAATGGAATCAAGGTAGATTTTCTTCATCAAATGACTGGATGGTGGCAATTTATTGCACATACACAGTAAAAATTCACTCATCTATAAATATATATAAAACTATGCAGTTGACAAGTATGTAGAGCTGGGAAAAAATATGTTGTATAAGGAAAATCAGAGTCATAAAGTTAAATATCTCATGTTCCCTCTCAGGTTTACATCTTCATTTCAAGTGATTAGGCTTTTGAGCTAAGTGCCAGTAGAAGCAATCAACTACAGAGAGGTCACTGGGGTTGGGAGACACTAAAAGAAGCATAACAGGTGACAGGAAATAGAGAGAGGGAATGCTTGAGTGGTAACATTCAAGCAGAGTTAGGAGCAGGGAGATGAGAGAGATGAATAGGAAGGGAGGAAGGGTTAAACAGAACACACACACACACATACACACAAGAAATATGGAACTCCACTATGTTGTAAGTAAATTAATCTTCATAAGACAAGAGATATCTATTATAGGTAGACAATGGTGCTCTTAAAGTTATAACTTACGAAAAAAAATCAACTATAGATTTGGGATAGTTTCTTACAGTTTCTTGGTGATGGAAACAGATGAAGGCCTCAAAATAATACAGCATATAGACTTTCTTCTTTATTGTCTACCAAAACTCGTTTATAAAGCCCTACTACTGAAGCAGCTACAAATCTTTTTTTTTTTTTTTTTTTTTAAAGTTATAAAGAAAGTGATATGAAACTAAGCTGGAAGTTTCCTGCCTGCTTATCCGTGTTAGAAGGTATGGTACATGCTTCTGAAGATGGGAAAAAAATAATCATGAGTACCACACAGGTGTTCACACTTTTTGTGTTGTGGTTTGAATGAAAATGACCCCCATAGCTTCACCAGGAGTAGCATTATTGGCAATTGTGGCTTTATCGAACAGATGGGGCTCTGTTTAAGAAAGTGTTTCACAGGGAGTGGTCTGTGGTGTTTCAGAAGCCTATGCCAGGCACAGTACCACTCTCTGTTCCTTCTGTCTGCCAATCCAGATGTAGAACTGTCAGTTCCTCTCTGGCATTATGTCTATTTATATGCCACTATACATGATGACAATGGACTATATCTCTGCACAGTAAGCCAGCCCCCATTAAGTTAAATTCTTTCCTTTGTAAGACTTGCTCTGGTCATGGTGTCTCTTCACAGCAACAGAAACTCTACCTAAGATACCTTGGAAGTACAATACCTACCTACCAAAGAAGATATATTGGCACATGTAATAGTGCCACAATTGTTTTGGGGAAAACAAAGGGCTCATTTATTGTATTTGTGTGCAACTTCAAAACAGGAAATGAAACAAACCTAGGCATTTATGCCTGTGGGGTGGTTTGAATAGGTATGTCCCGCATAGATTCATGTTTTTGAATGCATGGCACATAAGAAATGGCAAATAGGGGTTGTGGCTTTTGTTTGTGTAGACTTGTTAGAACAAGTGTGTCACTGTATGTGCGAATTTTGAATCTTAGCTGCTGAAGCAAAATCTAGCATGGCATTTACTTGTGCTGCCTACAGATCAGAATGCCAAACTCTCAGCTACCTCCTCCAGATCATGTCTGCCTGCATACTCCCATGCTTCCTGCCATTACCATGATGGAATGAACCTCTAAAATTTAAGCCAGCCCCAATTAAATGGGTTTCGTTATTCTAACATTTTTGGGGTTCCAAGATCCCCATAATCATATTGTCTTTTCACCACAATATACACCCTACTTAAGACAGAAGCTGGTACCAGGAGTGGGTTCTTATGGTGATACGCTGCTGTGTTAATCAGGCTTCTCTAGAGTCACAGAACTCAGGAATAGTCTCTATATAGTAAGGGAATTTGTTTTGATGACTTACAATTTGTAGTCCAATTCCCTAACTATGGCCAGCTGTGAAAGTAAAGTCCAAGGATCTAGTAGTTGCTCAGTCTCACAAGGCTAATAAATTTCTACACATGTGCTAGCAAGTAAATGCAAGCAGATGAAGAAGAGCAAATCTTCCTTCCTCCAATGTCCTTATGTTTGTCTCGAGCAGAAGATATGGCCCAGATTAAAGGTACCACCAATCCTGGATCTGGGACTTGTTTTGTCCCAGGCTGACATTGAACTCAGAGATCTCCTTGCCTTAGTCTCCTGAGATTTCTAGCCACTATGCCTTAAGATTTTTCTGCCAAGATCCAGGTCAGAAACTTGGATCTTCCAGCCTCACGATCTGGATCACAGGTGAGTCTTCCAATTCTGGATTGTAGTTTATTCCTGATATAGTCAAGTTGACAACCAGAAATAGCCATTACAGCTGGACTTGTGTGTGGGTTTTTTGTTTGTTTGTTTGTTTTTGCTTTTGTTTTGTTTTTTTGTTGTTTTTTGGTTGTTTTTTTTGCTTGTTTTTAGAGAAATGTGGACTTGGACTTTAGGATTTGAAAAGTGGTAGAATGTATTAAGTGCAAATAATGTATCCTAGTACTAGTATCCTAGTATCCTAGTGGCCATTCTAATAGGAACATAAAAGACAGTGATGCTGTTCTTGTGATATTTTGGCAAAGAAAGTATTGGCTTTCTACCTTTGTCCAAAAAATAAAAATAAAAAAAAAAGGCTGAAGTTAAATTGAAGAGTTTTGGATAAATTATGTTAGCAAAGGAAATCTCAAAAGAACTCAATATCAAGGTTAATGTGCCATGTGCCAGGGACCAGCCCCAGCGGGGGGAAGGTTCTTCTTTCTTGTCAGTTCTTCTTGAGGCAGCAGAGGAGGAAGAGCATCCGTGAAGGGTAAGACTTTGTCTTAAGAGATATTTAACGTTGTTGTATAATAATAAAATGTTTACTAATCTAAGTCTAAGTTACTATGCTACTGTAGCTGACCTGCCTTCTGTGATCCTCTGAGGCAGTGTCTGGCAGTGTCTTGCACTTAACATCTCTTCCTAAAACAGCAGGAGATAAAATAAAGTGTTAATTGCTAGAGCCTTTTCCCTTTTGTTCAGACGCCTCTTGCTTGTCAGGCTAGGGGGAATAACATTCACATAAGCAAATATACATGAACTCACATAAGTTCATATACAGATTCATGCAAGCTCATTTATTCATTTCCATATAAATCAGTTGGGCCCAGCTTGCATGCATTCTCACAATTTCATACTTACACATACACACACACATGCCTGCATTCTCACAATTACACACACACACACACAGACACACACACACACACACACACACATCCCTACTTACATATGCATATGGAGCAGAAGACCAAGCACCGGTGCGAGAAGAACTCACTCATTCTGGATGAAAAATGTGTTCCAATCTTTATTGCACAGTGAAAGAAAAAGCTTCTCCCTTTTTAATGCTAAATGAATTAAACCTACATTTGTAAGAATAAAGCTTTGTTCCTTTTAATAAAACTAAGCCTGGCTTGTCCTTACTGTGGGACCTGTTCTCTCCCATGGTAAGGAGAAGCCTGCCTGCTCCTTCTGCTCTCTGCAGTGTCTTTGTTTTTCCTCTTTCCTCTGCATTCTGCACATTGCTCTCTTAGGGTTTTTTTGTTTTTTTTGTTTTTTGTTACCTGTAGTTTCTACGTTATTCTGCATACTCCTTCTAATCTTGCTCTCTCCTCCTCCTCTGATGTCACAGCAATGCTCTAACTCTCAATGTCTTTTCTCCAATGCTGTGCCTATACATCAAAGTTCTTCTTGGGTTCAGTTCTGTCTAAAATAGTGTTCTGTCTAAAAACTTCTCCTCAGCTCAGTTCCTCTCTCAGCTCAGTTCCTCTCAGCTCATTCCCCCTCAGCTCAGTCCTGACTCTTCTGCTCAGCTCTCTCTTTAGCTCAGCCCCTGACTCTTCTCATTGTCCTCAGCACTTAAACATCTTTCAGAATACATGATCACGTGTTACAAAGTTCATCACAAGCTCACACAAAAAATCAAATCATAAATTGAAATAGAAGTTTGCAATAGAGAATGTTTACATTCATATCCGTTAGGAATAATTATCTGGCAAAACATCCATTACCTGTCTCAGCTCCACAGGTTCATTGAAGGTTTAAAACCATAACTAAGTTATTAGTGAAGTTTTGTAAAGAAAAACCCAGTCAGTATTTTATCTCCTGTCCTATCACCTATAGTAAATCTTTATTTCCCTATTTATGAACTTTGGTTAATTGTTTTACAACCTCTTGGAATGTGCTCTGAGTAGGAGAATGTCTGGTTACTATCTAAGAGCAATTAAATGGCAACACTTGGAAGCCTGGCAGAGGTCTCATTGCAGTTTTGACTATCAGAAAAGAACCCAATAGCAGTCCCACTATAAAAAAGTTTAATAATCACTGATATAATTTTAGGAATTCTTATAGGATCATCATTAAGTCTTAAGTCATCGATTTGTCTATATAGCATCACTACAAGAGAGTACATCTTCGTGGATCTGCAGAGATCTGCTCCAAAGGGGTATGCTACTACTTAGTGATTGTTTAATAATAGCATTTAATAGTAACAAGGAAAGCATATTAATAGCAGGAAACTTTCCTGAAATAAATCCTTTACAGCCTTGCTTAATAAGGGCCCACCTGTCAAAGATTATATAATAATCCGAATTTAGCTCTACTCTACTTCCTGGTGTCCCTTTTCTACGTGAACTATACATTTTATATTTTTCCCTTTTCAACTTGCTCCTTTACATTAATGTCAGGAGCCATAATGGGACAAGCTAATAAATAGCAGGTGATCATCCTGAAACAGCCTGCTTCGGATTATTCTCAGCCTTAAGAGGAAAAAAATGTTTGCATGAACATTGGAGAATGCAGAGACTTGTGGTCACTCAAGATGCTGGGAATAGGTAATGATTGAGTATTCAGCCCTAATTTAGACATTTACAAGTGAGCTGTTGGGCTCAAAGAACATTGCAGAAAGGGGTATAGAGCAAGCATAAAAACTAAAACATAGGTGAAATATAAAAAGTTAGTTCTTAGCAAGACAAACTCACTGCAATCATAATTATAGCTTTTGAAGCTGTCTATAATTTTCCTGCATAAGACAGATGTGTCAAAAACAAACAAACAAACAAAAAAACAAATGTAAAGAATGAAATTCTCAGACAAATGGATGGATCTTGAAAATATCATCCTGAGTGAGGTAACACAGTCACAAAAGAATGAACATGGTATGTACTCACAGTTAAGTGGTTATTAGCCCAAAAATTCAAAATGCCCAAGAATCACTTCACAGCAACATTAGGAGGTCCCAGATAGAGGACTTGGAGAAGGGACTGAAGGAGCTGAGGGAGTTTGCATCCCCAGAAAGGCAGCAACAGTGGCAACTGGCCTGACCCCTGATACTCCTGGAGACTGATCCACCAACCAAAGAATACACATGGAGGGACCCATGGTGCTGGCCACATATGCAGCAGAAGAGGGTCTTCTTAGACATCAGAGGGAGGAGAGGCCCTTGGACCTGAGGGTATTAGATTCCCCAGTATAGGAGAATGCCAAGGAGGGAAGATGAGAGTGGGTGGGTGGGTGGGTGGGGGGATACTCCCACAGAGGCAAGGGAGAGGGGAGGGGAATAGGGAGGTTCCAAAGGGGAGATCTGGAAAGGGGAAAACATTTGAAATGTAAATAAAGTAGAATAAATAAATAAATTAATTAATTAAAAGGAATGAACTCCAAGGTCCCCATCTCTATTTGTTGCGCTATTTTGACTACTAGTAAGTTATAGGAGAAGAGATGTCACGTGTAGTTTTGTTCACTGATGAATCAACCAAGCTTCAGTAGATAGTTCCAAACCCAACATCACACAGATAACCCTGGTTTAACTCCATGAATAATAAAACAAAATAAAGAGACATGTGTATTTTTAAAGGACTTGTAGGTAATAGTAGAGATTGACAAGAATTGTCAGTAATTAAATATTAGGACTCATTCTCTTATCTTGATACAATTATTATTAATATTTAAAGAAATGAATTTTCCACAGATGCATAATATTTTGATAAACAACATTTACTCTGAATTGTTTTGTATTATAGGTTAATACTTTAGTCAATTTGTGATTACATTTGTCCTGTTTACATAATATTATCAAATTATGTTAACTTTAGAAATCTCATAAAAATGTTATTTTATCTTCTATTCTGAATACCATGTCTGTCATATAAAAAAACATTTTCTATATCCAAGTATTTTCAGTATTAAAATATGATGGGTTTTATGGGAAAAGGAGGTAAAAAGCTCATGAACTCCTGTGGAACATATGAACAGAGACTAAGGGAGCCTAGAGCTTGCATTGACCTTGACAAATTATAGGCATCACAGTCATAAGTTAATATAAGAGCCACATGTCCCTCCTGCCAGAGATAAGGAGAATGTCTCCTTTTTACCCAAGTAAAGGCTTTTTCCTCAAGCCTTCAGGAAATGTTGGCTTTTGTCTAAGTGTCCCATGTTGGAAAAAGGAATATCTGGAAGGACCAGGCAGTGCTCTAGCATCAGAGTATTTTTGTAACTCTCTACAGATTACACCAGAAAAGAAGGAAATAACATAAAACAATTAAATATATATATATATATATATATATATATATATATATATATATGTTCAATTATATAGAACCTTCATGTCTAGTGCTTTCAAAGGTCAGAAGAGGTCAGAAGATTTTAATCCCTCCAGTTCATAATTAAGACCACTACCATAATTTTTGAGTCAAATTTGAAGCAAGCTCTATTTTATTTGTGAGTACTGTCCAGAGTCTGCTTCCAAAATTGGATTAGAGTAAAGAGTGCTGAGTCAGCTTCTCAGGACCGTTTTTAGAAAGTAAAACTCATGAGCAGCCGCAGAGCAGTTAACAGAAGTGAGCCAATGGGACTGTTAAGAAATATAGGAAAATCTCAGACCAAAACCAAAATAATCACCATCTTGTGGTTACTGATGAGGGAGGACAGGTGTTCCCACAAACATGCCAAGGTCATGGGTTGAGATGGAACAAGTTCTATGCATCAAAAATTCAGCTTTTAGAGTAAATAATAGAAATGTGTTTTCAACAATGCAAAATGGCTCCTGCCTTCTTAATGTAGTGAGTTAGGTTTCTCAGGTATGAGGTCCCCTGGAAATGGAGAGACATATAGTTGTGTGTCACCAGTGGATGCTGGAACTGGACCAGTGTCCTTTGCAAGAGTAATTACTGAGTCAATTCTCCAGCTGAACAATTTTGTTTTTAATTTGATGTTTTCCTCTATAAATAAACTAAAGTAATATACTTGTTGTTTTAACCAAACATACTGATTTTATATTGTATGAGCTTAATGATACAGTTACAAAGGTTCTCCTTTAGCACGCAAACCCTCATATATTCCCAGACACTGAGCAGGAAGTGAAAAAACCAGAGGTTACTGATTATTTCCTGCCTTCCCAGACCTTTGGCCAGCTTTCCACCCTTCCTGGATCCTGGCAATGATGCCCAAATTTCAGCCTGAAGAAGTTGCAGACTGGCTCTATAGTCCCTTTATCATTAACAAAAGGTTGGACTCTCTTGTTCCAGAGAAATTCCTTTTCCATAGGTATGACATTTAGATAAAAGCCAGGATTCCCTCAGGGCCTGAAGAAAGCTCATAATTGCCTTAAAGGCTGCCATTCTCCTTTTCTCTGGCAAAAGGAACAAATGGTTCTTCCACCAACATGGTTGATACATTGTCAAGATCTATGTTAGCCTCTGGCTCCTTCAGTCCCTGTTCACAATTCCCATCCCAGCTCAAAAGCTTCCTTTCTCCCTTTCCCATAAAAGCCTGAGAATATTCCCCCTGTTGCTTCTCCTTAAATCCCTGGGAGACAAATGGAGTGGCTATTTGGGTTTACCTACTGGGTCCATTTTACATTCAAATACTTTCCAGGGAAAAGTTCTGTTGTATTGTTGGCATGTTTTTTGTTTTGTTTTGTTTTGTTTTTCAGAAGAAAAGCAGTGGTCTATGAAAATACTTCATTTTCATTTCTGAAAGAAATAAATTGAATTTCAGGCATAAATCATTATATATTAAAAACAAAATTGCATCTAAAACAATTAGAAATAAAGGCACTTAATTTGGAAAAGAACAAGGAGACGTTACATGGAAGGAAAGAAGATAATATTTTAATTGTATTATAATCTTAAAAATAATAGAAAAATGCAACATTTCCAAGGTAGATATTCTTTGTTTAAATCTCAAAATGAAACTGTGTATTCCAGTGTTTTTTTTTCATGAATGATCTTTGAAATTGAAAGTTATGTTGCTATGAATTTTCATTGCTGTTTTTTTATATGGCTTTCTCAAAGTATATGTATATATGTTTGTCTTAAAATGTAAACATATAGTCTGTAGATGAGGATTAAAGATATGAGTGAATCTTGTGAGTAAGATGGGTAATGGGTTTGAGAAGGAATGTGCAGAACAAAAACCTTACCGACAGATTTTTATGAAGACGCGTGAATAAAAATCACAGATTTGTAACAATATATCTGTAGCTCATTCAAGAAAAAATCAGCTGAGAGAAGCTTTTGGAAAATGTACTTTGACAACAGATGGCCATTATGTGCTTTCAACTGGAGGGGTAGGATGCTCAGTATGACATTCATCTCTGAAGCATTTCCATCCATTGCATTTTTGAAACCAAGAAGCTACCACTCCACATTTTGAGCCTTACAACTTGTGTACTGAAGAAAGCAGGTCACTCACAACAGCATTTTCAATTTGACAGGGAATTACAAAAACATTTGGTGCTCTTTAACTGTTGTCACAGCCATCTATTACATTAAGAACAAGTTGATTTTAATATTTGTCAAATTAAAAAGCATTGTATCATGCTAACCTTGGGCATTCATTTACATAATTGGCTTTCTGCTTGCAATGTATTATCAAATGACACCCTCATTTGATTACGGATCTTTTTTTTTTTCTTTTTTCTGAAATTCTGGAACAGTGTCTGACATAACTTGCATATTAATATTTTGTGTTCATCAAGCCTTACTTTATGCAGCCAACTTGCAACAAACAATTTATGTTATAAAGCTTGATACAAGACACTTGCTTTAGTATTTTTGAAGAAATAGAGATTAATATGCTTTTCTTCTTCAGTAACAGAATAAAAAGTAATGAAATCTAAAGATTCCTTTAAATTATTAGAATATCTAATTCTTGAAGTTGCCTTCAGAAACTTAATTACTACTATTATTATTATTGTTGTTATTATTATTATTTAAATCCCTACTGCAGCTTTCCCTCCCTCCGTTCTTCCCACCCAGTCCCTACCTTCCACTTCCTGTCTGTCTGCCCTTCCACTCCTCCTGCTCCTTTCTCTTTAAAAGCAGCAGACCGCCTATAGATATCAACCAAACACCGCATATCAAGCTGCTGTAAAACTAGGAACCTCCACTCATATTATGGCTGGATGGAGAAACCTAGGATGAGCAAAAGTTGCACAGAAGCTGGAGAAGGAATCAGAGACAAACCTTGCTCCCAATATTACAGAGACAGAAAGACCAAGTTATACAACTGTAACGTATATTAAGAGAGTCTAGGTCAGTCCCTTGTGTGTTCCCTGGTTGTCAGTTCAGTCTATATGAGGTCCTAGGAGCTGAAGGCAGTTAATTCATGGATATTCTTGTAGTGTCCTTGACTCCTATGGTTCCTATTCCCCCTCCCCCAACCCTCTCAACACACCACACCTTCAGCAGGCTTCTCAGATATCTGCCTAATATTTGGCTAGGGGTCTCTGCATCTGTTTCCATCAGTTATTGGATGGAGCCTCTCTTATGACAACTGGTCTAGGCCCCAATCTATGAGTATAGCTAGTGTCACTAGGAATCAACTTATTGACTTTTTCAGTCCTAGACTCGGGATACACAGCCTCTGGATCCTGGCCCTCTAGACATTGTCAGGTGGACTCCCTCTCAAGGCATGGCCCTCAAGCTAGACTAGTCATTGCTTGGCCACATCCATAATTTCTGCACTACATTTACCCCATAATACCTTATAGTCAGGACAAAGGTTTTCTGGCTGATTTGGTGTCCTATTCTCTTCACTTGATTTCTTGTCTGATTGGAGAAAATGGCCAGTTCAGGCTCCATAGCCGCCATAGCTAGGTGTATTATCTAGGGTCATTCTTTTTGATTCCTTAAAGTTTTCACTGTGCTAGGATTTTAACTCATCTCTCAGTTCCACTGAACATGATAGGAAAGAAACTTGCGAATGGCCTTGAATTAATAGCACAAGAAACAACCTCTTGAGCAGAATACCAATAGTACAGGCACTAAGATAGGCAATTAATAAATGGTATCTAATGAAATTGAAACATTTCTGTAAATAAAAGGATACTATCAATAGTGTATCCGCCTACAAAATGTGAAACATTCTTCACTAACCCCCATATCTGATAGAGGGCAAATTCTGAACAAATATGAAGAACTCAAGCAACTAGACCTCAAAATACCACAAAATCCAAGTAACATTGTGGTCCAAATAGAAATCGAATTCTCAATAGAGAATTGTCAAACATCTGAGAAACGCTTTTAGAAATGTTCAACGTCCTTAGTCAGTAGGGAAAAGTAAATCAAAATGACTCTGAGGTTCCATCTTACCTCTGTCAGAATGTCTAAGATCAAAAACACAGTAGCTGCTCATGCTTGTGAGGATGTGGAATAAGGGGAACACTCCTCCATTGCTGGAGGGAGTGCAAATTCTTATAATTTTCCCAATATGATCAATCTAGAATTCTGTATGAGATTCTTCTTAGTAAGAGTGCTCTGTTTGGAAGCAAATTGACTAGAAATAAAGGATGGATTTCTGCTACTTATCCCTTGTACACTATGAAGATTACAGGCCACTCTGTCACAGCTTTAGTAAAACCCTACAACACACACATAAGGATGTTCTAAATTCACAAGAAAGAATTCTCTTTGTGTAACAGTTTGGATGAGAAATTATTCTGGTCTATGGAAATTGGTCTTAATGAGGGTAGGAAAGATAGAAGCCTGACTTCTGTTCACCCTCTTTTTGGCTCTCTATATCATAATGGACTATTGCCCTCACTATGAGCGTCAGTTAATCTTACTACCATTAATCTGCTTCTTGTCAACATTTTATCATGGACACAAGAAGAAATGCTATTACACAGTAGATAAGCTGTTTGAGTCATGCTCTGTACCACTTGTGCACAAATGTGTGTGTGTGTGTGTGTGTGTGTGTGTGTGTGTGTGTGTATGTGAATCTATATCTTTATATCTTTGACCCATAGTTGCACCTTTTTCTCCCTCTTGATCCATTAAGTGATTGAGCACAAATGTCTCATGAATTTGGCATAAGTTTTTGGTGCTAAACTACAAAGGCCTTGCCACTGACAATGTCACAAAATGACAGTCTGGATTCAGCTCAGGCTGGACCCAAGATTCCTGGCAGAGAGATAAAATTCTACAGTCAGCTTTCCTTGAGTACCCAGGCAACAAACTTTTTGTCTGCCAAAAAGAAACATTGCCCTTTTCTTTTCCTACCTCCTACAAATGGGGTATCTTCTGGCTATATATTAAAAGCCCTCAATAACCTACAGGTTCCTTTAGTTCTGCAGGTTAACATGTACCTGCTATGCATATTAAAGACTCCATCTCTCCTTTGGGCTGTTGTCCTTTGTTGACTCCAGCACTTCAGTCCACCTCTGCAAGCTCCCAGGCCAATCCTGCTTACAGCTTTTTCTCTGCACATCACAGCTTTGATCTTTCCCCTTTTCTAAAAAAAGGCAAGCCCTCATCATCACCACCCAAACCTCCCTACTGTGCTTCTTTTCAGCCCCTTCAAAAGACAGAGCATAGTGGACTATTGCCCTTTCAAAACTGATACAATTAATCCTTCTACCATTAATTTGCTTCTTGCCAACACTGGCTGTTCAGAATAAACTTTTCCTTTGCCACACAGAGAATGGACTAGTTCAGTGCTTACACTGAGCTCCCGCTTACAATATTAATATTCTTTTCTCATGATACTGAAAGAAATTACTTATTACCATTACTTTAATTGAGATGCTGTTTACTCTTTATCTTATTGATAGTTACACTCGAACCTACCTCTTCTCCTGGTCAAGTTCTCTTACAAGTTGAACATAAATCAGGTAAGAAACACAGAGTTGACAGAAAGTTATACTTATTACCTGTGAGATGGTTCAGGTTACAGATTACACACTGGGAATATGCTGGTTGCCAGGAAAAGGAAGTATCATGAAAGTCACACTTAACGTATCCATGGTCACATTCCCTGGAGCCATGTCAGAGCTTGAATTTATATCAATTATCAGATAGGATCTCAAGACTTTATCACATAGAAACAAACAAACACACAAACAAAAACAGTGTAAGAGAGACTTCTGTAGATCTAACCAGTTTATCTCACGAGGAAAGGAGGAGGGAAGGAGGTAGACAATAGAGATAGATATACAGATATACAGATAGTTAGATAGATAGATAGATAGATAGATAGATAGATAGATGATAGGTGGATGGATGGATACATAGATGATAAATATGCAGAGAGAGAGAGACAGAGACAGAGAGAGAGAGAAACTGAGAGATAGAGACAGAGATTAAAGAACTACCTTCTTTCTTTCTTGTGAACTCCTCCCTCAGTGTGTGGTTCCATCCACCATATGCTTTGCTTTGACTTGTACAATCTTTCACTCCTCTCATCTGCAGATCAGGAAGTTCACTGTGAGATCATCTACAATAGTAGAAATGTCAGAGAAGCTTCACCCATGAGGTCGAATGACCTGGCTACCTGAACATGACATGAAAAAGTAGGATAACAACAGACATGCTAACATGGAAGGGGACATCTTAAGAGTCCTCAACTTGATTCAATGAACTACAAACAATTAAGGAATGCTGAGAAAAGAAAAAATGTTTTCACTGGACATGATTACACTAAATGATTACTCTATATCCAGTTGTCATTCCTATATACAAGTATCATTATAAAGGGTGGATAGGATACAGACACAGAGACACACACACTGAGAGATAGGATTAGATAGATAGATAGATAGATAGATAGATGATAGCTAGAGAGGGGGAGGACTTTCATCTTAAAGGAAAATAATAAGAAATATTGCACAATGGAGCCTTCTGAGTGACTGGCCTGGGAACATACAGATTTAGTTTACCTCGAATTCTATGTTCCAATGTAGACGCATTTTCATGAAGATTTTCTAGATTAAAGAACAATAAAAGTCCTACATCAAGACAAGTTTAATATGAATTTGTGGGTGTCATAGTTAGGGTTTCATTGCTCTTAAGAGACATGATGATCAAGATAAATTTTACAAAAGACAACATTTAGTTGGGGTTGGTTCCATTCATTATCATCATGGTGGAAAGCAAGAGAGTGTCAGAAGCAGACATGGTATTAGAGAAGGAGCTGAAAATTCATCTTAATATGAAGGGAGCTAGAAGTCTCTCATGTCACATTGGTCAGAACTTAAAGATAGGAACCTCAAAGCCCATCAACACAGTGACATACTTCCTCCAACAAGCCACACTTACTTCAACAGGACCACCCCTCCTACTAATGCCACTACCTGGCCCAAGCATATTCAAACTGCCATAATAAAACATCACATCAAGATGGGGTAAGCTTTTCTATAGGCTCAAGATGCTATCTGATGGTGTTCTTATCTTTCAGGTTGATGGAAGCTAGTGGTTTACAATGTTGATTGATTCTAACACAGAATGTGTTTTATGTATTGTTCACAAATTTTAATTCAAAATCAGAAGTAGGCAAGAAATGTCTGTTCCAGAAGTCAAGAAAGTGTCTATAATAAAATCATTATACTCTAAACATGAAACATTTTAATTTCTCCACAGTACTCTAGTTCTAACTAGTCAACGAGTCTCTGCATTCACAGATAGTTTCCCCGGGTTATATAGTACACATATAGATATGGATGAACAACATTTGAAGAAAATAGAAGATGAGGTTCTACATTTTCATGAGAGCAAAGGGGTTATACAAGAGGGGTTAGATGGTGTAAAGGGAAGGAGAAATAATGTAATTATAATATATTCATATGGTATTTTCCCCTTGGTTCAGCTCCAAAAATGCTGTAAAGACAGACACATCCAGAAGTGCACTTTGCTAATGTAGGTGTCACTTTGACTGGTCAAAGTAATCGAGAAGTGTGTGTGTGTGTGTATGTATGATATCTATAGATGTTTCTGTCTGTATTTGTTCTAGAAAGAAAAGTCAAAAATATTCCAATTTCTGCATTTTTTCAAAATTTTGAATGATAAATATATCTAAATTTAAATTAGCAAGATAAGTTATTAGCATAATAATACAACACATTAAAATCATCACGCATTTACAGATTTTATAAAGTATATGTGGTTTTGATCTACTTCAAATTATAATATAATTGTCATAACTAATTCACGTGTCTTTTTACTTTACCTACTAGACATTAGTCCCAATTAAAATTAATGTTTAAGAATTTTCATGATGAGAGATTCTTCACGTATTTTTCATCTCTTTTCTATATTATGAGGTTTTCACTTAACATTAGCTACACTTTTTTTATTTTATTTTGAGGGACTGGTTTTTTACTGCAAAATTATGGTTTTTGATATTTCACTATGAGGATAGCTGCATTATAAAGTGTTCTTTCTTCAAGCTGGCCCCAAACACAGCACAACATAAGAACACAAAGAGCCAGTAAGCTACAAGTATGTACCTAACTGTACTACTAACATGTAAATTGGATAGGGAAACTTCAAGATCTGCTTACTGCAAGCTGACAAACTACAATGACTTCTCACTGCCAACAGGGGGATGAAGGTAACCCAACAAAACAAAAGCAAAGCTTCAAAATAATACAAAGTTCTAAAAGGTTGGTACATAGGCTATTCTATATTTTTCCAGCACTGACTGATTTAATGCACAATGAGATGACACTATACAGATAGTAGATTCAGGAAGGGTGATGAGTTGAGTTTCTTGTAGCTAAATCAGTGGCACAAACTTAATTGACCTTCTCCTTTGCATTTGAAGGCAGGAGAGAAGTGCTATATAGTTACCTCAAAACTAAAGGACAGCATGATCTATTTTGTGAACAGTCAGGAATGAGGTAGAGATGAGTGAAGTCTGGTCAGAATAATGGGACTCAACAATAGTAGGCACAATTGCCTAATATGCACAAGTCCCTGGAAGGTAAGGTCTCTTAGATGTCTCACTATCTTTTTAAAAGGACTGTCTTCTCATTTTAATAAATTGTCTATTTATTCTTCTCTCATACATTTTATCCTGACTACAGTTTCCCCTCCTTTCACAGCTCCCAGTATCCACTCCTTAGCCACTCTACCCAGATCTACTCCTTCTTTGATTCCTTTCAGAAAACAGGCTGCCCAGGGATATCAAGCAAACATAACATAGCAAGTTGCAATAAAAATAGACATAAACCTTCACAAGTAAGTCTAGACAAGGCAACCCAGTAGGGGAAGGTTTCCAAGACCAGGCAAAAGAGTCTGAAACATATCTTTTTCTACCCTTAGAAGTCCCAGGAGAACACCAACACATATACAAACACAACATATATGCAGAGAACCTAGCACAGACCCATTCAGGCTCTACAGTTGCCACTTCAGTCTCTGTAAGCTCCTACAAACCCTGTTTAGTTGATACTGTGAATAGTGTTCTCCAGATGACCCTGATGCCTCTGGTTTCTAAAATCATTCCTCAGCTTCTTCTACAGGATTCCTTAAGCTCTGCATAATGTTTGGATGTGCATGCCTGTATCTGTTCCCATTAGTTGTTGGATCAAGTCTGTCTGATGATGACTGAATTAGGCATTGATCTATGAGAATAGAAAAATAGGAATCATTTTATCGATTAGTTTTTAAAGGGGAAATTATGTTTGGCTCTATGCTGGGTCTATGGGCTATACAGCCTCAAGTTCCTGGCCATCCAGGTAGTGTCAGGCATAGTCTTTTTCTAGCATGAGACTCAAGTTGGACCAGTCGTTGCCAGGACACTCTCACAACTTTGTACCACCATTACCCCAGCATATTTTATAGGCAAGGCAAATTGTAGGTTGGATGTTTTGTGCCTGAGTTGATATCCTAATACCATCACTGGAAGCCTTGGCTGGCTACACAAGATGACCATTTCAGGTTCCATATCCCCCATTACTAGGAGTCTCCACTAAGGTCACTCTCACAGATTCCGTGGAATTTACACTGAAATTCCAAAGGACTCTCCATCCTACCACAAAGACACTATGCTCATAACAACTTTATTCATAATAGATGTTCTCCAACTAAAGAATGGATAAAGAAAACATAGTACATTTATACAATGGAGTTATAATTCAGTTGTATAAAATGACATGAAATTTGCAGACAAAAGAATGGAACAAGAAAAAAGATCATCCTTAGTGAGGTAACCCAGATCCAAGAAGACAAACATGGTGTATACTCAATTCTAAGTGGATATTAGATTTTTGAGTAAAGGATAATCATACTAAAATAGGCATACCAAAAGAAGCTAAGTAATATGGAGGGCTTATGGAGGTGGGGGACTGGGTACAAGGATCTCCTTTTAATATAAATTAGAATAGATTTTGTAAGTAGACTGTCAGCAGGTGGGGATAGGAAGAGGCAGGATCAAGTGGAAGAGCTATCAGAGAACAGTCTGAAATTCGTGTGTATTTGAGGGGCCTGTCACTGTCTTAACTTGCTCACACTTGAGAGAAAAAGTAAAAAGTAAAAGCAAGGATGAAGTATATCAAAGATTTTAAACCTGAAACCTTAACATGCCTGAGCAGGTTTTTGGTTTTGGCTGACATCCTACAGTGCTCTTGTTGCTTGGCTAGAATTTGAACAGAACACTGAGGTTTCACCCACTGCAGCCTCTCTCTGCCTAGGCTCTGTTGGCTCTCAGTAAGGTAAGCCTGTTCATGTGCTCTTCCTTTATGGATAGAGTAGTATGCATTAAGCTGCTATATCACCTTCCAACAGTGAGAAGGTATTGGATTGCTGCATACACCCTATGCAAATACTAGGAAAGTTACAAAAGTTTGCTATAGCAAAAATTAATCATGTATGTGCACATCACAACCACATCAAAGGCACTTTGGATGGTCCTCACATTCCCTTAATCATTTTCCCCAACGTTACTCAACTGGAACTCCAGGAAGAGGCTGGTACACTTTGGTGAGGAAGACATGGGAGGTAGAGGGGTTAGTAAGAAGAGAAAACAGTCTTCTGATAAAAGATAAGCACTCAGTTTCAAGGACATATTCATATGGGCTGTCCTCTGGCAAAGTAAAAATTAAAGAGTAACAGGCCAAAGATAGACTGGAAAGCTCCAGATCTTCTTCAGATCCAGCACCCTTTGTGTACAACAGAATAGTTTCTCTGTGGTACACTTCAGCTATTCTTCCAAATCATCAGCTTTCATTTCTACTTGAGCTATCCATTTTTCACCAAACTCCATTCAGGTCGCTGCCTCCTTGAATTTGATTTTGTTTTTTCTTCATACTTGTCTTCTTTTTTAGTATACTTTTTTTCAGCAGCATTCAGACACTTCCAGTTCTTGTGCACTTGTCTGATCTACTCATCCTTGTCTTGGCAACCAGATTCTGGCAGCTTAGCTTAATCTTACATGTTGCCCATGTCTCCTTCTATAATCACCAACTTACAAGCCTATCTGCTCTTTCTGCATCATGCTTAGTTTTGTAAGGTAGAATTCTTGGATAGTCATCTTTTCTTCATATTTTAGTACACTGTTCTTAGTCATGATTGCCCTTCTCTTCACTCTCATCATCTGCTTTATCTCCGTTGTCCAGATCATACATTGGTCAGGAGCTCCTGAGCAAGCACTATCTCTTCTTCAGCCACCTTAATCTTATAGTTCAATAAGGTCCCCTCTGTATTGGCCAGTACCAGGACCCACTTTGTATCTCCATTTTTAATCTGAGGCATTTAAACATCTGCTCAACATCTTCTTCATTCTGCTTTTGAACCTGGATCTTGTAATACACTGGCCTCAAGATGGTGACCACTTAGCTGGTTCTAGAACTGCTACCTCCTCCACTTGGAGTTGAATATACTTTCCCAATATATATTTTTTCTTGTCTTTGATTCGATCAAACTTCCTCAGCTATAGTTGTCACAGACAACTCTTACTAGCTTAACTAGCCTTGACTAGACAACAGACTAGCTCTTATTCTCTATAGGTAAAAGATTTATTTAAAGTATACACAGGTAGTAAGGTGACCATTTCCATTGCAAATACGGTAACTATGTTTATATATCTCTTTGAATAACTTTGAATAATGGAAAGTTTCAGTCTCCATTGTTCTTATTATTGCTTTGTCCAGATTGCCCTAGACACATAATAAATCACAATAAGTATTGTATGGCAAGATGACCTTTACTGTATAAGAGAATCAATACTATCAATTTAAGTTTATAAAGGAGCTATATTTGGGACTGTAAATGTCCATCAAAGACCCATGTACATAAAGGTTTGGGTTTTTTTTGGTTTTTTTTTTTGGTTTTTTTTTTTGCCTAGCATATGGTGTTATTGAAACAGGAAAGTAAGTAGATGATGCTTAGTGGAAGGAAGGTATATCACCAGAAGTGTAGCCTTGAAGAGAATATTATGAATATTTGCCTTTTCCTGATTTCTTTTAGTTGTTGGCCACCATATGTTGAACTCACCTTCTTTTGCATCCACCTTAAAGACATAGTATGCTATTATAGTCCTGATGCATTGCCAGTTTGCTATATAATAAAAGTGCAAGGCAAATCAAAACATATCTCCTTTTAGGTTAATTATATCTATTATTTTGTGAAAGTAAAGGAAATGTGATTAACACAAAAATAAAGCCAAAATAATTGCCTATTATGTGAAAAGTAGGGGTCTTGATTTGACTATTAATCCCATATGGTATTAGCAATTTAAACTAAGGCAATAACATAAGAAAAAATAAAATACAGTGAGAATGTAAATTATTTTTACTAGAGTGCTTTAGTTAACAACTAAAGAAACACACTAAAAATGCTATCAAAATTTAATGAACGTGATAAAATATGTATAATAGCTACATATTGCAAGATAATCTAAAAATAAAAATTTACTCAAATACTGTAAGTGTAAATGTAAATTGAAAAAGTACAGTTATTAAATTTTGTAATTGAGATGATTAGTGCAGTTAGAGAAATTTATACATGTTATACTGAGAGAAACTAAAATTATCCACTTTTGACATTCAGGATTGGCTAAGACAAAAATGTTCCCTTTTATGTCA
Source organism: Rhynchomys soricoides (assembly GCA_019843965.1). Lineage (NCBI taxonomy): Eukaryota > Metazoa > Chordata > Mammalia > Rodentia > Muridae > Rhynchomys > Rhynchomys soricoides. The sequence continues at coordinate 26,719,036 of JADRCH010000004.1, read as the reverse complement.
ATGTCACCACAGTTATACATTCTCCTGGGAAGGAGATAGGAGAGTACGGCAGAGAGGAAGACCACAGGAAGGCTCCAGAATTGGTATGAGAAAGGAACTCATTGGCAAAGAGAAGGCTGAGAATCTTCAGACGGAGGTTGACTAGAACAGGCTGGAGCCCTCAAAATCTAACAAGTCCCAAAGTGATCCATGGCTCACTATAAACTTCATGCATTAAAAATAATGCTGAGAAACTATGCAAATGATGAAGTTAAATAATATAGCTGCTTTCCAGGATACTTGTGTTGTCATTCTCTGTATAGTATTGATGTTACAAATCTAACTTTGCCTCTGCTCTTGCTTGCTTCTTCCCTAGAAATCAATTCCTTCTTAATAGATTCTCTGATTTTTGTTTGTTTGTTTTCAGATGTGCTTTAGTTTAATCCTTTGTCCTGGGACACAAGGAAGTAGCAATCCTGAAAGTTTCCCATTGAACTCTGATATCTGACAATATTGGTAAAGTTGTAGGATTTCAGATAGAACATGCAATGTCCATATTTTAAGTCTATTTACAGAGAAATATCTGATAATTAAAATTAAAGTATTACCTACATAATAGCATCAAACTTTAAGTATAAAAAGGTTTTTTAGTAAATATCTGTAATAAAAACCAAATTGACTGCAAACACTCATAAGAAAATACACAAACCCACTTATATTTGCTAAATACACCAGTGGAATAAAATATTAGCAGAGCAAATCAATGAAAACTTTCAAGAACAATTCAATGGCACCATGGGATAAGTACATTATTTTAGTCATGACCAATCCACACCCTGTAATTGACTTGAAATATATGTGTGTTGCGGTGTATAACTAATCGTCTGCACATCACATGTTTACAACCATGACCATGACCAACAAGAAGCACAGACTTCTGTAGCAACCATCACATTTCCTGGGTTCTGCAGTAATAGAAATGGAATAAGCAGAATGATACATTAATGTTCAACCGTATGGAAAGGGCAATGAAATACTCAACAATCCCCTCTGGAATGAGAGGGTAGAGTCATTCATCTTTTGTAGATGTGTTAGCTGTTATCCACCTATGCATATGGTCTTGAAGGCTAAGAAAATATAAAAGGAGTGGGATATTGACTTCAGTGGGAAGATGCGACTCCAGTGATGCAGTTGATGGGAGTTCTTGCTCATGACAAGGTTAAATTATTAAAAGTCACACAGCTACTTTTTAGTTTTTCAAATTCCTATAAATAGAAACTCCCCCGTGCTTCTATCAGTAAGCAAAGTAATAAATGTATTGGTTTACTAAGCTGTACTTGGATAAAATCATGTCTTCAATCTCATGGTCACCTCATTTAGAGTCAGCAGACAGCTCCCTATATCTTTCTAAGGAAAAATCATAGTACAGGACAATGTTAATATATGTGACTTTATGGAACACACACAAATGCACGTTAATATACTAGCAATGCCAGGCAATAGAAAGTACTATATAGTCCAAGTATAAATAAATCTAGAAATGACATGAATTAACAAAAGTATTATATAATCACTTGAGGTTGAAATGAGATCTTAATATTCTATGTGTGTATATGTGTATTCACAGTCTAGCAAAAAATATAAAATGCTTTATATTACCTGAAAACACTAAAATAATTGATTCAAAATGAATTGCCTTATAGATAAGTAAGTATGTTACTGCATGCATGAATATAGAAATAATATATATCTAATTGTTCATCAGAATAAGTTTAACTTTGAAATATAAGAATGTGTTGAATAATAAACAATATTTGGCACAATAGCAGTATATCCTTTAAAGTTAATATAAGCAACAGGATAAAATTATATAGTTTAAGGAAAAGTTAACATAATTTATATAAATCACCTTTAAAATTATTTTATCATTTAACACACATAGTGAAATTAGCTCAACATAAAAAGTTATAATTTAATTCATTCTAAATTATCATTTTCTCAGAATGGTTTTTGTGAAACTCTAATATATACTGAATCCTTAGCTAATTACTACTCTCCAACCTATATGTGCAATCTGAAATATCAAAAACTTACATTAAATAATGAATTAAATTTATGAACAGTCTATTAACACTTCATTTGCTTTTGACAATGAATTTCTTTCTCAGTGACAATGATTATAGCTCAAAAAAACAGATTTAAAAATTTTCTGAATTGCATTTAGACCTTGATTTTTTTACAATAACTACAAAAAAGAAAACATGTATCCATAGTTTAACTTTGTGGTGTTTTTTAACTGTTTGTTCTCACTACATAAATTCCAGTAAATACAACTATCCTTAATTTTAGATAGTTAGTTTAGATAGTAAGATAGTTTAGATAGTTAGACTCCATCATTCTCTATATTAAATGTAAACCTCAACAATATAAATGGAATCCTTTTTATGTCATGTTGAATGCCTAAGAGGAAGAATAGATCCTATTAGAGTTGTGGAGTCTTCAATAAACTCTAATCAGGATAGAAAGAACTGTAACTTCTTATTTTCAAATAAACTGTTACTTTTAAATGTGTTATACAGAAAAGGAATCAACACTGTAAAAATCTATTTAAAATGTAATAACATATTAAAGCTACATTCTAATTATCATTTCTCAGTGTTTGCCTTGAACCTGAAACTTAGACAAAAATCAACAAAAGTTTCATTATCTAGTTTGAAATACCAACTACTTTTAATGAAAATTTCAAAAATGTTGCATATTTGTAGAGGGATAGATCCCATCTACAGACACCAAACCCAGACACTACTACTGATGCCAAGAAGATACTTGCTGACAAGAGACTTTTAAAGCTGTCCCCTGAAAGGCTCTGCCAGAGCCTGGCCAATATAGATGAGAAAGCTTGCAGCCAACCATCAGACTGAGCACAAGAACCCCAATGGAGCAGTTAGGAGAAGGACTGAAGGAGCTAAAGGGGTTTACATCCCATAGGAAGAACAACAATATAAACCAACCAGACCCTCCAAAGCTTCCAGGTACTAAACCACCAACCAAAGAGTACACATGGAAGGACAAATGGCTCTAGCTGGATATGTAGCAGAACGTTACCTTATTGTGTATCAATGGGAGGTTCCTGTGGAGAGTAGGGGAATGATAGGGCACTGAGGCAGAAGTGGTGGACAGGTGGGAGAACACCCTCATAGAAGCAAGGGAGCGGGAGGGGATAGGGGTTTGTGGACAGGAAACAGGGAAGTGGGATAATATTTGAAATGTAAATAAAATAACCAATAAAAAATGAAAAAAGAGGGTAAGTTGGAAAATAGATACTAACATGAAAAATGTCAAAAATGCTAGAATCTGTGACTTAAGGCACTGAAAATGAACTTACATATATTTAAACACAAGAATATAGTACAACTCATGGAAAATGGATACATGGAAAATACTGAAATTTTACATTATTAAATAAGGAAGAGTAGGCACTCTTAAAACCAATGGCTAACATAGGACACTAAATACAACTGAAATAAGAAATAATTGTGAAGACATGTCATTGAAAGCATTTAAGGTAAGCATGTACCTAAAAGTTAATTCACAATAGTAAACAATATTTAAATAAATTCTAGATAAGACTTAAATAATCTACTATAAATGTGAGAATCCAATTGCTATAGTAAAGTGCTATAAACATTCAATATAACAGTGACCAAAACCATGTAAAAATGTAACCAAGAAAGCTCATAAAATGTCAACCATAAAAAAGACATAGAAAAATAATTCAGGCACAGTATAACTGCACTGCTTAAATTAGTCCTGAGTAGAAATGAAACAAAACAAAGAGCACCCATCCAAACAAGCTAAAAACAACAAACGGAAAAAATAAGCACATTTCATTTTACAAGAACAAAATTAGGAATAAGAGCAGCTATTTTTCATAAAATAATTGTGAAATTATTGTAGCAACATTTGCAAAATATTTCTATTTTATGATATAAGTAGTTTGTGTAATAATATGTATGTATCCTGAACATTACATAAAGGTCTCCTTTATGTGCAACTAAAATATTCATTAATGACTAACAATGGAGAATCTTTTAGAAAGAATACATGAACTGAAGGAATTCATGCTCAAAAAAGAATAATTAAACTCAATTCCAAATGAAACCAAGGAAACCAATTACACAGATTAAAATATTTCCAATTTATGCCTTTTGAAAATTAATCAACAAAAACAAAATTTGTTATGGGAACATCAGTGATCAACTATTTTCCTCTCCATTTAAATACATTTAGAAGACAACTAATTTTCTCATCTCAAAGATGAGAGTGTTTACCTGCCACAGATGCTAATGAAGCTAGCAAACTGAAAAAATGTATACATAGCAAGTTTGGTAAGACATGAAAGGAAGAAAATCATGAGAAATGGTGAGCAACTTTAGCAATGAATGGCCTACTGGATACCTTGGTGAAGGTGTTTTAGTGTTTGTGTGCCTGTAGGGGATTATTTGATGCTGTCTGAATAGGAAACCTTATCCACTGTGTGTGCTACCATTCCCTGTACAGGGCTCCTAGATAGCATAAGAAAGTAGAAAGTGTGCTTGCACATATTGTTCTATACTTTGATTTAGACATAATGTGATTAGCTGATCCATGTTCCTGTCCATCCTGTCCTTTGATGTTTCCAAAATGATAGACTGTGACCTGTAATTGTAAAACAAATAAGGGTTTTTTTTCTTTCATCTAATCTGATTTTGTCAGAGTATTTTATCATATCAACAAGAAGTAAAAGTAAGACAGCTTCCTGTAGAGGAATTTTTATCCAGGAATATGGCTGACCTAGCAAAGGATCACATCCAAGATCTTCCAGGTAAGTGTTATTAAGGTGGATTAACACACCTTTAATCCCTCTGGAAGGAATACAGAAATTCCCTTACTACATACCTTCAATCCAAAATGAAGACATCTAATTGAAGGACAAAGTGACAAATCAGAGAAAGATTTGACAAATAAGTTAGAGATAGAATTCACCCATCTCTCAAGAGACCATTCAGAAAAGAGGTTCAGAGGTAGTTTTCCAAGTAGAGCAATTCAGTGAGAGAATGAGAGGAGCCAGACTGAATCAGTCAGTTTGGGGAGTCATTTGAGCTGGAAAAACTGGGTTGAACAAGCCAGCCAGAGATTAGAAAGAACTAGAAAGGGAGAGCTCATTTAGCAGTTACTAAGACTTGGAAACAAATATAACTTCAGGTGATACTTTTACAACTCTTAGTCATTAATCTACTCATAATGCATGGTTATTACATATATGAAATTGCATATATTAGAGAGAGACATTGTTAATGTGCATGTTTCTCCTTAAATTGCTCTGCTTAACCTCAAACCAACTCTTGCAATCTGTTCTAATTTTCTGGCTTATTCTTATTCTATAGCTCCTACTACCTCTGCTGACCTCCACTGAATTGCACAATCTCATAAAGGAATTCAATTCTGTTGCATAATACTTACTGCAATGACTTCTGTCTGACTGACGACTCCACTGCACTGAATTCAACTGATTAACCAGAGCTGATCTTGAACTTTTCCTGCACTGATCTTTTTTGTTTGTTTGTTTTGTTTTAAAACATTGCATTTATTTTTCTTTTGAGTTTATATTTTCTTGGATATTTTTATTTATTTACATTTGAAATATTATACCCCTTTCTGGTTTTCCCTCTGCAAACCCCCTGTCCCATTATCTCTCCATCTGCTTCTATGTGGGTGCTCTCACACCACTCATTCACTCTGGCCTCACCGCCCTAGCATTGCCCTACACTGGGGCATGAAGGCTTCACAGGACGAAGGGTTCTCCTTCCCACTGATGCCAGATAAGGCCATTCTCTGCTACATATGCAGCTGCAGCCATGGCTCCCTCCATGTGTACTCTTTGGTTGGTGGTATAGTCCCTGGGAACTCTGGGGGGACTGGTTGGTTGATATTGTTCTTTCTATGGTGTTGTAAATCCCTTCAGCTCCTTTAGTCCTTCCTCTAATTCCTCCATTGAGGTCCCTGTGCTAAGTCCAATGGTTGGCTGTGAGCATCTGCCATCTGTATTTGTCAGGCTCTGGCAGAGCCTCTCAGGAGACAGCTATATCAGGCTCCTGTCAGCAAGCACTTCTTAGCATCAGTCATGGTTGCCCTTTCCAGTTTGTTCTCATGAGAGCTGAGAATATACTATCTCTGACTCAATTTATCAAATTTGTCTCTGACTTGTCACTTTGTATGGTCTTCAATTAGACATCACTTTTAAACAAGGTTGCTTCCTTCTACAAACTCACCTCACCTACATTGTTTAGTATTAAAGGTGCATGTTAAGGGTATGTGTGTGTTCCAGCCAGAGCAGCCATGTTGCTGGATTAAAATTTCTTTCCAGAAAATTTATACTCTGTAAAAATTAATAGAATCATTGAGGACAAAGATGACAGATTAATATTCAAAAAGAGATGATACAGAATCAGGGTCATTAAGTTATACATATACTGGAGAATACTTTTGTAATTTGTGAGGAAAATCTAATATTTTTAACTTTATATCATCATGAATTAAGACATTCAGCTAACCCAATTAACACAGTTAGTCCACATGAAAACACATGTCAGATTACATAAATAAGTAAAGGTCTTTTTGTAAGCTTCATTGGGTGTTAATAATAAGTAATTTAGCAGCTCATCTCTGAAACACATATGTATGATACAGATTTCATACAGGCAGGCTAAGGCAAAGGTAAGGCCCTGCAATTTGGACTGCCATCTGTTGCTTGAGAAATTTTAAATATGAACTCAGCCATGTCAACTGTATTCATTAAAAGCATATATAATATGTCTTGTGGGAAACTGGTAAGACTCATCATCTCTGCAATGCATCACATATTCACAATCTCAAATGAAAAGAAAGGCTTAGAAATTAACCTTAAATGAGAAAAATAATTATCAAAATTCAGAAGATAATGGCAGTCAACACATCAATTATTACACTTATAGAGACAGAGTAGTACAATCTATTTAAGCTAATCCCCAACTAATTTACAAATAAATGAGACTCAGACTATGGTTATTTTATTTGGTTTTGATAATAAAGTGCATGTGTGTGTGTGTGTGTGTGTGTGTGTTTGTATGTGCAAGTGTGTATGTGTTTTACACATGTCACTGCATTCAAATAATTTAAAAGTGGACATTTTGAATTTTTTAGGATAATTTGCAACTACTGGTGTCAGTTCTTTGAGGATCTGGTAAAAATTTGTACAAAATTCATCTTGTCCTTGTTTAAATTTATTTGGGAACAGGTTTTGTTTCTTTGCTTACTGCATCTATATTGTAAATTTGTTTTAATCATGCTGTGTTCTGACATTGGTATGTCATATATATCTCAAAATTTATCAATTTACTTAGATTTTATAGTTGAGTGAAATATAGGTTTTTGAAATATCTCCTTTAGTCTCTCTGAATATTTTCTGAGTTGTAATATTTTCTTTTCTTATTCTCAGCATTTCTCCTGAATTGTTATGTTTCCTTTCCATATTCTAATAAGATTAAAATTGAATGCTTTTCTTTTGATTAATTGACCAAAAGTTTTGTTCATTTTATTAATATTTACAATGAAGCAACATTTTATTTAATTGCTTTGTAATATTGTTTAATTTGTTTTCTATGTTATTATTTTCAGCCCTGAATTTGAAAATAAATATAAATAATTGTATGACATTATATAATTTATTTTGATTATATTTATTCAAATTCCTCTTCTCAACACTCTACTTCTGCTTTTATTTCCTACTCCCCAACATTTTGTCCAATTTTTCAAAAGAAAATGACCTTTTCCCTTTAATTAATGCTGTCCATATACTTCTGAATTTGTGGTATCTTCTAGAGCATGGTAAATATAGTAAAAGATAAATTTTTAATTAAAATGTACTTTCCCTCAAATAGAAGCCATTAACTGTCTATTGTGCCATAGTTAAAAGCAAAGAATAATGAATTCCTTTTACTTTTCTGGTGGGATGTTGAATATTCACACCTGATTTTATTATTTATTCTTGTCTACATATTTGGGGGGTATTATTTGTTCTTACTATTCTAAGATCTTCAGGTATATCAATAAATTATTCATTTGAGATATCCTGATGGATTTTTTTTAACTTTTATATTGTTGAAGATAAATATATTTAATACATTTCTCCCTTTCTCATGGTTCCTTTTTAATTAATTGATATTACATTCATATATGAATATGCATGTAGGAGAATTTTAATCCAGCAACAAGGCTGCTTTGGCAGGGATCACATCTGAAGACCTTCTAGGGTTATATGATCGGCCCAAAATGCAGAAATGCTCCGGATTACAGGATGATCTGATTGAAATATTAACTTGCAATTATGAAAGTAAAGTTAGTTTTTAGAAAGAAAAAACATGTTTGAAAATGATGTCTAATTGAGGGGCAATCAAACTAACAAATCAGAGAAAGATTTGATAGAATGAGACAGAAATAGGATATGTCCAACTCTCATGAGAATAGCACAAGAAAAAGAGGCTACTTAAGAGCAGTGAGACAGACAAAGAGAGATATTTTACAAAGACAGGTTGTAGGAAGAACAGACTAGAAATGGGTGAAGACAGAGTAAACCATAGAATGAGAAGGGGCAAGAAGAGTAGAAGAACATACTGCCAGTGTTAGCATGAGACTAAGCAGAGAAATTCAATGAGAAGCCAGATTGAACCGGTCAGCTTGAAAGAATAGATTGTATCAGGCAAGATTCTTCCAAAGCTAGTCCCAGGGATAGTTAGAACACACAGCTTGGCTACTACTCTCATTTCATCCCTTCATCTTAGGAAATAAAAGCAATGCTGGGGGCTGTATATGAGGCCCCCAACTCATATACAACAGAACACTGCTGAGTCTCTACTCAGTGAGAGTAGGTACACTTGACCCTCAAGAGACTAAAGGCCCCACAGTGTGAGGAGGTCTGGTGGGTTGAGGACTGGGGAATAGGGACATCTTTGTGGAGACAGTGGGAGGGAGGAATGAGATGAGGAACAGTCAGAGGGTGGACTCAGAGGAGAATAAAATCTGGACTGTAAAAAAAAAAGATTAAATAAAATAAAAAATATAAATAAAAATACCTAAAATCATCAACTATCAAAGAAATTGATTGATTATTTAGGTTTTAGAGCTGTATAATATTTAATTGCCCCAAAGGTACAATGTTAAGGCCATTGTTTAAGGCCAAATTTTCAGCCAAAACAAGGAGAGAGAAACAAAAGCCTAGCCCTCCTGTCTGCAAATAGAGTGAAGAATTAATTCTGGGCATGATATTTCAATGTCTTACTTTGTCCTGATAATGTTTTAGGATGGAAAAATCTCTGAAGTCATGAGGCTCTGAGAGGCATTTTTATGAAATATAGTCATCTGAATTTGATGGTAATGATATAGTAATTCCCAGGGGTATGCCATAAATATATCTGCGTATGATTTGCTTGTTTGTTTGACAATTTCTTTTGGAAATTTTGGTTCTAAAATTAAGGTCTAGATTATTTTTGTATAATATTTCTAAATTAAAAAATACAGATATAATTATATCCCTCTCTGGTCAATATGTTTTCTTAGCATAACTTTAAAATTTCCCTAATGTATGTCCTTGATTCCTATGTCAAAATTAATCTAAGAAATCTATGACGCCATTTATGTTATTTTCAACTGATACATGATATATGTCAGCACCATGGTGCTTTAGTGATTTCAGTTTTATATGATTTTCTTTACTTTTTTTTTAGTTTAATTTAATCTTTCTTTTTATTGGACATGTTCTTTATTTACATTTCAAATGTTATCCCCTTTCCTGCCTTCCTCCCAAAACCCCTATCCCATCCCCTCTCCCTTTGCTTCTATGAGGGTGTTCACCCACCCACCCACCAATCCCTGCCTCCCCGCCCTGGCATTCCCCTACATTGGGGCATAAAGCCTCATTGGACCAACTATCTCTCCTCCCACTGATGTCCAACAAGGCCATCCTCTGCTACATATGCAGCTGGTGCCATGGATTCCTCCATGTGTACTCTTTGGTTGGTGATTTAGTCCCTGGGACCTCTGGGGAGTGTGATTGGTTGACATTGTTCCTCTTCCTATGGGTTTGTAAACCACTTCAGCTTCTTCACTCTTTTTCCTAACTCCTCCATTGGGGTCCCTGTGATCAGTCCAATGCTTGGCTGTGAGCATTTGCCTCTTTATTTGTAACGCTCAGGCAGAACCTCTCAGGAGACAGCTCTATCAGGCTCCTGTCAGCAAGCACTTCTTGGAATCCACAATAGCTGCTGGGTATGGTGACTGTATATGGGATGGCTCACCAGTTGGGGCAGTCTCTGGATGGCCTTTCCTTCCGTCTCTGCTCTACACTTTGTCTCCATATTTGCTCCCATTAGTATTTTGTTCCCCTTTCTAAGAAGGACCTAAGCACCTACACTTTGGTCTTTCTTCTTCTTGAGCTTCATGTGTTCTGTGAATTGTGTCTTGGGTATTTGGAGCTTTTGAGCTAATATCCACTTACCATGCACATACGATATGTTTTCTTTTCTGACTGGGTCACCTCACTCAGGATGATATTTTATAGTTCCATCCATTTGCCTAAGAATTTCAAGAATTAATTGTTTTTAATAGCTGAGTAATATTCTATTTTGTAAATGTATCACATTTTCTCTTTCCATTCCTCTGTTGAAGGACATCTGGGCTCTTTGCATCTTCTAGCTATTATAAATAAGGCTACTATGAGCATAGTGGAGCATGTTAGAGCATCTTTTGGGTATATGCCTAGCAGTGGTATATCTGGATCCTCAGGTAATACTATGTCCAATTTTCTGAGGTTCCGCCAGACTGATTTCCAGAGTGGTTGTACCAGTTTACAATCCCACCAGCAATGCAGGAGTGTTCCTCTTTCTCAACATCCTTGCCAGCATCTGCTGTCACCTGAGTTTTTGATCATAGCCATTCTGACTGGTGTGAGGTGGAATCTCAGGGTTGTTTTGATTTGCATTTCCCTGATGACTAAGGATGTTGAACATTTCTTTAGGTGCTTCTCGGCCATCCAAGTTTCCTCAGTTACTTATATAAATTAATGTATTTTATAATCCAGATTTTAATCCCTCCTGGTCCACCCTCTTACCGTTCAAAGTCTGCTCTTTTACATTATCTGGATTAGATTATATGAAATAGAGAGATTAATAAAATGGCTTTTGAACAAATGTAACTCATGAAATATAACATCTCTTATGATATAAAACCTTGGTAATTTTGTTTACAGGGAAACATTCTATTTATTTAGTTACCTCAAAATAAAATTATCTTCATTTTGAAAAAAAAGTAGTTTTACTTATAATTTAAAGTTAAAGTGTTGTTTTGCAATGCCTAAAAATTGATCCAGTTATTTGGCTATTTAAATACAAAAATAAATTTGGCTAAGAAGTGAAAAAATCTTTTGTGTTTTTCAGTTTGAATATTAGCTTATGTGACAAAAGACATGATTAAGTTAATTATTTAGAACACAAGTTTATCTTTGATTATATAATTATATCCTAAACCAAATGATAGTGTTCTTGCCATAGAGCAGTGGGAGATTAGCCAGACACATAGAGGGGAAGGCAACATGAAGATGGTCATGTTCTTACTGATGTAGCCACATAATTAGAAATGTCAAACACTGTCAGAGTTTGAGACAGCAGAAAAGAATGACAATTTTGCTTTAATTTTATATATCCTCTCCTGAATATAAGAACAATTGTCTGCTGTATTTATAGATTGGCATTTATCAATATTTTAATAACAACTCTCAGAAAGGAATACAGATATAAACTAGAATCTTCCTTAATGGCATTTTTGAAATTATATAGTCTAACAGTGTATTGTCTGTTTATCTGTCAACGTTACAAAAGCTGAGTTGATCTGGGAAACAGAAATCTCACCTGAGAAAAATACCTTTATCTCATTGAATTGTAATCAAGTCTATGTGACATTTTCTTGATTAATGATTGGAATGGGAGGTCTTAACAAACTGTGAGTGATGCTTTCCCTGGGCAAGTAGTCCTGGATTGTTTAAGAAAGCAAGATGAGCAAGCTAGTGAACAGTGTCCCTCCATGATCTTTGCTTTAGTTCCTGTCTCCAAGTTTCTGACTTAAGTTTCTATACTGATGGTCTTACCTTCAGGTTGTTTAGCTAAATAGACTCTCTCTTTCCAGAATTATTTAGGTCATGTTGCCTCGTTAAAAAATATAAAACCCAAACAAATCTTACACCTACTGCTTTTAAATTGTACAATAGAGGTGAACAAGACTATGGAAGAGTTAGGGGAAGGACTGAAGGAACTGAAGGGGATGGCAACCCCATGGGAAGACCAACAGTGTCAACTAACCTGGACCTTGGGAAGCTCCCAAAGAATAAGTCACCAACCAAGAGGTATACACTAGCAGGTCTGAGGCCCCCAGTACATATATACTATAGGACTGCTTTTTCTGGCCTCAGTGAAAAAGATGGGTCTAGTCCTGTAGAGATTTGTTGCCATAGGATAGGTGGATACCCGGGATTAGGGCTTCCTCTCAGAGGTGAAGGGGAGGAGCAATAGGGAAAAAAAACTCTGGGAGAGGGCTGAGAGGGAGGACAACATTTGGGATGTACATAAATAAAATACTTGAGAAATAAATTTTAAAAAACATACTATTCTCCATGAATCCCTTCTCAGAGGGGATCACAGCCATTTACATGTCTCTTATCATGTTGAACAGTTTAGGCAGCCTAACTTGAATGTATATGCTTGGATCTTTTGTTCTATTTAGATTTCTTTTCCCACATTGATTTTGTGTTTATATAACTGTCAAGAACTGTGCGTTACTTTGAGGGAAGAGATTGGGGATGGTCTTTCCTCCTATGCTTCCAAGTGTTTATGTATGTAACCATGGGCAAACTAATTTAATGCTCTTTAGTCCATTCAAAAAAATTCTACAATAGATTGGGAAAAAATTCACAGGATAGGATGTACTCAAAGTGGTTATAATGTCATCTCTCAGGACATTGTAAGAATGGCTATTTGTAGATAAGAACTCATCTCTCATCTAACTTTTACACAATTTAAATTATGAGTGTTTATCTCATAATAGAAATAACCTGATGTTGTCATAGCATCCCTGAAATATAAATTTTCATCTTTAGCTTTAACATATCCAGGAGGTAATAACCAGAAATTAAACTGACAGAACTCTGAGGAATTTTATTTAATACTTTTCTCTAAAATTTACATACCTGAGATGACTCAAATGGTGGCAGCATAGTTCCTACTTCTTTCTGTTAGTAATTCCAAGGGCTTGCCAAGTCTTTTCTCCCCTTAGGTTTCATATCATGGATTACTATTTACACTTTTATTAATGGTCCTTCTCATTTGGCTTTCTTGCCACAAACATAAAACATACTCAAAATCTACTCTGCTTACTAGAATGCTTTTGAAATTCTACACTGTTCATAATTTTGTACTAATATACACAAAGATTTGAATCTGGTGAAGGTCAATTTATTAAAAATGAACAGAGATCTACTTACTTTTCTATCTGACTGTCAAACAGACTGAACATGACTCAGTAAGACAGGTCAATCTTTCTGGATATTCATTTGCCCTTGAGCCCTTTCTCTTCGTCTGTCAGACTTCTCTCAATGGAAATAAGTCCCATTCATTTTTAATTAGTTGATATTGCTTCCCTCAGTGATGGTCATCTAACACTTTGTCTGACTACATGGGAGGCTCTGGAGACCCTTCTGTATTCGGTATATTTTTTAAAATCTTTCAAAGCATTATCCAGGGGGATGAAAAGTACCTGCATTTTCCATGGTCCAGCTCATTCCACATTTCTGTGCAGCAACTAAAGTGAATTTCAAGATTAGAAAGCATAGGTATAATACATCATGTGTAGAGATTGCTCTGTGAGTGAAGGAAATTTCAGAGCACTAAAGGTTGCTTGTCTTGTGAAAGGTTAGTTGCACACAGATAGCTCATATAACTCCCCAACTACAACTTAATGCACTGAGCAATAAAGCAGTGAACAGTAGTTTGTTGCTTTTTTATAACTCCTCAAAGAGAGTTTTATAGATTCCCTTTGACTTCACAATATATTTATTTATTTTAAAAATGGACAATATCATACAAAATGTTCAATGCTACTACATATAACTTTACTGGGGTATTCTTTTTAAAACTATGTATTTGTTATAATTTTGTTGTCGTTGTTGTTAACTGGTTTAATAAGAAATCAAATATTTATAGAATCACTATAAGCCACATTCTAGGAAGATATAAGCAAAATAAAAGAAAGCAACAACTCTGTTCAGGAATAAAATATATGTAAAATTTATAATTCTTATTCATTCTCTCTGCCATTGCTTCACTCTCTTCCTCCATGTATACACAGACACACACACACATATACATATCAACAGGAATTTAAAAGTATATGTTGCTAAATATGTCTTTCAGAATTTAGTGAAATATGAAAGCTGATTATTTCCAAATGATATTAAAGCATCACATTTTGAAAGAGGAAAATAGTCATTTCTTTCCTGCTTAATAACTTTTAAAATGTTTGGAAAGTGTTTTCAGTTCTGCATATATTACTTCAAACTATCTCAATTCTTTCCTTAAATCTCAGATTCCCTTATTTCCTTTTTCACTCAAATGATCTTATTACTTCATGGAGGAATTTGAGCATTTAAAATTGGACTTCATTTTAATTTTAGAAAACTGAGAAATATTCCATAATTCTTTTGTGTCCCCCATTCTCTCCTTAATGTTCCCATAATATACAGGTATTTTATGTGTGTTGAAATTATTCTGATATATTGTAAAACACAGATTATAAGTTCTTAGGTGAGTTACAATACTAAAAGTAGTATACTGATCAAGTTATTTTCCAACTTTTCTGACCATAGTGAAATCATATATTCCCTTTAATATTATAAGTATTTTTATGGTGATGATGAAAATTAACCTTAAATCTCTAACAATGCTCATCAATAATTATTATTTATAATATATCATAGCAAACTTATTTTAATCTGTTTGGAATTATACTCATTCTTAGATGAACAATAAAATATTTCTGAAAATGTGAATTATATATTTAATTTTTCTAGAACAAATTCTCTTTATTTGCTTCCTGTTATAATTGCTCCTTTTTAATCATTTATTGATTGGGACATATTTGTCTATGTAACAGAATGTTTGAAAACATTTCCAGAGTGAGGCAGATGTCTGAAGGTGGAAAGTAGAGATCTCACAGGTATTAGGATCTGAATTCTAATCCACTACACACAGATAGTACTATGAAGAATGGGCCTATAGTACCAGAGCTAACAGACAGAAACAAGTGGATCCATTGGTTTCCTTGGACAAGCAGTCTGTCAAAATTGTGAGCTCTAGACTTAGTGAAAAATCCTATTTCCGAAACTAATATGGAGGGGCTTAAAAAGAATAAAACATTATCATCATATGCCATCAACACATCCAAATGCAGATTAGTGCCTCCCACATTTAAGAACACTTGCATACACCACACAGACAAATACATACACTCTCTTGTACACCAGCACCAATACACTTGGTTAGTTTGTTATGTTTAAAGGAAATCTTTGCATATTATTTAATTACCATAATATTAAAAGTTAAGTTGGTTAAAGCAAATTCCAGGTTTTAATATACCTACATCCTTGGTCTTGTCCTGACACATAATGACACAGATTTCTGATTGTCTTCTTTACTGAGAATACATGAAGCAAACTAACTGTAAAGGTTTTCATTTTATTAGAACTGTTGTTTTCTTTAATTGATTATATTGCAAACTTTCTCCTGGCCAAATAATGTGCGATATTCATTTCTGCCAGTCATAAAGTATTTCTGCCACATATAGTAGTCATCAATAGGTTGTTACTGAGGTAATGAGCCAATTAATAAGATAATAGGACAATATTTGAAAAAGACTACAGAGATGACAATTAATAGATTAATAGCAACTCATCAAATCAGTCATGCTTATGCATTTGAAATAAACAAGATTAGTCCATGATTTCCATTGCTCTAATTATAGATATTCAATAAAATTAATAAGAAAATTGAAAATGTTCACAAAATGGAGTTATTGGCAATTCTCTGTATTATATACATTAAATTGCCATGTTTACTTTGAATTGTCAAATCTATTACAAATTGTCTATCTTATTAATTGTATGATTCAAAGATATGCTATTTTTGGTTGCATTTGAAATAGACTGGCAATATTAAACATTTGATGTTCATTTTAGTATTTTCTTTTAATAATTAATATTTTTACTTATTAAATATATTTATTTATTTATATAATGTTTGCATATGTGTGTGAATTTGTATCATTGTACACATGTAGCAACCACAGGACAACTTACTAAAATCAGTTCCTTCTTGCATCCTATGAGTTCTAGGGATTGAATTGGGTTCCCGAGCTTGAACTTGAACAAGCAGAGTGAACTGTTGAACTGTCTTCCCAGCCATAATGATATTTTCTGTGTAATATTAGTTACCTTTGTTTTATTTGCATATCATGTTTTTATTTCTTTGTATATTCATCTTGGGGATGGAGTGTACATGTCCCATGGGTCATTGTGTACATGTGGAGATCAGAGAGCAATTTCCAGGAGTTGATTACTTGCTCTCACAATGTGGAACTGTTTTGAGACACTATTCTTGAGATGCTATAAAAAGAATATTCACCTTAGATGATGAACTGATGACAGAACAATATGAGGATACCACCCAAATGCAAACTGGTTGAACAATGAGTTTTACTGACAAGATTACAAGAGCTTTTGTTGAGGGGTTACTTACAGGAATGGAAATAAGCCAAAGATGCATCACTAAAAACCCATTCCAACATGGATGATAGCTCATGTAGGGAGTAAACCTGAAACTTACTGTACAACTTGCAAGCAGCTTGACAGGTTGCACATTGTGTCTTCCAGGCAGCACAATTGTTGAGACCCAATTTCAAGTAGCTTCTCTCATGTGTGGATGAACCTCAGTACCTTTCTAGCTTATATGCTTGGATAGGAGAAGCTAATCAGTTTCAGGGACTTCCTGAAGCTTCTGAGTCTTCACTTCCTGAGCTGAATTATCTCTCTTGCAGAATACAATATTTCACCTCCCTTTCAAATACTGTGTGCCTTAGAAAGCTTCCCTTCAATTTGAAATGTTTAATCACACAAGACATTTTTACACAACAGGGTTCTGCAAGTCAAACTCAAGTCTTAGGGCTTGACAATGGGTTTCTTTACTTCTGAATCATCTCTTCTCGCCTCCTGTATTTTGCTAATGTCAATAAATGTTGGAATGCATTCATATTTAGAACAACACTACCAGCATTTGATTTAGCTAACAGAAATATACTGTTTTTTTTATTTTCTAAAGAATTTATTTGGGTGAGTATTCTTCTGTGTGAGCATGTGCTTCTGTGTACTTGTGTAAGTTTGAAGGCCCAAAGAGACCGCTTGATTCTGCATAGCTGGAGTTATGGGTATTTTAGCAATCGGATCTTTGACTTTCATTATTGCACAAAAAAAATTAACTTTAAAAACTGAGCCATCTCTCCAGTATTTACCCAATTCTTAGAAATTAGTTTATTCTCAGTATGTAAGACATAAGGGGTTATTCGTAAGTTAAATGCAGATTGTATCTGACAAGGTTGGAACTGAACCGTTCTGCTAATTAAAAGATGACCTGTTTATACTAAAAATTCATTTAATAAGTTACTTTAAAGCCATTCTTTCAAAGTAATGTATGCACAGACTGTGATTAATTTGAATCATTATTTTCTTCTATTTAGGGTATATTACTCTACTTTCTTTGCCAGTAATATTATAAAGGATTTCAATATTATGTTTAACCTACTTTTAAATATATTTGAATACAATGGAGTAAAGTTGATTATCATATACAAATAATAGTTGTGTTTGCTACTGCTAACATATTTAGGTGTTTTCAAATGATATGTTACTTCTATGATATATAATAAAGCATTCTATTGACAGTGGCTTTTTCATAAATGTTAATTTATTAATGAAATTGGGAGAGTAATAAAAATTAAACATGGAAGAATAAGCACCACAAAATAGTTTTCAATCTTTGTTTGTTAGACCTCCAAGTAGAGATAATAAGTTGTAAGTACTGTTGAAGATCTTTGTAAATGAAGTAATGTTAACATACTCCATGATCTATTGCTTACTCTAAAATGTTACATAGTATATCAGTCACTCTCTAATACAGGTGTCAAGACCAAGAGTGATTTGCAAACACTGAATAGATGTTCTTATTCGTGTGTGTGTGTGTGTGTGTGTGTGTGTATGTATGTGTGTGTGTGTGTGTGCTGTTTGGTTTGGTTTGGTAATTGTTTTGTCTGATGCAAGGTCATATTTTCATTTTGTTAACCGGCTTTTCATGGTTTGTTTCTTTCTAGTATCTTTTAAGAGATGAATGTCAACTTTATCTGGAATTTAAAATGAATCACGAATTTTTTCTGTTGTCTCATATAACTTATCACACTTCGATTAAAATATCACAAAAATGAGTTAAAACATTCATTGACTCATTAATTTTTATTTATTTAATATAATAAAAATATTAAATTGCAAAATAAGCCAGTTACTCTCTCATAAATATCATATTTATATTTTAAAATTTTGGCATGATTTGGGAAAAATGATAAATGCTTTAATAAATTTAAATCAGCTTATAATAAATATTCTAATTATATTATCCCTGCTCATTCTTATAAGTTTACCCCCTAAGCATATATGATGAGATAGCCTAGAATACCAATGTTGTTACATAATTTTGCCATATTATTAAATTATACTTCTTATTTAAAACCTATTTACTCTAAGCCTAAAGCAATCATATGGTTTTACCTACACAATACCTATTATATCACATGGGACCGCAATAGGTGGAGTTACCCTTTAGCAAGATAGGAAGAAGAAGACTGGCCCTCTAATGTATTAGTTACTTTATTCTTTGCTTTCCTATCACTTGGATGAAACATCCTGAGTAAGACAACTTACAAAATAGCATGCATAATTAGCCTTGTATGTTTCTAAAGTGATGAGTTCCATAATAAAAAGGCAAATGAGTGGAAGCAGGCACAGCTGAGAGCTCAGATCTTGAAACACAAGGACAAGGCAAAGAGAACACACTGAAAATGGCACATAATTTTGGATCCTTAAATTCTGTCCTATCTGATATACTTCCTCTAGCAAAGCCATTCCTCTTCTTCCTCCCCAGATAGACATCAATTGGTGACCAAGTATTAATGTTCCTGAGACTCTCATCCAAACTGCCATACCATACTATCTACTATATGTTAATAAATGACAATGCAAGTCCTAGAAATGTGTTACCTCTTTTTAATTGCTGGCCAGTGTTGTCCCACAGATGTTTGTTCCAAACAGGATAGGCTATTACCATTGCTTTTGGTTTACATTCACAACTTAACAATAATACCCTATCTCTGAAGACAAGACTTATTTGAATCATAAAACATGGAGAAATCAAACTAGTACTGACCTGGAAACTTCATCCTTACTAAATAGTTTTTTTTATAGTTCTCAAAGATGATATGCATTCTACAGGAGACATAAAATTGTTGTCAGTCTTATCTAGCTTTAAAGACCATAACCTATAGTAGCATTTGCCCTGGCAATGCAAGATTACCCACTGGTACAACAAGGGTACTAATATTATGAGAGTAATCAAATATTTCTTGATTTGACTTAAGGTTATGCTCACAATATTTAATGCATAGCTAGTATGGTTAGAGAAACTAAAAATCTGTGGCTAGATAAATCATAGGTCCAAGGAGCTAAACCAATATTAATATTTTTCTGAATAAAAATAGAATTGCGTAACTTATTAGCAACTCTCTGAACTCTCATCCAAAGGAAAAAAAACAAAAAAACAAAAACAAAAATGAAGTAGATGCCAATTAACATACAGACATACAACTAGTTAACTCATAGCAAATAAGAGTCTTTGGAATTCCCAGCTCTAATTCAGATATTTACTCTCAAATCTCAGAGATCACTGTAGGAGGGGGACTGAAACATTCTAAGAACCAGAGGTGATAGAGGGCTTTAAGCAATATTTTCTCAACATAAAAGAGTCATTGCACATATGAACTCAAAGTAACTGTAGCAACCTACACAAGACTTTCACAACATAAAATCAGAAAAATGTCTAGCACAGAGAAGAAAAGGTGGGTACAAAGTCATACCCCATGTGCTAAGCTACTAGGAATGGATAACATTTGGGCTAATAAGAATAAGTTTCCTTTAAGAACGTGACCCTTAATAGGTCTACACCTCTCTGGGGCAGTTACTCCATCCTAAAGGATTTGTGCCACATACAATGGACTGGAAGTGTTAAGACAATAATAAAATGGAAGTTTTGTGGGTAAAGAGGTTGGGCTAGGTCTAGGATAATTGGGTAAATGATCAAAATTTGTTGTACAAAATTCTCATATAATTAATAAAAGATATTATTTTTAAAAGTAATCACTCTTGATTTCAAAATATTTCTTAGAGACCTGAAAATTTTGGCCTATAAGAATGTGTTACCAAGAAAATGTAAAAACAAAAAAAATGTCAAAATGTACAATATGTAATATAGATGTTTATGTTGCTATATATGCATACAATGCATTGACTTTACTCCAGGATATTGCCATAATTTTAGCAGGTAATTAAGTAACTGTGAAGATATAGAAATACACAAAAAATAAGGGTATAGATAGTATTCTCAATTTTCTTGATAATTTCTCTCCGTCAATATTTTATTCTATTTAGTTAAGGCAACCATCAATCTATAATGTACTCCTTGAACTTCTATCTTCAGAAGGCAATTTTCTTGTCGACTAAGAAGGGTAAATATTTAATGTGTTACCACATGCTTTCCCTTATAATAATTTCCTTTGAACAAAAACTGTCTCATATTTCTCTGTGATATGAACTGCTAAGCTTAAAGTTCATAACTCATTATTTTTTTTTCTTAAGAAGTCATTTTGTATGGAAGTTGTATAAAGGATTCCTACTATTTATTTGAAGTTGACTTTAGCTCTCTGAAATAAAAATTCTGTCCTTTCAGATTGTAACTTACAAATATTTGACTTATAATCATCTCCTTCTCTTGTGAAAAGAAATCTCAAAGTTCACAAATGCTGCCAGCACTGTAAATCGCATGTGGAGAGCAAGTTTACTTTCACAGATCAAAGGTACAAAGTATTAGCTTTGGTTTCTCATTTTAGAGGAAATTGGATAATAAATGACTCATCTTAAGACCGAATTTGTGATCAAGTTTTACATTCCAGTGAAAATCTTTAGGATAATATAGAGAGGGTAGAAGGTAATTCATCATCTTGCATTAAAAGATATAAACTGTAGTCTCTGTGAATAAAGCACAGGAGTGTAGATATTTAGAGAAGCCAAAGAAACTACAATTTTGACTACAAAATACAGCATAAAGTGAGTCTCAAAGACTTAGTCTAAGTTCAGAGGTTCCTAGAAACAAATATTAGAAATTAACTTTCACTGATTACTGTCTCCTTTAATTAATCTTGCCAATGTGTGCCAATACTGGTACAGCATTGCCCAAAAGTAGCAAAACTTGGCTTCTAAATGCCAGGGAAGAATATCTAATATAATAGTACTAAACATGAATTTAGTTGTGTAGTATTCATAAAGGAACTTCTCAATCAAGCAGGCTGAAAAAAAAAGTTTCTCTTTTTGGTGAGTCATAGAAGAATAGGATGAAGGCCCCACAGGAAGATAAACAGAGCCAATTAACCAGAACCCTTGGAGCTCTCAGAGACTGAACCACCAACCAAAGAAGATGTATGGGCTGGGACCTAGGCCTTCCTGCACAGATGTAGCAGATGTGCAGCTTGAAGTCCAAGAGGCTCCCTAACTGGAACAGGGACTATACCATAAGCTGTTGTCTGTATGTAGAATATGTTCCTCTAATTGGGCTGCCTTGTCTGGCCTCAGTGGAAGAGAATGTGCCTAGATTTGGTGTGACAGGGTGAAGGGTTACCTAGAGTGGCCACGTTCTACTCTGAGAAGAAAAAGAGTTGGGGAGTAAGGGAAAGGACTGTGAGAGGAGGTGAAAATGGAGGGGACAAGTGAGTGGGATGTAAAGTGAGTAAACAAACTAACAAATTACTTAATTTAAAAACTCATATATATTTTGAGAAATAAATAAACTTCAATAATTATAAAACATGTTTCTCTTTAACTGTCTCCCTGTTTGTCTCTGTCTTTCCCTCCCTCCCTCTCTCTTTCTCTCACTCTAGTGTGTGTGTGTGTGTGTGTGTGTGTGTGTGTGTGTGTGTAGAAGATTCATGTAATACTGAATATAAAACCAAAGAATCTCTAGTTGCCACTCACTAGACTAGGTTTTTATACTTCTGGTTATGAGTTAGATAAAATCATGATATTATTTGATGGTCATTCAAGTATATGTACTGTATGCTCACGTCTTTATGAATATACACAGCACCATTAAAAACAAACTAAGCACAAATAGAAATTTTGGGTTTAGCTGTTTTATTTATTTCAAATACATGTTCTCTATAGGATTTTTTTTCAATTTATTGCTATTTTGACAAATAAAAATTGTATATATTTAAACACTTTGATTGCTTGGTGTATTTTTTTTTTTTTTATGTTAGAGAGACTGTGAAAGAAACATAAAGCTGGGCAAGTATGGCAGCGTGGAGAGTAAGGGGCAGCTGAGAACAAGGAAAAGATGCTCTAAATAGAGCCCTGGAACAGTTTTGAAAATGAAAATAAAAATGGGAAAGTTTTCTTCACTTTTCAAGTGAATCTGATAACATCATCCTGTCTTTAGGTAAGAGGAAGTCATGACTAGCAATCTCTGAGCACTTCTAGAAGTATGTCCATCACAATTTAACACTAAGAGTCTAGTCTAGATTAGACTATGTACAATACTGTATTTTCGCTCTTCCTCCAGGTACAATACAGGAATTAATTCCTTGTGGAACTGTGCAACTTTTGATGTTTATTGACAACCTTTGTTATTTTTTTCTCACATGTTATTTTCTGATTACTCTTAATTCTCTGACAAGTCATCCCATGTTATACCAACCTTCCCATCCGTTTAACTGTATGCACTTTCTCTTCCTTAAGAGAATAAATAAGCAAATAGAAAGAACAATGAAACCAGAATAAAATAAAGTACAATTTAGACAAAAACAAAGGAAACATACAAGACTTTAAGTGCTTTGAAGATATTAGAAATTTTATACAAGTATTTATAAAGTGGCAATTGATGTCCTGGAATAAGTTACAGTATTTATGGCTGTCTTTGTTTCTGAAAAATCTTTTCTCCATAAGCTCTTAAGGATAATGTTTTTCCTTTGAATATCTCAAAATATGTGTTTGTTCCATTGAAGTTTTTTTTTTCGTACTTTATTTACATTTTAAATGTTTCCCCCTTACCAGATCTCCCCTTTGGAACCTCCCCATTCCCTCCCCCTCCCCCTGCCATTATGGGGGTATTCCCACATCCAACCATCCACCCACTCTCACCCGCCCTCCATGGCATTCTCCTATACTGGGGGATCTAACACGCTCAGGTCAAAGGGCCTCTACTTCTCCTGATGTCTAACAAGACCATCCTCTGCCACATATGAGGCCAGCACCATGGGTCCCTCCATGTGTATTATTTGGTTGGTGATCCCATCAACTGATATCATTGTATGGCTGTTGCGTAAGAGACTGTGCTAGCACCTGACTAAGAAAGATGCAGATCCTCACAGCCAACCATTGGACTGAGTCAAGGGACCCCAATGGAAGAGCTAAGGAAGGAAGGTATAGAAGGGGATTGCAACCCCATAGGAAGACCAACAGTATCAACTAACAATACCACCCAAAACTTCCAGGGACTAAATTACCAAAGAGTGTATACATGGAGGGATTTATGGCTCCAGCTACATACATAGCAGAGGATTGCCTTGTCTGCCATCAATAGGCGGGGAGGTCCTTTGATACTCCATTGATGTTTTACAGGCTAACTAGGAACGATGGACCATCTCATGATCCTTGTTATGTCAAGTGCTTCAGCAGATACATTTTTCTGTTCTCATACCTCATATTACACTTGAGAGATATAGATTTCAATAACTGTGTACCAAACCATCTTAGAACAAAGATAAAATCAATAATATTCTCATATTTAATCATTTTCTATTATACATATATCTCTCTGGAACTGTCATTTTAGAACAATATGACAGATGAATCCAAAGCAGTAGCATAAAGAGCTTAGAGGGATAATGTATCCGAGGATGGAGCTACTTGACATATTCCTTTGAAATCACGTGAGTAAAACTGGAATTAACTTATAATTTGAAAATAATTCTATACAGTTTCCATATGGTAACCTTCTCATAGGACCCACACCTGTGTCTACATTATTGATGTGAGGAATACTATTTGCAATGATATTAATGGTATTTTTATTGGTTAATTTTTATTTACATTTCAAATGTTGTTCCCCTTCCTTGATTCCCCTCTGTAAATACTCTCCATTCCTCCCTCATCTGTACTCCTTTGCCCACCCATCTACTCCAGGATCACCACTCTGGGATCTCCCTATGCTAGGGCCTCCAGGACCTCCCCTCCTATTGATGGCAGATAAGGCAATCCTCTGCTATGTATGTAGCTGGAGCCATAAATCCCTCCATGTATACACTCTTTGGTAATTTAGTCCCTGGAAGTTTTGGGTGGTATTGTTAGTTGATACTGTTGTTCTTCCTATGGGGTTGCAATCTCGTTCTGTACCTTCCTTCCCTAGTTCTTCCATTGGGGTCCCCAGACTCAGTCCAATGGTTTGCTATGAGGATCTGCATCTTTCTTAGTCAGGTGCTAGTACAGTCTCTCAGGCAACAGCCATACAATGATATTTTAATATGACCAGCAAATGGAAATGAGAGAAAATAATGTATAATTGGACATATTCTTACTAAGCTTATAATTCATTTTTATGAATTAGAAACTTTAAACTTGCCTGATTTGGAGAAGAGAAAATTTACATGTACTTGTCACCCCAACCATTCCTGCCTCATGTGGTCTCTGTCCTTCAAACTGTAACATTTTACTTCTCATTTGACAGAGTCTTTCTATATCCTTTACTCAATTATGCTATCCACATAGCTTCTACAGACACTGACGTCTATGTTCCATGAGATATACTTTTTATTCAACAAAATAAAATATAGGTGACAGAACTGTGAAAGTGGAGCTTAAAGATGCAAGAAAGAGCCAAGAGTGGTGGGAAAAGTCCATAATAAAGTACTAGAGGCAAAGAAGGCATATGGCTGCTAGTATGTGGTAAACCTCATCTAGGCAGTAAGCTCTAGGCCAATGGTTGAGTAGTGAGAACCAACTGACAAGTGACTTTGTATTACACAAAATACCAGAAGACCAATTTCCTTTGATTATTATTATAAAACACCTATATAGCTGGGAAATGGTACACACTAAATGAGAACTATAACATATAAACAAAGCAGCTTGTTTTGCAGGTTCAAATAAAAGGAAGGTACAGTATAGCAGCAAGTTCTTTGCAATCCCATCAAAAACCAGAAAGCTGCTCAGACTGGGAAATAACAAAAGATAGCATTCCACTGATAAATTGAAAACCACCAGGAAACAGTAGACATGGTGTACATTCCACAGAAAACAAACTAGTGGAGGCAGGACGTGCATAAAAAGAAATGTGCAGAGCAAAAGTATCTCTGACTACCCCAAAACTAATGTCAAGTTGTCCTGAAGTCACCCCTGACCTCAACAGACAGAATCATACAGGAGATCTGTCCCAAAAATGGTTTAATTCATACAGTGCCTTTTCTCTGGTTACCTTAGACTCAGCATCTCCACACTTACACCAACAAGGATCAGTCGCTAGTAAGAAGACACTGCCACTATGGAAAATTACTAGTTGGCATCTTTAATCCTCCTGGAGAAAAAGAAAAGGACAGAAAAAAGCTCTGAATATAAAACTGTCACTAAATCCACAGTTTGTAAAAGAAGACCAAGACCATGAATGCTCTGATATAAACAGAGTGAATACATGTGAAAGAGAGGTTTAATCAGGAATCAAAGTCTAGAATAAAATTAAGACTGACCTGTTATTTTTTTAAAATCATAAAATGTCAAATAACTTGAATGGATATAATGCTAAAAAGTGACTAAAACTAGCAACTTGAACAAAAATGAGAACATTCGTGAAAGACAAATACTACTAATTCTTCAGCCGTTAAAAGATGAGTACAGTGAAATCAACTCTATTGTCATAAATTTAACACATAAATAATGCCACAGTGAGTCATCATCTCATGCCACTAGAAATGACTGCTCTCAAAAATATAAAAGGATTTTATGAGGCTAAGCAATAGAAGAGATTCTTCCCTATTAATGTAAATCTAAATTTGTACAATCATTATGAAAAAATAAATTATGGAGCTTCCTCAAAGCACTGAAGATAGGATTACAGGGTCATTAAGTGATCCTACTCTGAAACATACTTACAAGGAAAATGAAAACATGTTAAAGGAACATACATCTTTTCCATATTAATTAGAACTCAATTTACAGTAGATATAAAATAGAAACAACTATCACCTTATAAACAAAGAAAAAATGGCATGTATATATATATATATATATATATATATATGTGTGTGTGTGTGTGTGTGTGTTTGTGTGTGTCATATATCCATAAATATGTATACATATGTATGTGTTTGTACAAACAGACACATACTGAGATGATATTCATAAATAAAACTGAATGGGATCCTAACACTTATGACACCTGGGATGTAAATAGAGATCACTGATATAAATAAGCCAGTCATACAGACATAAGTAGTGTATCATCACCTTTTATTTGCAGTATGAAAAGAATTATATAAGAATGTTGAGAGTAGTATTGGCTGCCAGAGACTGAGGTTGATAGTAAACATAGAGACATGAATAGAGTGTGACCAATAGATCAATGAGTAAAACATTATAGTTTTATAGTAATAAATCCTTCAGTTTGTTATTTCATAGTAGAATGGTTATAACAATAATATATTATATACTTTTTGTAAATACAGAATAATCAGAAAATTTGTCAGTGGAGAGAATATTAAATTTTTGAAGAAACATGAAAATCTGATGAAACTGTCACACACACACACACACATGTAGCCAAATACCACATAATATCCCACTGATACATACAGTTCATGTTTTCCACATGTTATATAAATATAATCAATAAAAAACCATAAGTATGTTGAATATGATCAAAATTCAACTCTTGAGGTTTCTATGGAAACTAGTTAGTAGTCAATGTGAATAATTCCATAACAAGCATACAGTAAAAAACTGTAATTGCATAGTTCTCAAAAAAATAAGTTTTATGGCCCAAATAGTCTTTGAGAACAATTTTACTAAATGCACGGTGACGATTGAACAAAATTTTAGTCTCTTAATGAAAATAAAAATAGTTGGAACAATTCTCTACTTATTTTTTCGTTTTTAGTCTAAATGGATGTTCTAGTTTACCCATGAATTATTTTATATATACCTTCTCAAATGGAAAGAGGGGAAAACTATATTAATTTATTAAAGATGTGACAGCAGCCTGAGAGACCATCCACTTTTGCTTAAGCAGCCTTTTCGCTGTGACTAGTGCAAGCACATGATGAAGTGAAATGCTCCCAGTCTGCCTCATCACATCAAGTAAATAGATTTCTTACTTGGTTGATAATTTTAATTTCTATCAAAAGTAAGAATAACTGTACTGGTGCAAACATTCATCTCTTTGTGCCAAATTATGACATATAATATTAAATACTGGCATGGCATCATCTCTGCAAATCAAAAGAGTAATTGAGAAACCTGAATTTCTGAATAGAAAGCTTTAACACAGAGGATAATATATTTTAATAAATTAAGATTTTTTTGATAGTTTTATTGGAATCAATTTGTAGTGAATTACTCTCTACATATTCATAATATACTGACATTCAATATAGTTATTTGGAGAAAATATATGAACGAGCACCATTTTAAATATGGGTAATTCTAGAAATAATTTCACCGAAGCTGAGCAATTATTTTAATTTTATATTTTCCCCTTCCATTTTTAACAAGCTGGTACAATACATCTCATGTACACCATTCAAACCAGATTGTAGTCATTACTTTATTTTTTGCTAACACTGCTAAATTCTATCTAACTTCATTACCAACCAGCTAGTTGGTTTCCGGTTTAGTAAGAGCCATCTCCCATCCTCCTGTTCAAATCTTTAACCATACATTCTGTCAGTTCTAATGTATGTGGCAAGACTGTGCACTGAGAGTGCACTTGAAGATACAAATGTGAATTCTCAGCTCAATTCTTGTAAATATTTTAATACATTCTCTTTCTTTTGAAATACTTTCTCACAAATTCTGCATACTTTGCCCATGCCTACATCATTACATATTACAGATCTGCAGCTTTAGTATGCCTAGGGATGCCTTTCCTTTTCTCTATGAAAGGATAAGAACACCTGCTGATAAACCTTTCCTGTGATTTAAGCTGAACATCAGTGAAGCAAAGGCCCCTCATTACGTTCTATTACTCCAACCACATATTCTTGTAATATCATACCAATGGTCTAAGTGATCCATTTAAAACAATCTGAAGGTTGGGTCAGAAATCTAGTGGAGAAGGCTCATTGTATTGTAGGAGTGTAGCTTCTGTGCTCAGGGTAACTAGATTTAATGGAATTCTTTTTCGAATGAAAAGTATGCTAATTAAGAAAAGAGAACAACACAATAAAATTCTAAACAGGCAATCACCAGAGAGTCAATGGTTGATTGCATCATTTAAACCCTGAATGTAATCTTGACTGACATTTTAAATTATGCAAGTCAGGTGCTCTTAGTTTGTAGGTTAGGGAAGTTTGATTTTGTTCTCATAACTTATAATTAAGACAGCTTGCCTAATACTTGTCTCTTCTTTACAGACATTGCCATCCATTTTCCTTTCCTCGATTTTACAAGCCCATTTAAAAGCTATGTACAATTTCTAGATATTCTTCCCTCTCAAAGGTGCCCAACAAGCTAAGATTTTTCAATTTAATTATTTTCTCATGGAAGTTTCACTGTATGTGCTCTTGGTGTGGAAATGTCCTTCGAAACTTGATTAAACAGGATGGTTGTATCAAGAAGCACTCAATCAGAAGATTTCTGAAGCTTACAGTTTTGCATTTTAATTTGATTACTTAAACCGTAATTGGTTCTCTAAAATGCTCAGAGGCAAACAACACCAGTAGTTCTTCTAATGGACCCATGTTTTGTTTTCAGTACCTATTTGGTGGCTCACAGCCATCTTTAACTCCAATTTTTAAGAGATCAAAGATTTTTTTCAAGCCTTTCAGGGCATTGTACCAACATGGTACACAGACATCCATGCACACAAAACACCTCAACACATAAAATAAATAAATTTAAATACAAAGTAGGCACCTAGTAGAAAAGAAATCCTTATTTTAATACCTTTATTATATGTTTGCCTTGACCTAAAATTAGTGGACAAAACAACAATAAATTCCAATTTCAGTTTAGTCATATAGCAGTATTTCTACTTCTTACATGCACCATTTTTATATATCTAAACAATATATAAATTACATCTATAACAAAGAAGATTTCTTTACTGGACAGAAAAATTAGTTGATAACAGCATCAATAAAACCAAATACTGTATCATTTTTTATTGCAGCCATCCATTAGAGTCCAAAATATGCCTGCTTTCATTTATTTAATTAAAATATGCTTCTTTAATGTCATTATCTTCCATCTCTTCTAAAAGGTCTAGGTCCATGCTATCCGTGCTCTCTGATTGGCAGCTAAGTCTCTATGAGCTCCAATGGGCCCAGGTTACTTGATTATTTTGGTTCCTTTGTGGTGTTCACCCCTCTGGTTCCCTCAATCCGTCTTTTCTATCTTCCAAAGGATTCCCCAAGCTCTATTCAATTTTTGTCTCCAACAGGTTCACTCCAACAGTTTCTGAGTGAAGCCTCTCTTAGTAGATTTATGCTAGGCGCCTGTCTGCAACTATAACAGCATATCATCAATATTGTCAGGGGTAGGCTCCCTCTCATGGCATAAACCAGAGGGTTTGTATTTTACTTTTTATGAACTGTACCTCTGTTGTGATTTTAGTATGAACAGTTAGAATACCAGGTGCAGATAATAGTGAACTTCCATGTGGGTGCAGAAAACTGAACCCAGGTTGCCTCTCAGAGCAATAAATTCTCATAACTGCTGAGCTGCACTTTAAATGTCTACTGAGTGAAGAAAATCCTTGTTTTGAAGTACTCAGAAGGTCAACAAAACAGCTGCATTTTTGTGTGTGCCAAGTCGTATTGAGTTAACAGAACAGCAGTTATTTTTATATAAGCATCATCAGAAACAACTAAAGTAACAACAACAACAAAAAAAAAAAATCTAAAGAATTTTATCATCATATGTAACCAATTTGTGCTGTACACCAATAAGAACCTATTTTAAATTCCCATGCTAAATTTACAACCCCCAAGCTGCACTAGGGAAGGTTACTGGTTATTCAAAATACCACCATGGCAGGGCCATCTAAGGGCACATTCAGTAGTGCATTGAGTAAACAATAATGCCACTGCATGGTATAAGAAAATCTTACACAGCCTTGAGTTTTGTTTTTCTTTATTTTTAAAGAGTGAATCATATACGGGGCATATAAATGCTTGGTATACAAAAAATATCTTTGCAAGAACGAAACTCTTTCTTCTCCCCCTCCTCTTCCTCCTCCTCCTCTTCCTCCTCTTCCTCCTTCTCTTCCTCCTCCTCCTCCTCCTTCTTTTTTTCTCTCCAGGGCTAGACAGTTTCATTGTTATTATTTACCATATATTCAGGACAAAAATTATTAGTTCACAGTAATCCTTTCTAGAATATAGAATACAGAATCAGTGGGAAGTATTTCTAACTTACTCTATGGGGTTCAATATTATTTGTATTATATGTTACATATGACAAAATGAAATTGTATGAATATATTATTTATAGTAAAGCAGAAGAATGATCAAAAGAATATTAAGAAGAAAATCTAGTTATACAAAAATTATACAGCATAAACAATAGAGATCTATCAGAGATTTTCCAGTCAGGTTTCACATGCAAACATGATGGATGTAAACAAACAGGCAAAGAAACATTGAATAAAAAAATAAATCGATCATATTAACTGATAGTCAAAGTCATTGCTTGATCTAGTACCTATTCATGATATTATTATTTAGTCAACTAGGATCTGGGAGAAACTGTTGAGGGTAGAGAATATGATCACCATATATTGCATGAAAAACATTAAATAAAATTTTTTGGAAAACTGTGAGAGTTAGTGAGAAAAATCCCAACAAATAAGTGTTTGAATTATGTAGTGGCAGCTACCTATATGCCACAGCACAAGTTAGAGTTGAAGGTGGATTAAAAAGTACATGGTAAATGCCCAGGATGGGATAAAGAGAGCACAGTGAAGGAGCCATTTTATTTCTTCAGTTGAGTCTTATTTTCAGGCAACTCTAGACAACAAAAGAACAAGGCACAAATGACATATCAGATTCAATTTCCTGTCTTCACTATCAGATGGAATTTCAAAGCCAGATTTAATATGTTTTTCAAAAAATGAATAAATGAAGTTTTTTGTTCTCATATCTGAATTGTTGGTTAGGATTCTCATGGAAACTGTCAAGGATTTTTCTTCTAATTGTTGTTTATACTTCCCTATATTATCTAACTTCTGTAAGGTTAAGGTTATATCAGCCTGAATAAATATTACCTGTGAGCATTTAGTTGACTTACTAGAAGAAAGTAGGTGCATGCTCTTCATTTTCATAGAATATAAAAGAGAAGTTAGGTGAGATAAAAATAACTTGTCTAAAATTAAATACGTACTTGGTGCCTGCAACTGTATTTGTTTAGAAAACCTGATCTCTTTTTCTACTCTGCTTTAAGGTTCCTTTATGTAAGGAGACAAACAACTGGGAATATATATATAAACACATGGAAAATCATTAAATTAATTTTTGTTACAGGGTAAAACTGAATATCATTAAATTCAATTGAAAATGGGACTCAATGGTTTTCTTTAATTGTTTGCTATATTTTTAAGAAAGATTTGTCAGAACTTGTTAACTAGTGTCCTAGTGTATAATGTGAGATGCCATTCTCAAATCTGATGGTCACAGTGGCCTTGCTTGTAAGCTGTCTTAGTAATACAAGCTCTTGCAATTCTTCTTAGTAGAGAACTAGTTAATTATTATTATAAAAATTAATATGAAAACTAGTCTATTCATTACTTATGAAGATGCAGAATAATTGATTGTAAGTCACAACAAAACCAACCATGAACTGAACTGTAAGATTCTTCCCTGCTGGCAAAACTTATTAGTGCTGAAAGATACTATCAAGCTGTTAAGAATACAAAGGAGCAGGTAGGAATTACTTACGTGGAGTCTGTTGGGTGCTCATTTGAATATGATAACATTGCTGCTTGGTAAAAGAATGACATTGGCTGACAGCAAAATTTTCTGAACCCTATTCTCCTTAAATAAGGGAGTTTATGTCAGGCCTCTGTAATATCAAATAATAGTTCCTCACTCGAACTAACCAGCCCCAGCTCAGGTCTGTCTTGTGAGAAGTATAAACACATCAGGGAATGATACAGTTTACTATAAGCCATTTGCCCAGTGTAAGAGTTTAAATAAATAAATAAATAAATAAATAAATAAGCGAGCCACTACCTATAGGAAGAAAAGGATTGAATAAGAAGAGAATTGTTAGCCACAAGCGTTATGCAAAGAGGAGACAATGGCAGGTCCTCAGTTCTTGAAGATGGATAATAGGAGCAGACACTCTGTGCCAAACTATAAAGTCAAGGGTATTTTCTTCACTAGCA
Organism: Rhynchomys soricoides; assembly: GCA_019843965.1. Taxonomy (NCBI): domain Eukaryota; kingdom Metazoa; phylum Chordata; class Mammalia; order Rodentia; family Muridae; genus Rhynchomys; species Rhynchomys soricoides. The sequence goes on along the minus strand of JADRCH010000004.1, from coordinate 26,685,929 downwards.
CAACAGTACTATTTTGTATTGGATGGATATTAGCTGACATACCCAAGGAGGAAAATCTCTCTGATATTGCTATGGTTTTCTTATGCTGTGGTTTTCTTAGCACTGTTTCCATGCAGAATTCTCGGACCTTCCTGAGCTGTGATCTGGGAAGTTCCCGCCATTTGAACACCATGAGGAAGAATGCCTTTGCCAGTGTTGTCTTGTTTGAACGTAACAACAATAGCTCTTTTCCTGGAGTCTTGGACTCCATAGGCCTGATGTATAGTAAGTGATCTCTGAGTGACATATAGTTGAAATGGATCCTCTCTCTCTCTCTCTCTCTCTCTCTCTCTCTCTCTCTCTCTCTCTCTCTCTCACACACACACACACACACACACACACACACACACAGAAATCCCAGATACTGATTTTAAAATATTGTTTTCAGGGAGCAAAGCCTTCCATCACATGGACAAAGCATTCAGTCAAAGCAAGAGATACTGTATTATTTCTTGATAACTCTTTTATTCACCATTAATTTTCCAATTGACAAATGATACAGATTTAAATATTCATAGCTTTATATGTAATTATCTGTAGAAAATGATACATAATGTAATTTTCTTCTGTGATCTTTTAACACCCACTTAAATATGTTATTTTATGTTAAAAAAACAATTACCCTCAGAAAATGGATTTTTCTTCTTTCTGTTGATTATTGATAATTATTACACATAATAGCAGTTAAAAATAAGCTTTTATAAAGAAGCACAATAGAGATGTGTTTTCCCAATAGATAACAAGATTATTATAATGATTAAAAATGCTAAATAGGTAGAATAGGAGAGAATATGATTTGTAATAAATTGACTTAAAATTAGAGACCTTATGTAGTTTGCTTGAGGCAAGAGTGAGTTACCTTAGCGCTAGCCTGTGTCAAAAAGACAGGCAAGCTGTTAGAGGTGATAAATGTGGAAAAGGATAAAACAGCACTTTCCTGCTGATCTTAACAGGTGTAATAAAAAACTCCAAGTATAAGAAGCAGGTTTAAATGTCTCCTACCAAGTGTTCAAACCTCTGGTAAGGAGATAATTGGTGACAGACATTCTGGGTGTAAAGGAAGAATCAACAACCTTTGATCCTCCTCTGAACCCACAAGCCCCATTTGAATCTCACCTAATTATGTGCAAGTGTCCTTATTAAGGAGAATTACCACGCCAATTAAGTGAGAAACTATGACATCAGATTGCATTAAGTTCCATGGAAACAGTGCCAATTAAGTGCATACTCTGTTGAAAAGCACATTCCCCTTAATACAGAGACTGCCCTTATAACCAAATCTAAAAATGGGAAAAAAAATCTTCAAATTACAAAAGAATTATTGTTTTACTACTCAAATAAAAAAAAAACATTGTATGAAATAAGCATGCACATTATTTACTTATTAAATAAGGCAGTTCAATAAAGTCAATCATTTTTAATATGCTTTACCTTTTTAATTTAAAAATAACAATCCTGATAATTATGAAATATATCCGTGTCAGTAAATTTTCGCAGGTACATTTGACATTTATAACCTGATGGTATGGAATAATTATAAACAAGTTACTCTATTATGGAAAGAAAATTGATTTACCTGTCATTTCATGTGGCTACTAATTTTCAACTGGTAAGAACATCTATTGTTAACAAAAAAACCTCAACATTATATAATTTCATTAAATATACCTGGATACATATGAAAATTTAGATTATTGAAAACCTTATCTACTATTTTTTTATCTTTGCATTCCAGTTTCTTTCCACTGAATATTCTTGACAGTAACTCTTTTGCAGACACCTAACAGTCAAGTCCTATCTACAATATATATACTTTGATATAATGTAATATGTCTCAAATAACTAAAATAGAATATTCTCTCAGAATATGAAGAATCACCTGAAATGTTTTAAAAACTGAAAATGCATTTAAGGGATATTATGCTGTTATATGGTTATTGATTTTTTTGTTTTCTTATCTGATTTAGAATATAGTATAGTCTTACATAGACTTCCTCAAATGTGAAATATATATTCCTTGTCTTTTATTGTAATTCTAGCTACGCACACATATGATGTGCATACATATCATATGCACACATACCATATGATTTGATGCAGATTGATGTGCATGCACAGAATTCTATAGATGAAGAGATGATGGGGTTGTGAGTCAAGCCTATGTTCCCAAAGATGCAAATATTGAAATGCTGACTTCAGAGTTGATAGGGGAATCTTTGATTGTGAGAGGCTTTCATAAGATGGTCTGGACCCATGAAAGATATGTTTTCAAGTGACCATTGACCATTCTCTCTCTTTTTGGATCCGTCTGGGTTTTAGTATGTTGCACTGCAATGGACCTGGTGAAACAGTGCCAACAGATTGTGGACTACAATGGCCAATCTTATTTTTCAAAGTAACTGTTGTTTTCAATTAATTATCTCAAGTGTTTTATTGCAGTAATCAAAAGCTGACTAAGATCCATTCTTCTTCACTTGCGTTTTTTTTCTTTTTTCTTCTTCTTTTAATGGATATTTTCTTCATTTACATTTCAAATGTCATCTGCTTTCCAGGTCTCCCCTCCGGAACCCCCTTATCCCATCCCCCCTCCCCCTGCCTCTATGAGGGTGCTTCCCCACCCAACAACCCACTCCTTCCTTCCCACCCTAGCATTCCCCTACACTGGGGCATCTAACCCCCACAGGACCAAGGGCCTCTCTTCCCACTGATGTCCAATAAGGCTACTTTCTGTTAAGTGGCTGTAGCCATGGGTGTCTCCACATGTACTCTGGTTGGTGGTCTGGCCAGTTGATACTGTTGCTCCCTCCATGGGGCTGCAAACCCTCTCAGCTCTTCAGTCCCTTCTTCAACTTCTCCATCTTGGACCCTGTGCCTAGTCCAAAGGTTGGCTGTGAGCACCCGCCTCTGTATGTGTCAGGCTCTGGCAGAGACTCTGAGGAGACAGCCATATTCAGGCTCCAGTCAACAAGCACTTCTTGGCATCTGCAATCCTTGTAACACAATAAATAATTTATTATGAATTATATAATTCTGACATGATAACACTTTGAACAGCTTGCAAGTGTGATAAGGATAATACTGATTATAAAATAAAGAATATAAATTATTTAGAGAAACACAAAAACCAGGCATTGGGTACTTTTTCACATTGGGCATGATAGAACAAATTGAATCTGCAAGCACTAAGTTCTTGTAAGTGAAAAAGAATTCACAGTCTAAACAGCCAAATGAAACATGCCAGCACTGTGCTTGATCTCCCTGTTGCACACTGATATCCTCACAGGTTTGATGTTGGCAGATACATAATAAAAGTACACAATTATTTAATGCTAAGTAAAGCTTCTTGATAAAAATGACATTTTTCAAATGAAAATAACAAAAAACTGTTGACAGTTACAGCTAGCTCTGACTTGAGAGTGTTGTCAAGAGTGGGAATCAACTTGCTCAGTGTCTGAGTCTTTTCGAGATTTGCATGTTGGTTTACGCTTAAGCAAAATACTATATAACATTCTCTTTGGTTTTTCCGCTAAAGAAAAGCTGATTTCATCATCAAGTTCCAGAAAGATTATAACCAGCACAGAATACATAAAATAACATAACCCTATTTCTTCACAAAATAAAAAAGAACCATCAATTTCTAAATCATAACAATAATGCATACAGTGTTTTATTTTCACTTTCTACTTAACTCTGTGAATGCAAAGAAAATATTTTTGAGACATTGGAAAGGAAATAATAGGAGTGTTTGAAATGATTGTCAAGAAAGACAGATCATCAGAAAGAAAAAAATACATCAAGGAAGACAACCCAGGATATTAATATGTGAAATTTAATCTTAAGATAAACATCTGCCCATTCATTCTGAAAGTTTCTTCACTCATATCTCTTGATAAAACAACTTCAAAATCTGATGTTTACTAACATTTTGTTTGCAATGTGTGAAGACATCTTGCATTTGCTCATGTTTTATTTTGGATTTCAAATTATTATTGTTATTTTACAAATGTTTGCAGCTTTGTGATCTCGCATAGTATAGTGGTATGAGCATAGTCAGGAACAGAGATGAATTTAGGGGACAAATGCACTTATGTTTGGTAGAATCTCTACAGATTTGCATGGTATGGCAGAACACCTATGGAGAAGGAATTGGGGTAAAACTCTGGCAGGGGAATGCAAGGATGTGAGGGCCAGAATAATAACATTAAGGGAGTTTGAAAATGCCATTGGGAATTCTGTTATTTTGTATTCATCTAAAATTACACCTATACATATAAACACGTTTATCCCTACAAACATACACACACTGCATGCGCACAAACACACTCATAAGAATGTATGCGCCCCCACACACACCCCAAGCCAAAAAAAAAAAAAAAAAAAAGAGCCAGAATATCTTTAAAAATCATGTTTTCATGTATGATAAACCTTCGTTCTTTTGGTTTTTATTTTGGGGATAACCAGTAGCTGTTAGATATAAGGGCAATGGAATAAGAGGGAATTCATGCCTGGTACTATAAATCCAGCTACTCCCTAGGACTCTTGAGGCCATGGAATGTAGAAGAAACCTACTCATAACAATTCCATAAACCAGTATATTCCTTAACTCCATTTTAACTATTTGTCAATGAATGCTCTTTTATAGTAGAAAGAGACCATTACAGAAAGGCAGTGGTTGAAAATTAGGGAGCCAGTGGCCATGGACTGCTCACTGCCAATTCATGCATGAGCAATAAAACTCCTTCAAGTCAACTTCTTTCAAGGACTCAGAAAATATAATAGAAGGAGGGCAGAAAAATAGTAAGAGATAGAGGGCCAGAACAATTGTTGTGAATTCCTTTTCTTCTATATAGGGCAAAGAAGCTGTATACCTGCAATTTCAATAACAGTTTAACTTCACCAATAACTTAGTAAAGACAATACCAGTTTCCATGCCTGTATGAATAGGGAAAATTGCACAACTGAATAAAGAGCGGCAGCAATTAATGACTGCTTAGACAAGAAGCAGTTGGCCCTAGGACAATTGGTTATCTCATACTAAATGATCATCTCTAAAATGTATAAACGTAAGCCACACAAAATGGACACGACCAGTTATATTTATACATTTTTATATATGTCACAACAATAATGAAAAGGGGAAAACGGTTTTGTAAACATCTTCTGTCTTTGGTCACACGAAGAACAAGTTAAGTAAAATCAGACACATCGATGAGCACCGGGGATATTGACAGGCTTAATGTGTTAAAGGTTATAAACAATCTACAATGCTTTCCATGAGTGTTCTAAGACTTATACTTATTACTTATTATACTTATACTTATTACATATATACTTATTACATATATGCATTAGAAAATAACTGAAAGTTCCATCGTCTCCTTAAGAATTTGATGAAGACGAAAATATTAGATATATTAGATTCCTGGTTTTTTTTGTTTTTTTTTTTGGTTTTTTGAGACAGTGTTTCTTTGCATAGCTCTGGCTGTCCTGTCCTGGAACTCTCTCTGTAGACTAGGCTAGCCTCAAACTCAGAAATCCACCTGTCTCTGCCTCCCAAGTGCTGGGATTAAAGGCTTGCACCACCACTGCCCGGCTAGATTTCTTATGGGATTGTTATGTTTGCATATTGATTGCTTAGAAAACATTTTGTGTATACAGTATAGACAGTTTGAATACCATGTACTTAATTTATCATTGCCAACATATAATTCAATGACTTACTTTTGATGATTACTATATTGGAGTGACCACTAACTACTTACCATAGATTAGTATCACTTCAAATTGAATCAATTTTCTTCTATCTCAAGGATCAGGTTAAAGTATTCCAGGGAGTCCACCTTCCTTTTGATGTCTCTTGGCTGTAATTTTTCTTAGAGTTCTATTTTTTTAATTTAATATTTTTTGATCTTCGGATTTTGAAGGTTTCTATTAGAGTATTTATAGGAATTCAAGGTTTTTAAGGTTTGTACTTTCTGTACAATGCATCCCCTCACCTGGAGGTAAGATGCTCAGCTGCTTCTTTGACTCCACAAATGGGAAGCTGTTAGGAGCAAATTTGTCTCAGCAAGTGAATAAATAACATTAAATGTCACATTCTGTGGATTTCTGATGTTGCTGAAAACCAACTAACTATGGAAAATAATCTGGACTCTTTGCTTTTAACTACTCTCAGCTATTTCAAAGTAAATATCTTGAAAACACACTAACAATATACTCAGAGACATGCATTTTCTCTTTGGCCCTTAACACATACACTTAATCATCTAAGATTAGTTAATAATAACAGTTATAGAAGGACTGTGTCTAAGCCCAGTACTTTTAAAATTGTTGAATCAATAGAAGAAACTTATACCAACTTCATAAAATAAATTTTCATAATTTTCTTCCCCATTCCCCAAATCCTTCCAGATTTCCTCTTCACCATTCCCTAACCATCCAAGTTGGTGTCCTGTTTGACATTTTAAACTCATCAATTTCAGTGACATTATATAAACTTGGATGTATGGGTTTCTGCTGGAATATAGACAAGCACCAGGAATTATACCTTAGAAAACAAACTGACTTTCCATGTCCCAGCATTAAACCTAAAACAAAGCAAGCAAACAGACCTGACTTTTCTTGTCCTAGCTGTTATCAATTGCCAATATCCCCATAGTTAACATGGGACTTTATGACCTCCATCCCCATCCATCTGTCTGTTGAGTAGCTTATGTGCATGGTATTACAACTACTGTTAGTATGTGTTGTTTTCTTGTTCTCTCTGGATACCATGATTCCTTGTATTAATCTATTTCCTGTAGCTCTTAAACACCTTCTCCCCTTTCACAATGAAACTTGAGCTTTGTTAGGAAGGGATAAAACAGGCATATACACAAACTCACAAACACAAACACACCCACATATATATATTTCAGATATATATCTATGTCTATTTCTATGTCAATACCTTTACTTATGCCTATATTTATATCTATTGCTATCTATACCTATAACTATACCTATATATCTATATCTATATATTTATCTATATATATAATTATAATATATTATATATAATATAATTATATATAATATATATAATTATAATATATTGTATATTATATATTATATATTAATTATATATTATAATTATATATATTTTATATATTATATAATATATATAATTATATATATATTTAGGCCTGAGAATTCTGTAGTTTCTTATTTTCTGCACATTAACCAGTCATAAGTCTCTGTGCTAATTTTCATCTACTGTAAATGAGAACTTTTCTGATGATAGTTGAGAGCTTTCTATAAAAACTGTGTTCTCTCTAATCACAGGTTCAGTAGTGTTAGGTATGCGTTTAAACTCTTAAATCAGACCTTCAATATTAGCAGAAAGGAGTGGTTATTTCTATAACATTCATGCCACCATTGTAAAAATGGGAATGCCTTGCCAGTCTTATATTTATTGTAGTTTATGATATATGTTGCCAGAAAAAACTGATGACTATGCTTCTTCTTTGATAGTATGCATTACAGCTTACAGTACTTTAATTCTAAAGTACTGTATAGCTAAATATAGTACTGTATAGCTCTAAATATAGCTAGCAATAATGAAGTTTTCAGGCCAGTACCAGCTAGATTTCCTTCTTGCTGAATCAAATAAGTATTAAGCACCTTTAGAATTCAGGTATTAAAGTTCTGAAAGATACCAAGAGCATTAGTAAGAGCTTTAATGTTGGAAGGTCAATGAAACCTAATGTTTCTTTTGTTTATTTTATTGTTTATATTCATTTTTGTTTTTCTCATTTTTAACAAGAACTTTGTATATAATTCAGATTAACTTCAAAATAATAATTAATCTGCCTTTGTTTATTTATTGGTGAGGATTTACAGGCATATATCCCACATGCAGAACTCATATTTTCTATTATAGTCTATATTTATGTAGTTAGTGCTTACATGTCTGGCATCACAGGTGTTCAAAAATCCAAAATTTTCAGGTCACTCTATAAACTCACTTGTTTTCATAGGAAACATTTGCATTCTGTTTCATGTGAAAAGAATCATTTTTTCCTAACTTCATTTTGAAAATGTGTAACTTTTACATTTAAATTATTCAGACTTTTCTTTTCATCTTACTTAGGAGTCATTGTCTCACATATTTTGTTTTGTTGATGTCTGCATCGCATCTCTTTTTCCAATAATACCACACTACCTAGATAGACCTTGAGAGGAAAGTTTTTGGACCAAGTAGGGTGATCTTAAGAATGATTGATTTTCTGTTTCTCTTCAGCTTTGAAGGCAACAGAGGTTTCTGTAGCTTCATTCACTAGTGTTGAACTAGGAAGTATATTTGTGTCTTCTTCAGAACTATTAAAAATAGTGATTCTTTGGATTTTTAAATGTGAAGTCTCAAAATTGTACACTTGAATTTTGTGTATTGTATATACATTTGTATATTGTGTATTGTATAATGTATTTTATGTATTTGTAAATTGTATATAGCATTTGTTTATTATATAAATATGACTTATACAGTATAATTTTATTCACTTTAATACATATATAATTCAATAAATAATAATATAAAATGTAGACCAAACTACTCTCAACAAATTTTTAAATAAATGTACTATGATATGTTCCTGCCTTTTTATTGCAAATTATATTAACTCGGTGAAAAATTTTAGTTGTCCTTAATGATAAAAATAAAACTAAATTTGATTTAATACTGAGAGTGTATTTTATAACTGAAAAATTCAGTTTTTTTAAAATTCTGTTTGTAGATATTGTTCTTCATGTTTCATTCAAGCAAACTGCTAGTCTTTTTTAAGCCATAACAACTCTCACTGCTCCTTTGTCTCACTTGACTTTGCCCTTTGATCAGTGTGAGTAGAAGTCTCACATCAGAATGCATGAATAGTAAACATTTTCAGAGATTTAAACTCCTGGATATTGTAAGAAGACTCTTTTCTTCTAAATATTTTTCTAGATGAATATGATTGGTAATTACTTATATGTGTGCAAATCTATTCTACAATAAATCAATAATATACAGTGTTACAAGTCTTTATATTGAGATACTAGAGCATACCCACTTTCTTATATAATCTTAGTTATATGATAAAGTCTATATTATCTGATATAGATAGTAAATTACAATTCCTATATTACTGAGTCAAGTAGAGATTGTTATCAATATTTATTTTTCTCTTCTAATATTTCTATACAAATAATTCATAGTACATTGATACCTGAAATAAGAAGTCTATAGCTGTCTGGAGAATGGTGCATTTATTTTTGTTCCAAAGTCAACAACAACAAAGTGCTCAATATTTTTGAAACTACAATTCTCATAAATCCTCCAAAAATAGATTCCATAAGAATGTGTAGTCCTTTTATAGTTCTTGTTGAAGGCATATCTTAATAACCACTGCTATGTAATTGGACGGACTTATGCAACCTAATCTTGTAATGGACTATGTGAGTGAATGTTTCCCTATTATGACTGCTATAGCTCAGAGACTGTAGTAGAGTCACTAGTCATTCTGAACTGAAACAAATTTCACCTGTGTTTTGTTTTTAAACATCATGCATTCAGCTGTCATAACCAATTATGATGCAAAGAATTCAATTATTTAAACAACTTCATTGTTAAATTTTCCACTAATGTATTTACGGTAGATAAACAAAGGATATTGTTGCAACCATTTCTGATCAAATTTATCAATTGTAAGACTTATTATAATAGCTATTATACTTACTAGAGTATCTGTGAAATATAAATTTTAGTAACGTATGTAAATAAACCTATGTTTTATTTTTTGGACAAAATTATCATTCCAGCCATACATTGTTTAAATAAAAATATTCCCTTTATATTTTAACTATTTCAGATTTATGATAAGATCTCCACATTAAGTTTAAAAAGAAAAAATAAACTAAGAGTTGTTTAAATGAAATGTATGCCTTAATTCACTGAGTAATCAGTAAGACTGGAATAAAAGAAGACATATTTAATCCCATTTCACTGAGAGATATATTGCATAGTATATATAGAAAGCATGAGAGTTGTATTTGAATTACTGAGTTTAGGGAATAACTAAAAAAAATTATTCAGTGCTAAATTTCTAAAAGTGTCAATAAATTACTCTAATGGATTTTTAAATACCCTAACAAGCTATTCCTCAACTATAAAATAATAGAATCAAGTGAAAATAAATCCTTATAGAACATCTGTGCAGCCAAATCAGTTTGGTAATTATTATTTTAAATACTATAAATGACAATTGAATACATAAACAGGCAGATATCAAAACAAGATTATTACTTATTAATTATCTATGTATCTCTTTCTCAATTTTTCTTTAACTATCTCTGAACTCTTTTTTGATGTGTTGAACTAGACACCAATCTCGTAGCACATTCTCAGTTAGAGGTATACCAATTTTTCTAAGATCATCATTTTTATCATTTTATGCAAATTGATTAGCTTGGGAATTGCAGAAAATATATAATATCAGAAAAGTGTCGTTTTAATACACACATATCATTATATTATGTAGTCTCTTATAAGAAGCTAATGAATTCCTGAATGAATGTGTCGTATTAACAAGGCTATCACTATTTCTATGGAATCTGTATCTCAGGCTAATAGAAATCAAAAACATCTCCTTGGGTCAGTTTCACAGGAAAGGCAATAACTTCCTCTGGTCCAAGCATGGATTTAACTCAAATCCCCATTGTATCTGATACTATCCGTCATAGTGTCTTACTCCTCCATGAATGAAACCTGAAACTCCTTCTATATGAGAACACACATACACACACACACACATACACACACACTCCAAGATTAGCTGACACACCTTGTCCTCATTCAACTGTATACCATACCTTCATTCAATATAATTTAATTATAAAATAAATGCACTAATTTTTTGGATTGCTTATGCTTCTGTTTCTATATCTATGTACATATCCTTTCTTTATCCCCTTATGGCCCCAATCAAGTCAAGTAAAAAGCTGTGCAGGCTGCAGAATTATCTCAACAATATTTAATGGAGAAAACTCGGGATTTGAGAGGCTGGAGAAAGAGCATGTCAAATTTAGCAACTACATAGAAAGTTTGAGTCTGGACTAAACTGATAAATAATATTGATAATAATTTTGCATTTTACACTTTTACTTACATGCATTATTATCATCCCTGGACTTATTGAATAAAAGAAAGAATGTTAATTATTTTGATGGTCATTATATTAATTAGTATAGTTGCATTTCACAATTTTAATATAATTTAATTCAATTAGATTTTTTTTGCCTTTAAAATTAAAAACACACTTTCTCATACAAAATAGTCTGATTATAATTCCTCCTTCCCCAACTCTTCCATAGCCTCCACTTCAGACACAACTAAATCCAATCCTTTCTTGCTCTTTTTTATACAATATATATTGAATAGTTTTCCCATGCTTTACCCCCCTCATTCTACCCTTTTTCTGATCTACCCCTTTTCTGTCTCTTGTTAGAAAACAAACAGAAATATAAGGTGTAATAATAAAAATGTAATTTAATACATAAAAGACTACTCATAGGATTAGGACACTGCAAACAAACAGGAAGAAAGGAACCCAAGAAAAAGCACAAGAAATAGATAATTTCCCAAATAGACATCTCACTTACATGCTCATGAATACAATAAAACAAACAAACAAACAAAATAGTCATAGTTTATATCGAAAGCTCCTCTAGGGTAAATATATAGCTAAATAATAAGAAAAGGTAATATTTTATTTAAAAAATAAAATTTCCTCATAAAAAAATATGAAGCAATGAACTTTTGAAGATCTTGTTGAATGATCAGTTTCATCAGTGAGACACCCTTGGAGAAAACTAATTTTTTATTTGTTATTGCTTATCAATTAGAGATAGCTCTTGTGTTAGAAATAGGAGCTTGTTTTTACTTCCATTCTTAGCACTGGGACCACATGTGTCTTAGGCCAGTTCAGGTATGGGCATGCTGCCAGTCTCCGTGAGTTCTTACGTATCTAGGTCCTGCTGGGTTTAGAAGGCATTGGCAGAGCTGGAGATTATTATTAAGGAAACAGTGTTTTCCAGAGACAGGAGGGTATTTGCCTGTACAAACATTCAGGGTAGTAACAAGATGTACTTGAAGATCACACACTGTCTCAATCCATATTAAATCCCAGCATGTAGGAAAAGGTTGGCCAAAATAGGCAAGGAGCTGTTAGCAATAATGAAGTTAGGAAAGTGAAGATGTTGTTTTCTTTGTATTGAACTCTTGCAAGTTGTTCACACTTCAGGTATAACACTTCAAGTGTAAATAGGCAAGACAAACTGGACTCGGGCAGGCAAAGGGATACAAAAAGTTTAGTGGACAAGGGGCGAATAAAAAGAGGTTAGCTTTGGTAGGAAAACATGGGTAAAATTAATATTATCAAAATATTATGTATAGAATTCTCAAAGATTTAATAAAACTATTAATGAAGAAAATATATTTATTTTCAGACTTTTGGTTCAATATGTTGACATTACCTTTTGTTAGAATAGCATTCCTCAAACTGTTGTCTAGACTCTCATGAAATGTTTACTATATTCTGGATTATCATCATTGTGAAGCTAATTTGAACACACAGCTATTTTGACTTCTTTTATAATATCTTATTGTGTCTCCTCTTGTCAACTCAGTACTTATAACTTTCCCAAATACTTTTCATTAAGAAAAATAGATTCATAAGGTATTTTATCTTTAGTATGTTTTAACATTTTTGTTCATGCTAATTTCTTGAAGCTTATAGAATAACAATAGATAATATACAACTATAAAGACTTAAGATGGGAATACAATTTATTACTTTACCAGTATATAAAATCATTAAATTTATGAGCAAATGTCATGGAATACATTTTTGTAAAAATGTCAAAAAGTACTTGTGTAACATCCTCAAGTTAAGCTAATTGGCAGTTTTATCTCATGTTTGTCAATAATCAAGGATCTCTCTCTCTCTCTTTCACACACACACACACACAAACACACACACATACTCACACAAAGACACAAACTCTCTCACAACAAACTCACATAGACATAAAAATATACACACAGACCCACATACACAAATATACACACACATACAACATACTTACACACTCTCTCACACACACATACATACCCTTTCACACATACACACTTATGAACCTTCGTAGTATATAAAAAATGTATCTTCTATCTGGATTGTTGAGTCTTTAAGTGTTGAAAAACTTTGAAATTTAGAACCTTTCAGATTAGATGTTATCTAATGGAGAAAGTAGAAAATGTTTTGTTTACCTGAGCGAGAGTAAGACTTCCTTGGAAAATTACATTCATTTATTTGTTTATGTATATATCAGAGAATGCTCATGCATTTTATGCATGTAGAGAGTGAGGAGAATTTGTGGGAATTGGTTGTCTCCCTACAAAATATGTATCCTGGGATTAGAACCCATGTCATCCTAGGGTTTGTCACCGAGCAATCTAGTCACAGAACCATTTTATTGGCTAAGCAGATGATTTAGAAGGCAGTAATGGTACAAACATTTATAAAATGTGTTTGGTTAATTTAGAGATTTAAGATTAATGGAGAGGTATTTACTTTGTAGTATAACAGGTGATCATTGTTAACAATAAAAAAAGGAATCAGTAATGTAACTTAGGATAATGATTCAAGACAGAAACAAAATGAAATGATATACAAAACCCTGATGAATTATGGAAAGATAATAAAATATTGGTATTATCATTGCAATTAGTTACTCTCATCATATATACTTAGTTAAAATAATGATTGATATGCAGTACAAGTCTTGAAGTACATAAATACATGGAAATTTAAGATATTGGTGGCCCACATTTTATGCATAAAGAATTCGCCATATATATGATGGTCACTGTTGGATAATTGGTAGTGTATATATACAGAAGTTTCTACAAAATGAAAGAATATATGTATATAAATATTAATGTCACAATAAACTTGAGAATAATATAAAGTGTTTTAGATAATTCTTTCAGAATAATTACTCTTTAATTTCCACAATCTAATAATATATACCTTTGATTTAAATTTAATTTAAAGTAAGAATTGTTTCTCATATTCTAGTAAAAATAGTAGAGTTGAAAATCAAAGTATTAACATTTTTCCAACAAATGAATCTTCTAGAAAATAAAGCATGCGCTAATGTCTAGTGCGATAAAAGACTATGTCATTCATAAAATATTGAGGACATTGAACTTCTTTTTACTGGGTTTGTTTTTTTTTTTCAATTAAATTAAGAATAGTCCAAGAAGTGAAAACTTTTTTATTATCAGTGGATTTATTGCAGAAATAAGATGCCCATGATGAAACTGTATTTTTTAACTCACTATAGAAAAAAAAAAACCCTGCAAATATAATACTAAAGTTGAATGCATGGACTGTATTTATAATGTTTTCATTATTCATAATTGAATTATAAAGGATTCTTTTCATTATGAATCAAGTTTTATTGGCAAGATAATGCTTATTCAAGAAATATATAATACCAATAGAAATTTAATTTTATATAATGTTACCACAATTCTTAAGCCTTAAAAGTCACTACTGACTTTTTTCCTTAAAAGTTATTTCTGGCCAGCCATGGTGGCGCATGTCTTTAATCCCAACACTTGAGAGGCAGAGACAGGTAGATTTCTGAGTTCGAGGCCAGCCTGGTCTACAGAGTAAGTTCGAGGACAGCCAGGGCTACACAGAGAAACCTTGTCTTGAGAAACGAAAAAGGAAAAAAAAAAAAAGGTTATTTCTGCCTTTAACAACCGCCAAAACAATGACAGAAGAAACTTTTTGTGAATATTAGCATTATCAACTTTCTAAACTCAAATCTGTTTTTATCTAAGTAAATTTTTTCCTCATGTTTACCATATTGCTTCATTCTCTATGTGATATTAACATTATGACATTTCCAAAATCATTTTATGCCTCCCACTTAAGAGAACATAGGTCAGATTACATGGACAGGACTTACACTTAATCATCACTAGCAGAGTTTCTAAATTTTGTTCTCCATTTTCTTTGATAGAATAATAGACTTACTTTATTGTCTATAGATGAACCATGTATTTCTGGAAAAAAATAAACAAATGAAATTAATTGTAGTGAAAAAAGAAAATATTCGATTATATTTAACACAAGCAAAATGAGAATAAATCCCTAGAATTCATGTTCCGGATCTCAAAACAGAAATTCACTATATTTTGAAGATTGAAAACATGATCCTGTTCTCTAATATCTATGACATTTTCAGTAGACTATACACAGTATGTAAACAGATGAGAATGATTACTACAGTTTTTCTTGTCTCTCCATTGTTGCCAACCTCGAATTTCGGCTTCTCTGAATAACATTTTATAAGAGCTAGAGACCAATCCTAGTTGAATGTTTAGCAATTACTGATAATTAACAGTTTCTGAAAGTTTAGGATGCAATTAGGTGCTGTAATAAACATCAGCTAATCTGATAGCTATCTAGTCTAAAGTGATTATATAAATAAAGTTTAGATTGAGCTAAAAGGGAACAGCACTCTGAAGAGCTCTATGAGAGCAAATTAACTAAAAGAAATTTTGTGTGTGAAAGAACTCCTTGACTTCTTGTGAAAGCTACTAAACCTGCACAGAAATAGAACTCAGTTATTTATCCCATAAATATTTAATTGACTGTCCACTATGTGCTAGCCAATTACCTAAACATGGGTGAAACATTACATCTCTTCACTTACTGAGTCTAATTGTAGTAGGAAATCAAAATAAGGATTTTCATTGTGAAAAGTGATGATCTTAAAATATTTCTCTGAAGAAAGAAATGTTATGTGCTGTAACATAAATCATATTACATATGAAGAAACAAACTAATTTATAAGCTGATCTTCAAACAAATATATACTCACAGACTACAAAATCTGGTGAAATTATATACAGAAGGAAGAGACAGAGAGAGAAAGACAGAGAGAGAGAGAGAGAGAGAGAGACAGAGACACAGAGACACAGAGACTCAGACACAGAGAGACAGACACAAAGACACAGAGACACAGAGAGTTAAAAACAGTTTTGTTTGTTGTTTGTTTTTTAATGACAATATGAACTTATTGTGCCAAGCTTGAGAAACAAACATAATTTACTGTAGACAGTCTCATATGGTAATACATATGGCAAATGGAGATATTGAAGTAGGAGGTAGAAGTCAGATAATGTGTGGTCTCAGATGTTTTTATAGTAATTGTTTATTTTATTTATTTACATTTCAAATGTTGCCCCTTCCCAGTCTCCCCTCATCAACCCCCCATGCCATTTCCCCATGCCTCCAAGAGGGTGCTCCCCCACCTACCCACCCACTCCTGCCTCACTCCTCTAGCAACCCCCTATGCTGGGACAACAAGCCTCCACAGGACCAAGGTCCTCCCCTCCCATTGAGGCTAGATAAGACAATCTTCTGCTACATATGTTTCTGGAGCCATGGACCCATCTATATATATTTTTTTGGTTGGTGGTTTAGTCCCTGGGAGCTCCAGGTGCTAGTTAGTGGAAGGACCGAAGGAGCTCAGATGTCTTCTTAATGAGTTAGATTTTCATATTAAGAAGGCCTTGGCAGTTCTAATACAAGGAAATATTGAAACCCAATTAATATGTATGGACAATTCTCTGCAGCCACTAATTTGTCTGTCTTCATTGCAAGCTAAAATTTTCTCAAAGTGGAATCCTAATCTCTATCATCTAGCCAATGTTTCTGTATTGAAGAATTGAAATGAGCAGGCCTTAGCTATTATGACTACCTAAAGACATCACATTATCAATACTGTCTCAATTCAATATGCTTATTAGTCTCAGTTGCAGTATAAAATGATGAGTAATATAAATGTCCTCCTTAGGCTTTATTATAGCTAATAAAATGTCTAATACTCTTAGTGAAGGAAAATGGAGAGAAAATTAAATATCTTCCAAATAAAGAATATTATCAAACTTTCAATGAAGCAATCCATGAAGCACTAGATCTCATATGTACCTAATCTCATGTAGATGTAATATTTTCTCATTTTAAACCCAAAAATGTAATTATGAGTGATACTGCATATATTAACTGTGAGTAAAGTATTAAAGATAAGTCAACCCTACTTTTATTATTAATGATGAAGAAAATGAATAAGAAAATGTGAAGAAATTGATTGCTTCATTATGCCCAACCATTGTTGTACTATTAGGTAAAATAGAAAGCCTTGGTTGTTGAGTTATTTTCTTTATATTTCTATTTAATATCTGTTATGCATGAAGGTTGAAATAGTGATGCCACTCATCTTAAAGTACAGATAAAGCAGAAATAACAAGTTATTAATCAGTTTTCACCTTGATAGTCTGTATGAGAGTGATCTTCATAGGATCTCATATTTAAATTCTTGGTCATTCCCACTTAGTAGAATACTTCGGGAAGGATTAAGAGATGTTACTTTGTTGAAGAAGGCATGTATAATGTGGTAGAATTTGAGGACTTAAAAACCCATTAAATATCTCTCTCTCTCTCTCTCTCTCTCTCTCTCTCTCTCTCTCTTTCTCTCTCATATCTAGCTACTGCTCCAATATCAGGCAGTTGATCATGGACTCAAATTTCTGAAAATGTGAACTCTAAAGTAAATGCTATCTTTGATAAGTTACCTTGACCTTGATGCTTCATTATAGCAGTGAAAAAATAACTAAGAAACACATACTTATCTAGTTTATAATTTTATAGGAAAGAAAGAACTAAATGTTTCTGAACCTCACATAGAAGTGGTTATGAATACTCAAGTATGAAAATGGTATCCTTAAAAATTATCTCAGTATTCCATAGCAAAGAGGAGTCATAGCTGTCATTAGAAAGTGTATCAATGCTATTGACTAGAAATATAGAATTTTTCATTGCATTGAAAAAAATATGAGGACAAAGATCATGTGCATCATGAAATGAATACGCAAACTTGAGATTACAAGACCTAATCTTATGACCATTATTTCTTGCACAGGTCTGTACCTATATTGAGTGTAAAAACATGGTAATTATGAAAATAAATCCATTCCCAAGTTATAATTTCATACTAATTTTTACATACTTTTTCATCTTTTGGGTTCACAAATAAGAAATCAGAGGGCATAAAAATATTAGGTCAACTTCAGAAGAGTCTAGAGAAGTCAAAAGAGGACTTTATACAAGTAAGACAGTTGATGACTGTGGTGAACCATGGGCAAGGGTTATGTTTTCATGAATAGTATCTGGACATGACAAAGGAGCTAAAAGATTTTGATTAATAAAGAAATACATCTGCACATTATTCATACACATGAACATATAGTTACTGTGAATATATAACTTGTGTCAAGAACTGACAAACTGACTTACCTTTGTAGCAAATGCTGTTGTTTATCTCTTTATGGTAGTTTATTTACATATGGTAGCTCTACCCTTTCTCTACTCAGTTATTATAAAATGGTTTGATGTATGAATGTGATTTCCTTTATAAGCTGTGTAAAGCCTAGCATATTAAGGAACATAGAAAATTGCAAAGGGAAGATGAGCCAAGCTCTGTTTTGTCTTCTTTGAACAAATAGTGATGAAATGTACTTTCAATGGTGTACGTGGAAGGCATATTAGGTCAAAGGAGGACATGGAGTCTCCCATAACAAAGAATTCTATGTCATTCATTCTCTGCTAATTTTAAGAAGGCCAGGCAATTAAGTAATTAGTTTCTGGAATATCAGCAGAAAAGACACATTTTCTGGGAAAAAAAAAAAAACACTGTGCTCTGTCCTTTCTCATTCTTTCCTATTTATAAAGCCCAAGAAACAGTTTAAGTTGGGGTCAAGAAATAACAGAGAAGTATTTTTACCGAAAAATGAGCAAAACTCAGAAAAAATGAATTTTGAAGAGTTTTTAGATTAGAGCAAACCAACAGACATACTCATCTTAGGACCTTTCAGGGGAACAGGGTCTTTCCTTTAAAAGAAATAGAATTCTTATATTCTTCAATTAGGGGAAGATTTATAGAAGCCAGGGCATTGTGGAAGAGCTAGATTCATAAACCTGGAAGGAGAAGGAAGGCTAGGCAATCATGATCAGAGCCTAGAAACTGGCATAATAACTTTTAAAAATGCGATTAATTGTTCTTTTGGAAATTGGCACTCCTTGACACCACCATATTAAGTTTTCTGTCTTGCTTGATAATTTGTATTTACTATCCTCTGAAGAATTTTGTGTAAGAAATCTATGCTGTGTCCTAATTCTTAACATGCATGATAATTCAATATTTTTCTAGCACCTTCCTAATTTCCCATTTGCTCTACTAAATTATGAGTAATCCTGCTGTGTGAATATTACATAAAAGTATAAGTTTCCAGGAAATCTAAGAGTTATCAATGTTTTATATTATATTAATATACATCTCACACTTCACACACTGAAGGCAGTAATTTAGTGATTGATTACAATTAGCTCCATGTCCTTGTAAGTTTGAAAACTTACAGAAAAATAGAATTTTTAATTGAAATCAATGTGATATTTACCTTATTTTTGTAAATATTTATCCATTATACCATAATGAGTAGATGGCAAAACTGTTATTAGACTGAACTAGAGAATTGAAAGAATACGATATTGGAAGAGCAAATAGTAATAATTAAAACAAAAAAAAAACTTTATCAAGTAGAATCTGTAATTTTAGACTATATCTTACCAACAATAGGAGTATATAATTTAAATTATTTTATTACCTAAATCCTATGTTATATAGATTACAAAGAAATTTTCATTTGGGCATAATTATTTTATTATTGAAAAGTCTATATTCCTTTAGGGAATGAGAACCTAAAAGATACCTCTGAGACTGAAGATCACATTTTGAAATGAGATGGCATAGGAGGATTAAGTGGGTAGAAATAGTTAATATAAATATAAAAGAAAGCTAGATGGAATCTGCAAGGATTTAATCAGATCTGGAATAACTTCCTCAGCACTAGTAATATCGCTTCATTATTTGTAATGCACTACAGATGTGAAATGTAATGTAATGCTTCATAGCTGCAGAACCAGAATGAGAAGCCAGAAATAATAACTAGAAGATCCTTGATGGTGTGTGCTGAAAACAGACTAGAAGAGAGCAATATGATTTTAAACGCTCATTAATGTTATTAAAGATGAATTATATTTCAAATATTCAATACCACCATTCCTAAATCCGGAGTCTTTCCCATAGAATTAAATGATGAGCAGTCATCATCGGCAACCAATTCTATTATCACCAAAGATCACTCAAATTCCCAAAAGGTATTGATGCATAGAAAAAGGAAACTTTATAACCGAATATTAAAAGCAACTATAAATCTCTACTTCCAAATTGGCATACATCTTAGGTAATTAAGTTTTAGAAGCAGATGTCTGCAGGAAACCAGATATACAACATTGCATGCATAGTTTAATAGTATTATTTTATGGTAGAGAAATTTTTCTGTAAGGTTGGAAAGTAAAATAATCATTTGAAACAATTTTTCAAACTGAGTCATAGATACATAGATAGTAGTAACTTGTATGAAAATTAATCTCTAGTATGCATATAGTGAATTAATAACTTTTCTGTAATGAACTAAGTGGTAATAGTAAATAACTATAGTTAAAAACATCTATTACAAATGATATTTGAAAAATGAAATTTGAAAATCCCAGATTATAAAGACAAACTATTTTTTAAAATCTTACTTGATTGTGCATTAACATTGATATTTGGAATATTCTAGAAATAGGATCATTTACTGTCTTGTAAATAAGCTTTTGAATAATCATTTTCAAATTATTTTATACATATTTATTTCATTTTCTTAGCTCATTATTACCATCCAAAATGAGTTAACCTAGAAGTTGATAATGAACATTATTTTTAAGTTGTTTTTCAATTTGAGACATTGATTTTAAGACTTCTGAGTCTTAAAATTATTTTTAATATATTGAGGTTGTATTTCAAGTAATTTCAGTTTTAATGTGTAGTTTAGAAAGCACTACCTCCTAAAAGAGCAGATAGTACAAACAAAAATTGAGAAAAAGTTTCAGACATCTAGGGATTGTGTTTGTTAATAATGTAATTATATAGGTCAGATACAGATTCCTTATACTAGTATAATAGTGCATGCCTGTATAGTTTCACTTAAAGAAACCAAATGAAACCAACACATAATGACAAAATAGATCCATCCTTTAACTTAGAGTATATTTGAGGACTTTCATTGTTCCACAGTGAGACCCTGTTTCAAACTTCCTAAAGGATAATGGGTAGGTGATTACATACGTAGGTAGGTTGGTGGGTGGGTGGATGGATAAGATAAGACAGACAGACAAACCAATAGTTAGGAAGGCTTAGTTCACAAATCAACTATATTGCTGATATTTTTACTTTACATAATTGTCAGCTTTCATAAATAATTGTAAAGGAAAGCACAGGAGAGGAGAGAGGTGGGGAGGGGAAAGGAGGGGAGGAGAGGAGAGGAGAGGAGAGGAGAGGAGAGGAGAGAGAGCTTAGTAGTTACAAGTACTTGCTCTTCTCTTAGAGGACAGCTTTGTTTTCCAGCAGTCACATCTGGTGGCTCCAATACAAGATCTGGTGCCCTCTTAAGACTGCTTGCTGCCAGGCATAGACAAGGTCTACATACATTCATACAGGTAAAACACTTATACATGTAAATTTTAAAAAAGAGAAGAAGAAGAAGAAGAAGAAGAAGAAGAAGAAGAAGAAGAAGAAGAAGAAGAAGAAGAAGAAGAA
>JADRCH010000004.1:26637114-26664031 GCA_019843965.1 Rhynchomys soricoides | reverse complement strand
AAGAAGAAGAAGAAGAAGAAGAAGAAGAAGAAGAAGAAGAAGAAGAAAAGGAATAAACAAACAAGAAAAAGAAACTGAAAAAATGAATTGATGATTAAGAGATGAAGAGATTAAGAGATTGGCTACTCTTGCAGAAGATCAGAGTTCTAGTCTCAGTACTCAAATCACACGTCCACAACCACATGTAACATAAGGTCCAGGGAGATCTGATGCCTCTTTTGCAGTCCATGGGCACTTGCATGCACGTGATATACATATCTTTACCAGGGTGTGTGATCACACACACACACACACACACACACACACACACACACTCACAACAAATTAAAAGTAAAAAGTAGAGTTACCCAATTAAATAAGGGAAAAAGAGAGAGAACAGTCTGTTAATGCATGTTAAATTCAAAACTTACTATCTCATTTCAGGTAAAAGGATAAAATAGTAAAAAGTTTCACTCTAGTGTGTATGTCCAAAATGCACATAAAAGTGAAGAACTGTAATGAATGTCTGTAATAGCCTACATAGGAGAGAATGGTAGGGGGGAAGTCAGCAGTCTGTGCTCCCGTGTAGACTATCAGTCACTTAGTGCTAGGTATAGTGAGAAAGCCTGTCTGCAATATGGAAGGTAGAGAGCAATAATCGAGGCAGATTTCCTACAGCAACCTCTACCCTCCATTTATAAACATAAAAATAAACACATACATTAAAATCTGCTTGATATACAAATTTTCTTCTAAAATTGAAGTATTATTTCAGCATGAAATGTCATCAAGACATCCGGAAAAAAAAATCAATAAAAAGTTTATTTCTAATATATTTGAGAAAATTACAGATTTTAGAAAAATAAGGGATTAATGGGTCAATGATAATTACTGTTTAATGTCTAAGATGCAGAAAAGACTAGAAAAAAAGGCATTCAGAGAGCACAGGTTTGCTTTATAATACTCAAAGGACAGAGAAGATAAAGAACTAGATATGGGCGTGGATGGAGAACAGTAACATACAAACATGGCGTCTTTCAACTATTTTATGGAAAGAATAATCACAAATATATTTAATAGGAGAAATCTAAGAATATTAGAAGCACATCCTTAAATAAATAGGCTAGTCATGTAAGGTGTTCACTGAATCATTACTTAAGTAAATTACATTCCCTCATCAAAATGTTGTAGAAATTAACTCACAGAGTGAGTTGCTTATTTCTCTCATCTTTTAAGATGATTTTGTTCCTGATCATTTGGTGCTATGATCGTAGGTAAAATACCTTGTTTGTGAAAGCCTGTGATATCCCACATGCAGACATCAAACCAAGACACTACTGCAGATGCCAAGATGTGCTTGCTGACAGGAGCCTGATGCATCTGTCTCCTGAGAGCCTCTGCCAGATCCTGACCAATACAGATGTGGATGCTCTCAGCCAACCATCAGACTAAGCACAGGGACCCCAATGGAGGAGTTAGGGGAAGGACTGAAGGGGCCTTATCTGGCATCAATGGGAGGGGAGACCCTTGGTCCTGTGAAGGCTTTATGCTCCAGTGTAAAGGAATGCTAGGGCGGTGAGGCAGGAGTGGGTAGGTGGGTGGGGGAGCATCCTATAGAAACAAGGTAAAAAGGGATGGGATAAGGGGGTTGCAGAGGGGAAACCGGGAAAGGGGATAACATTTGAAATGCAAATAAATAGAATACTCAATTTAAAAGAAAAAAAAATAGGTCTTAACTGGGATAGTCTGTTTTTTGTTGTTGTTTTCTTTCTTTCTTTTGTTTTCTTTCTTTCTTTGTTTCTTTTTTCTTTCTTTCTCCCCCTTTTTATTCTCTTTGAACTCCTAGGGTGAGGGTTGTTCTCTCTTTCTGCTCTGGAACTAGTCTCAAAGATATATAAGAACAAATTCATGGATGGATTATTTCTCACCCACCATTAACTCAGAATGAATTCTGGCAGGAAAAACAAGTAGATCTCCAAGTCAAAGGCCAATCTAGTCTATATAGAAAGTTTTAGGTTGGCTAAAGTGACATAGTTAGACCTTGTCTCAAAAACAGAACAACCTTATAAATAATGACCAGAATAAGATAGCTTATTGACACATCTTAGAAAAAAAGCAAATGTCCACATACATATTTATTCATACAGGAAAGCACACTATAAAACAGGCATGCTTGATCATAGTAAAACTTTGCTATTAAGGTCGAATTATACCAGATAGCCTCTGGGCTTGCATATTATGGGAGACTACCGTCTTTGGCAGGGGTTTCTTCTTCTCTGACCTTATTTGGGGAAATCTAAGGCCCTATACTCTCCTCTACCTGAGGAATGTCACATAGCTCCAATTAGTTTATAGGACCTATTTTCTGTCTCCTGACCAAACGTGTCCTGCGAGCACCTGAGTTTCTTGAAATGCTTCCCATGCTAATGAGACATTCTAAGTACCCTATAATCCCAGCCAATGACCTTTGCCAATGGTAGATGTCCCCACCCACAGTAGCTCAAATCACAGATAAGCACAGATAAGCAATCACATGGCAGAATGCAGGTTAAAATAATAACCCTATCATTAGTTATCTAAGTTTAGACATAGTCAGAATAGATCCTAGCTGTATGGATAAGGTATTTGTACATATATTTTGAGTCTAAGTGATTGTGAGAATTTGCCATGAAAGCTGGCCATTTGGAGCAAGTGCAGCCCAGGTGGAACATGGCAAGTCCTATCTTGAGATTATTGATAGAAATGTAAGTACTAATATCTTTAGAGGGTAGATATCTCTCCAGCTAGAGTGCTGATTAAAGCTTATTACAGATAACAAAGTTTTGTGTCTTTTTTCTGGGAACAAAATGATCTAAGATGGGGTAGAAAATCTGATTGAGATTAAATATTTACTACAACGCAAGAGATTAGCATTTCACAGGTCAATCAAGGCAAAAATAAGCCACAGAGTATTTTATAAAACGAAAGAAAGAAAGAAGTATAATGTTCAACTTATTTATTATAATATTAAAGTGTTACAACAAACAAAATAGGCTGAAATAATTATTCAATTATGGGATCTCATCATCTTCATGGATGTAATAGAGATGTGAGTGACAAACTAGAAATTATTATAATTCAAATAAATGTGTCCAGAAAGATAGAAAAACAAATATAAAGAAACAAACATAACCAGTGCTATGTCATACATATCTAATCTCAGTTCTTAAAATTTGACAACTTTAAGGTAAATTTGACCACGTTGTACTTTTATTTCAAACAACTGGGAGTTGAGGTTGGGGCTTAACACTAGAAAGCATATGAATTAGAGAAAATGGCTTCTGTTTGAAATGCAATGGTAAGATTAGAAGTGGAAAGGAAAACTATGAGAGAGACAGATATACACATATGCATATCAATAATAATTAAATGTGAGGAAAATACTGAATAAGAGAAAAAGACATGATTTTTCTTTATATCATTTTATGTCTGTGATGACTTTTAAATGATGCTTCTTAATTCTAGTGTGGCTATATAGAAACACTCACAGTCTTGTCCAGAGATGTGTCTTCTAGATGTCTATAAAATTAGTAAAGATTACAACCAAAATAAACCATCCAGGAATTATTTACTTCTTGAAAAACAGAAGGTCTAAATTTAGAAAATTGAATGATAAATACAGGAAAAATATGTGGGAATTACTCACACCTCCAGAGCCTGGCTTATCCCTCATATGTGTTCATCATAACCTCTGACATATTTACTAGCTAAAAATGGTTTATCATAGTTTATAATTATAATTCCCATGGCAAAAAATAGCTTTCAAAGTATGGGAAATAATGTGTGTGTGATATTGTAGAAAGTCATAGTAAGGAACATGAAAGTTTTAATTATTTTAATAAATTCTGTGAAGACTATAAATCATTTACTTGTGATAATTTATATTTTTGATTTTATTACCATATCAGATATGGTCTTACATCAACTTTCTTTATAAAATATCCCACAGTATTAATTGAAGTGCAAAGTTATGGGATCATTTAATTAATCAGTGACATAAATTAACATCTATTTATGTGGAGCTTAATTTATATACACATGCAAACACACACACATGCATGTTGTATATTATATATA
Source organism: Rhynchomys soricoides (assembly GCA_019843965.1). Lineage (NCBI taxonomy): Eukaryota > Metazoa > Chordata > Mammalia > Rodentia > Muridae > Rhynchomys > Rhynchomys soricoides. Next base: position 26,659,936 of record JADRCH010000004.1, on the reverse strand, counting down.
TATATAATATATAACACACATTCTTCATATTTTACTATAGTAGAATTAAATATACAAAATTATTAATTTTGTAAAATGTAAATGGTAACATCAACTAGAAGCATGTATCTTTCCATTACCTTTAGACTCATTTATATTTTATGAATGATCACTATATGATCTCTACACCATGCATCTACCCTTTGTTGCTAGGGACATAGTGCATAACTTCAAACACTGAAAAGATAGTCTACTGCTGAGCCTCACAACAGTCTTCTAAGCTACTACTTCAACATATCTCATTTTATAAAATTTATATTGTCTGTCTTTTTCATATGCAAGAAAATAGAGAATAATGGGTAAAATATAAGTTAAAATTTTGAAGAGTTGCCAATTTCCAATGAGAAGCCTCATTTTCCACTCTAGTAACACATTTCTATGTCCAGTTAATAGCTTTAGTATAGGGAAGATGAGGATTTACTCATGAGTAGACAGTTTACACATCACAGTGAATGCCAGAGCATTCACTGTTCTATATTGTCAGACATTTTACATGTTGGATATGCTCTATGAAATCTGGTATATTTACTTGTTTACATTGCTACTGAGATGCATATAAAATTCTGTCTTGAACGTCAATTGGGCAAAAAATTACAACATCAAGTACAATTGCCATTATTGACACCACAAAAGAACTGCTGTTTCCATATTTAAATGGACTTCAGTACTCTTCACATGCACTGGTGGATATAAGTTCCAAAATGTAACCTAGCAATAAGGCAAAAAATAAGAAGATATCCATTTAAAAACCTAAAAGTACATTAAAGCAAACTATTAATCAGTATTAAAGATTATTTAATCTTGATCATTTATATCTCTTGAACTCCCATTTCTGTACGGTTACAGATAAAATCTTTTTAGCAAATCTAGTTCAATATTCTTTTGCAAAATAGATAAGCTTTTCTGTGTCAAAACATTTAATTATAAAATTGTTCATGTTAGTTAAGAAGTAAATCATTTAAAGGGTATAAAGATTAAATGTAATCTTGAAAGGAAAATGCTTACTGATAAAAAGAAGAGAAACTTACAGTCAAAGAAAGAAAGTAATTTGTCATTTGAAGATAGTTAATGAGCTTCAGATACACTTTGATGGTGAGAAAGAGGATAATATACACAAAAATGCTTTAATGAAGTATCAAATTATAACAGATAATGAGGCTCATTTTTTATAACGTGCAATTAGTAATTGTCAAATTTCTCTATTTCTTTCTAATCATAAATATTTTGATGACACATGTAAAAGTATTCTCACACAAACTGATAAGTTCTAAATCTAGATCAAAAGATCAAACTAACATTTCCTTTTATGCTTAAATTTTTCATTCTGAGAGATTAAGTAGAAAAAATTATGTTCAACACACAGAATTTCAGAAAGATTTCCACTAATATATTTTAATTACAATAATATTGAAGTTTGGTACAGGATTTTTTCCTTTTAACTGTAAGACTGAACGAATTTTAGTGTGGTTTCCAGGGAAAAAGATCAGCAGCAGCTTGTAGAAAAAGCCTAGATAGACTAGTATTTTGAGATAACTGGCAAAAAGATATGGAACAAAAGGATAATTACAAATAAATATATTAAAGTGAATTTGAAATGAAAATTCACAATGAACTTCCTATACCAACAATTCTGTCATAATTATTTAATTTTTTTATTGAACACAAAGTAAACTTATAAAGTATGCTTATATTTATGCATATCTATGTCTCAGTTATTTTCTAAAACACACATTACCTTATTTAAATGATTACTAATTTGTTAATTATTAAATGTCTGTTATTTTGTGTATATGTGTTCTTCTTGTGTGTGTTTCTGTACAGGAAAGAGGATGATGCTGTATTCCCTGAAGATGGAATTACAGGCTATTATGAGTTGCCTGACTTGGGTGCTGGGAACTGAACTTGTGTCTTCTGGAAGAGAATAAAGAAAGTTTATCACTTAACCAATTCTCTAATTCCAGGGATCATTATTCTGAAACATAGCTTAAATATTACTGAATTTTATGAAACAACTTATAAAGGGAAAATCAGATTATTCTCGTGGTTTTAGGTATCATGAATTAAATAGTTTAAGGATGGACTCAAACAGAAGCTAAGTACAACTTTATCATGAATTAAAAGAAAACTTTGTGTGCAATGAAGATATAAACAGCAGTCTGAAAACTAGAAATGTGGAGCTGAGTGATAGTTCATGCCATTTAAGTAGGCAAGCAGGTTAAACATGTCAGACAAGGAGACCTGGTAAGAAGAAGCCTTTTGTGAAAGACTAAAGAAGTTCCAAATGGAGCTGAAAACCAAAGTGTTGAGGAGATCACAGTGAGTAAGGAAAGAAAAGTTATGCTGTTTTGAATAACTTGGTAAAGATGGACAACTTATAAAGCCACAAACCAATGGCCCAGATTAGCTGGTGCATTAGCAGCAGCATAGATTTTGGGAAGGAAAAAAAAACAGCTCATTAACAGGCTAATAGTTTTACCTAAATCTAGTTTGGCTCAAGGTGATCCTGCCTGCCTTGGGGTGGTTTCTTAGCCAAGTGTTCAAACCACTTACCTGAAATATTAGGTTAGCAACCAGGACAGACATTTATTCTCTTGACAGAGGGAGATTTTCATTAATGAGCTTTTATTGCTACTATGACATAATCAAGTATCATATAAACATGCTAAAAATATAGAGGAAGTTACTCATCTTAAAAAAGATATTAATGAATAGGTAATAGAAAACTAACACTTAATAGAAACCTATTTTGTTGTCAAGTTATTTTAATATAGATGTATACTTTTGTCATATTGTACTTCGAGCTATGTAGAAATCACTTAAGATGTACTGCCAATATAGCACTGGTTTAGATCAACATTCATAGATATCAACTTAGAGAATAAATATTCTAATGTTGGCATAATATAAGGAAGAAATATAAAGATGAAAGTAATAAACCATGACATCATATATATATATATATATATATATATATATATATATATATACACGTGTGTGTGTATTTGTGCATATATTATTCTTTTTTAAAGATATATAAAATCACTATTCAATTTGATATACTCTTCTTGAATTTTTTTACCATTTTACATTTACAAAGGAATTAGAGGCACATATGAACCATGGCACATGAGTGGAGAGGAAGGCATAACTTGTGTGAATCCATTTTTTCATTTTAGCATAAGTACATTCTGATTATAGAAGTCAGGTAGCTAGCCACCAGGCACTCTAATCCACTGAGGTGTCTCCTGTACTACAGACACTTTTTAAATTATTTATACTGAAAACTATTATCTTAATACAATCATTTTTAGAAGACTAGAGTCTAAGAAGGTATAGTTTATATAAGAAATGTTAAAGATATTTAAGTATTAACATACGGCCTGATGATGCCCTATCTTTTGGTAGTAAACGATTTTATAAACTTACTCTAGGAGCTCAAATTTAAGTTTAGTTTGATGTCTAAGAGTTACTTTTATTATTATTTTTAGTTATTATTATTGTTGTTGTTATTGTTATTATTATTTTTCACACTCCAGATTTCATTCCCCTCCTGGTCTACCCTCTGACTGTTCCACATCCCTTACCTCATCCCTGCGTCTCTGTCTCCACGAGGATGTCCCCACCCCTCCACCCCTTAACTCTCTGGGGCCTCCAGTCTCTTGAGGGTTAGGTACATTTTTTCTGACTGAACCCAGATCTGACAGTTCTCTGTTGTATATGTGTTGGGTGCCTCATATCAGCTGGTGTATGCTGCATGGTTGGTGATCCAGTGTCTGAGAGATCTTGAGGGTCCAGGTAAATTGAAACAGCTGCTCCTCCTACATGGTCACCCTACTCCTCAGCTTCTTTCAGTTTTTCCCATTACTAGTTTTAAAGAAAAACAAAAAACACTGTGAGGGAGAAGAAAATAAATATGTTGTAAGGATTTTTCCTACTCAAGAGTTCAGGTCAACTTCTTGATTTACTTAGCTCTTTAGACTGTACTACAAATTTATCTTACATTCCTTAAGTCAGTTTCTCAAAACTACAAAAATTCTTTTGTGCCTCAATCTTATTTTCTAACGAATAGTTAAACTATGAATGCTGATTAGTTTTAAAGTTCATTCTAAGTTAATTATACTGATTTTAAGTTTCATAATACAAGCACATAGCTGATAAATAAAATTACTATGATTATAATCATAGTAACAGAAATGACAATGATAATGAACGTAAATATATATTTCCAATCTGTTACAAAACACATAGCACACCTCTACGTTCAAGAGGAGTATAATTTAATTTGTTATGAGCAAAATATGAATGATCATGACATAGAAACATAGATTCAGGCTACACTAAATGATATATACCACCATAAAAGAGTTCACAAAAACTTTAAGAATGGTAGTACAAATGAAATAGGTGAGCACATTTGGAAAACTGTAATACTTACATATATAGTAGTAGAGACAAGAAATTACATTTGTCATTTTCATTTATTTTCCCAGAATATTCTAGTTTGGGGTTATTGGGAAATAATATTTTTGTAAACTTAGCATTTCACTCATAAAACTCCGCATAGGTATTCTGTCATGTTCTTAGTTTAATAGAAAAGTTTTCTTAAGGAAAATAAAGCTTGTTTTAGGTAATCGGCCCCATGTTCAACATTTGATTTTCAGCATGCATTGGCTTCTAGGCAATCCTTCAGTCTTCAGAAACGCCACCTGTTGAACTAAATTGAAAAAAATTAGCTTAATGTACCCCAATTAATAAAGCAAATAAACAACAACAACAACAACAAAAACCAACTAGTAAGTATGTTAGCTAATTCAACCAGTTGAGTTATCTTATATGTATTAGTTAAGAAAATGAGTAGGCAAAGAAATTATGTTAAAATTATTGAATAAAATTTCCCTGGGTATCGCTTAACATCTAATTGGATGAAGCTAACTCATGTCAAAGACAACATCAGATACTGATGGGAATGAACAATCACAGTTATATCAATAATTGATTATTAAAAAACAAAAGGGCACTATCATTTTAGAAGAAAATATGGGATTTTCATCAGACAGATAAACATACCCTTGCCACAATATCTGTCACTTTACTTAGTGATTTTGCAAAAGAACAATACAAAATATTTCAACGTTAAAAACTTGCTCAGCTATGTTCACATAATCTATTTCTATAACTGTTAAGCCATGGAAGCATAAGGGATGTCCCCAGGACAAGAATGGACAAACTGTTATAAATAGAGACAGTGGACTATTTAGAGTGATAAAAGAAAATGAGCTTACAAAACATGAAAAGAATTTCAGGAAACTAAGGTGAGTATTATAAAGTCAAGTGAAATATATCAAGGCTGAAGTGAAAAGGCTGGACAATACATGATTCCAATCATATAACATTTAGAGAAACGCAGAAATGAAAACATCCATTTGTATGGCTGCTTAGCAGGTTTTAAAGAATATAGAGGACTGAAATAGATAAATACATATCAGTTTTAAGTAACTGGAATTTTTCTTTACGGTACTAGAATAGTAGATGTATGTCACTGTTTTCTAGCAAAATCAATGATATAAACCAAGCCTGATATCTTGTATAAACTGAATTTTTCAGGATGAAGTCTCAGCAAGGATTATCGATTATAATAAATGTACCCCTCTGGTGGATAATAGTATAAAGGGAATGTAATTAGCCTATATGTTCTCTTAGTGTGTAGGAATCCCTGGTTCTTTCCTCTTAATTTTGGTATGAATCTATCATTAATCTAAAAGGAAAACTTATTCAGAATTAGAGAAAAGTTCCCCTAGATTAGAGAGGTTAATATATTTATTGTTCAAGATGGTCTGAGCTTTCCTAGTAAATAAACTCTTTTAAAATGTTTAATCTGCTCTTTAATCTGCTCTTTCTGAAGAAGTGCTTTAGTATACGTGTGATTTCAAACTTAGTCTTTGCTCTCATGTGATAAATGAATAGCCCCAGTTTGTAACATGGCAAGTCTCAAGATTTGTAAGAATTTCTTTGATATGTAAGCATGCATACCTTCTAATAATGTATGGAATCTGAACTTTAAAATATGACTTGTTTCAACTACTAAAATTGCCCAGGGCATGGAGAAATTGGAAGCATTATTTTTGGCTTCTGGTAAACATATTAAGGACCATGGATAGTTTAATGCATGTTCCATCTTCTTATCTTAAAACAAATCTCTTGTCCTTAATTGCCAGAGTTGATAATTTTGATGTTTCTTCTGATCACATGATTTCAGTATATATTCTCATTTTTCTGTTTAAATGTCTACTGGTGATCTTTTGCTTTAACTTTGTTTTCATATTTCATTAAATTAATATGTATGGATGTATAGAAGTTTAAAATGTTATATTGCTATAAATACAGATACTTGGCAGTTTGACATTGAATTAAAACATGCCACAATCATCAAGAACAGAACTATCTCAAGTGAAATATGGGCAAATGATTAAAGATCTTGCAGCTATTGTAGAGGACCCAAATTCCTTTCCTAGCTTCCTTATGTTATCAGTTCCAGAGGATCTGAAGGTCTGTTCTGAGCTCAGAGGCAACAGGCATGCACTTAGAGAACATACTTATATACATACAATCAAAAAAATACCTCAACTAAAACCAAATATTTAAAAAAATATTTCAGTAATTTATGATGTTATATTCAAGGCTTTGATATAGATTACAATGGACAACTAGGAAGAAAGTTAAATTGAGCACAATAACATCATTGCATGACCATTTTGTCAGGAAATACAGAATTAAAATATTCAGATAATATATAACATTAGTCAATAAAAAATATGACTTTACAGAAAAGTTTTTTCTTTTGCATAATATTTCTGTATGTATGATATATAATGAAAGGAATTCTAATATATATCATTGATAAAATAGCAGTCTAACAAGGAAAAAATTGGTAATTTTTAAGAGCAAACAACTTGCACTTCCAATGGGCATTTATGAAAATAAATTCATTGAAGTCTACTATTAAAGTTCATATCCACTAGTGTGTGTGTGTGTGTGTGTGTGTGCACATATTCATGCTACAGAAAACAGAACTATGTTCCACTTCTGCCAACCAAGTGTTTTTAACAATATTTCATTCATAACAACACTACAGCTTGAATTGTCTTATATGGTAAATTATTTTACAATAGATTTCAACTTGAAGACAATTTCCTTAAAACAACTCCTAGATTCATATTTGCGATGTTATATCCTATCTATTTATGGTAGTTAATAACCCATTCCTAATGATATTTGACCTTGACTTTGTATCTTATTATCAAGTTTTAGAATGACTTAGCTCTTGAGGAATAAAAGTATTCATGAAACTAATTTATATATGAAAAAAATATAAAAATCTTTGCTCTGTTTTTTTAAAAGGGCCTTATTGATCATTTGAATAAGCAAATGACTCACTAAACCCTAACTTAATGAGTCTTAATGAACCTTAATCCTGTATCTATTAACAAAGATTCACTATCTCTTCTTTTGATGTTGCAAAAGTCTCTAATGGGACTCCATTATTATTTTTCAGGAAAGAGTGAGGAATCCTAAATATTATGAAAAATATCTATAAATACTAATTTTACAAAAGACAAAGCCATAAGAACACGTTAGTAACACAATACACAGAAGGAGAACATTGTACCTGAGGTTGCTGAAAATCAAGGACGTCATTAGATTCAGTTTAAAACTGCCTGGGGATGTGCTATTAAGGTTCGTTACCTTAACAGGATAGAATTTACATATTTTCAATGTCAATTATATAAGAAGCATATTTAATTTTAGCATAAAAACAATTAAAACCTTTCTTCTTTTGAAAGAATAAAATGGAAAATGAGGGTCAGCAACATTAAGGAATTTATCCATGGCTGCAAAGTCAGCACAAAATTAAAGTGTATTTTGAATCTGAACTGAATACTAAAGCACTTTGAGTTCTAAACACTGACCTTTCTTCCCAAGTAAGAAGCCTTATGAGGTATGTTTTCTATCTAGGAGATGCACTAATTATATAAACCATAAGCTGAAGAACTAAGATGTAGACATCAATATTAGGAAACTATATATGGAGAAAGAACTCACTTTGGAGTTACCTGCTCTATAATAGAGAGAAATAATAAACAGCATCAGAATTGAGGAAGATAGGGGCAAAGACAAACATTAATGAGTATGGCTTTCCTCTTACCTCTTTAGAGGTGATGATTTATATTCTATGTTCCATTTTTCTTTTAATTGAGTAGTTATCAGGTCTGTATTTTGAAAATTCTGACAATTCCTCAACAAAGTACTCCTATATCTTAACTAAATTTCAAACTTATATTTGGTAACACAGAATACACTTAATAGGTATTATTAAATGCCACCTCTCTCCATTTCTTCTGCAAATTGCATAATGATAAGAAATGTATACAATTATATGTCATTAAAAATAAAACAAGAAATGGCATTTTACTATTAAAAATTAGCATGTTGTCACCATGGTAGATTGATTGTGTGTGTGTGTGTGTGTGTGTGTGTGTTCAACACAGATATTTATACACATGAATATATATATATATATATATATATATATATATATATATACAGAGAGAACGAAAATATTAAATTTCTAGAAATATATCAATGGTACTAAATTCAAGAAAAATATCTCAGTGAGAAAAATTACATTTAAAATGTCAAATATTCTATCCATGCCATATTTAAAAAAATAAGACATTTGTAAAAACATTTTTATACTTTATTTACATTTCAAATGTTTCCCCCTTTCCAGATCTCCCCTTTGGAACCTCCCTATTCCTTCCCCCCTCTCCCTGCCACTATAGAGGTATTCCCCCACCCACCCACCCATCCACTCTCATCTTCCCTCCTTGGCATTCTCCTCTACTGGGGGATCTAACACTCTCAGGCCCAAGGGCCTCTGCTCCCCCTGATGTCTAACAAAAACCTCCTCTGCCGCATCTGTGGCCAGCATCATGGGTCCCTCCATGTGTATTCTTTGGTTGGTGATACAGTCTCAGGGAGTATCGAGGGGTCAGGCCAGTGTTCCCTCCCTGGGGCAGCAAACTCCCTCAGCTCCTTCAGTCCCTTCTTCAAGTCCTCACACTCAGCCCTATGGTTGCTGCGAAGTGACTCTTGAGTATTTCGAACTTTTGGGCTAATAACCACTTATCATTGAGTACATACCATGTTCATTCTTTTGTGACTGAGTTACCTTGCTCAGGATAATATTTTCAAGTTCCATCCATTTGCCTGTGAATTTCATGAAGTCATTGTTTTTAATAGCTGAGTAGGATTCCATTGTGTAAATGTACCACATTTTCTGTATTCATTCCTCTGTTGAGGAATATCTGGGTTGTTTCCAGTTCCTGGCTATTATAAATATGGCTGCTATGAACATAGTGGAACATGTGTCTTTATTACATGTTGGAGCATCTTCTGAGCATATGCCCAGGAGTGGAATAGCTGGGTCCTGTGTCCTTATGTTCATTTTTCTGAGGATCTGCCAAATTGATTTCCAGAGAGATTGTATCAGCTTGTATTCCCACCAAAAATGGAGGAGTGTTCCTCTTTCTCCACATCCATGCCAATATCTGCTGTCACCTGAGTTTTTGATCTTAGCCAATCTGATTGGTATGAGGTGGAATCGCAGGGTTGTTTTGATTTGCATTTCCCTGATGACTAAGGATGTTGAGCATTTCTTTAGGTGCTTCTAGGCCATTTGAGTTTCCTCAGTTGAGAATTCTCTGTTTAGCTCTGTTCCCCATTTTTTGATAGGGCTACTTGGATCCCTGGAGTCTAGTTTCTTGAGTTCATTATATACCTTGGATATTAGCCCTCTATCGGATGTAGGATTGGTAAAGATCTTTTCCCAGACTGTAGGTTGCCCTTTTTTCCTACTTATGTGTCCTTTGCCTTACAGAAGCTTTGTAATTTTATGCGGTCTAAGATCAATGGCTTGATCTTAGAGCACAAGCCATTGGTGTTCTGTTCAAGAAGTTTTCCCCTGTGCCCATGTGTTGGAGACTTTTCCCCACTTTCTCTTCTATTAGATTCAGTGTATCTAGTTTTATGTGGAGGTCGTTGATTCAGATTGACTTGAGATTTGTACATGGAGATAGGAATGGATCAATTTGCAATCTTCTACATGTAGACCGCCAGTTGAACCAGCACCTATCCATGCTGTATTTGAAGAAATAAGACATTTGTAAAATTCTTAATTTACATTTTTCCAAAATTTTTTCCTGAGTTCTTTATTTTCACAACACCCCTTCCCCTTGATTCTCTAATGTGTTCCCCCTGCCGCCTCTCAAATTTATGACTTCTTCTTCCCTACACACAAATACACACACCTACCTAATCACTCTATTTAGTGTTTAAGGATGAGGACTTGGGATGGAAACATTTCAGGAGAGCCCTTCACCTATGTGTGTTGGATCATTATGAAATTATCCCATCGTTATACACATGCAAACTTATGTCTTCATTATGCAGACCCTGTTCAGAAAACATTATTGTTGAAGTTTCATGGATGCAGCTCATGTTTCATGTCTGATAGACAGTATTTAAATTTCACAAGTTAAATCATATGAGTGAGTGACCCTTGTGATTTCAGTTGAGTAGTCTGTCAGAAGTTATTATCTCAATTTTATCAATCACAAAAATATATGTCTTCACTCTGCTCAAAAATTCTTAGATATAATGCTCAAATTAGTTGATAGAAGAATATAGAAGCAATATTTAGTTGTGAAATAAACTAAATTGTGGTTGAGGTCAAAAGAATACAAGATAACAATTTTATATGGTTATGAACAATGTTTATGCAAAATTTCCACAAAATTTTAAATAACTCTTTGTTTTCTTTTTAAAAATGTCTTTATTTAAATCCCAAATGATGCCTCTCTCCTATCCTTCTCTGAGAGATCCTCTCATCATCCCCCTTCACCTTTCCTCTGAGAGGTTGAGTACCTGCTGGTTCAAAACTCTGCCAGGGTAGCTACATTCTCTCTCACTGAGACCAGACGAGGCAGCCCTGTTGGGTGAAAGATTTAGGAAGGAGACCTGAGATGGGGGAATAAAAGTCCACTCAACCCCATTCAAATGAGGAATACTGGAAGTGGGAAAATAGTCTTTTTCGAGGAAGAATACACCAATTGATTATCCAATACAAAAAGGTTAGTCAGCACCATGGGTCACTCCATGTGTATTCTTTGGTTGGTAGATCAGTCTCCAGGAGTATGGGGGGTCAGGCCAGTTGCCACTGTTACTGCCTTTCTGGGGCTGCAAACTCCCTCAGCTCCTTCAGTCCCTTCTCCAAGTCCTCCATCTGGGACCTCATTCCCCTCTACTATTGCTGTGAAGTGACTCTTGGGTATTTCGAACTTTTGGGCTAATAACCACTTAACAGTGAGTACATACCATGTTCATTCTTTTGTGACTGCGTTACCTCGCTCAGGATGATGTTTTCAAGATCCATTCATTTGTCTGCGAATTTCATGAAGGCATTGTTTTTAATTGCTGAGTAGTATTCCATTATGTAAATGTACCACATTTTCTGTATCCATTCCTCTCTGGAGGGACATCTGGGTTGTTTCCAGCTTCTGGCTATTATAAATATGGCTGCTATGAACATAGTGGAACATATGTCTTTATTACACATTGCAGCATCTTCTGGGTATATGTCCAGGAGTGGAATAGCTGGGTCCTCATGTAGCATTATGTTCATTTTTTTGAGGGTCCGCTTAACTTATTTCCAGAGAGGTTGTATCAACTTGTGTTCCCACCAGCAATGGAGGAGATCACAATTAATACTAAGCATCATAACAATAGTAAGTCAAATAAATAAATAAATAAATAAATAAATAAATAAATATTTGGTGGAATGCATAATTGTGATCCTTGATGCATACTCTTTTGTTTTAGTTTTGTCTAGCATCTGTTATTAGCTAGCTCTTAGTTAACTACATAAGTACTTTATCTATGTCCAGCCTTCTATAATTCTCATTTGTTATTTTTATGGGTCACCCCTCCACAAGACTCAAGTGTTGAAGACTTGTATCCTAATGCACAAGAATACATAGGTGGGATAAATGGGACTGTGATGAATCTGGAATATTCTAACTACATTGATGTCATTTGGAGGTTAAAGAATGGAGTTGTGCCTAATCAGAAGATGCAATTCCCTGGGAGCTTGCCCTAGAAAGATATTTCTTGTCCTGGTTTCCTTCTTATATTACTCCATTTTTCCAGGTCACTGTCAGTTGAGAAAATATTCTTTTCTTTGTATCACGATGTTATGCTTTACTAGGACTAAGAAAACATTTAGTTAGCCACCTTATAAACTGAGACCCCTGAAACAATGAGCCAAAATAAATCCTTTTACAATTAAACTAGTTTGTCTCAGGTATTGAAAAATAAAAGAACTTACTAGCTTATTATTCCAACAAGAGAAAGGACTGAAAAAGAATGAATATTTTAATATTTTAGTTCAGCCTAATTATCCTAGTTATCTCTGCTCAACTAGATAAAATAATCAACCTGCTCATACTTAATTATCAGTAGTCAAGAAAGATGTAAAACAAGAGTTTTAATATTTATTTCTAGGATTTCTTGCTATCTATATACAACAAGTTACCTAGTGATCAATTGTTGTATCTAGTTATTAATAATTGTTCAACAAAGTCATAGCTAAGCTACTTGTCGTCATGTTGCTTTCTGAAAGTGCATCTATATGACTAGCTGTTCTCTGCAGTGTATGAGCAAAAGTAACGTATCTCTTCTTGGTTGAGGGAGATAAAATGGGTGTGGTTCCTCTCCTTAATGATCTTAGACCCCATGTGTTAAAAAGCAATGCTTTCTAATGTAGAAGGAATTTGAGTAGCCAAATGTCTGGTTTGAATACAGGATCCACTGGTTAATTCTTGGCTATACTGGACAATGATTTGAATAAACAAAATAAAGTTTAGTGTCTAAAGAAAAAAAAAAAAGTTAGTCCCGAAGACATATACGCAAGTAACATTACATGGTCTGAAAAGATCCTGATTAGTAATACACACACACACACACACACACACACACACACACACACATAGAGGTTAATTTGAAACTGCAAAAATGGTGCATGAGAGTGTATGGGGGGGAACAGAAGGGAGAAATGTTGTAATATTACAATCTCAAATCAAGAGAAACTCCTAGTATTCAGGTATTTAAGGAGTATATATACTCCTTAGAATCGGTATCAGCTTACTCCTACACACCCAGATTACACTCAGCACCGTTTACTAAAGCCACAGTCTGGAATCAGCCCTGGTGTCCATTAGCAGAGAAGTCCATTTTTTCAACATGTGAGATGCATACACAAAGATGTTTTAAGTAGTCATAACTAAAGAATGAGGTTATCAACAGAAAAAAAAAAATGGATGGAGACAGAAGATTCCTTGTTAAGTAAAATAACCAGTTGCCTCCTAAATACAACATTTGTTTTTTCTCTCACATGTGGAATCTGAGGAAACAAACAAACAAACACACAACAACAACAGCAACAACAACAAAAAGGCGTGAACTTAAAAGAAAATGCAGGGCATGTAAAAAATGAGATGCTGAAAGCAGAAATAGTCCAAGAAAGTGAAGATAGTAAATATGATTGAAAGATAGTTTATAAATGCATAGAATTTCTTTAAAGGAGTCATTACTTGGTCATCAAGAGTTCCATTCAAATACACACACACACACACACACACATACACATATCCAATATAGCTGAGAAATAGTGGCTCTTGGACTCAGATAAGCTATTTTTTTAAACTAAATTAAAATGAAAATATTCCTTAAAAATTCACAAGACACAAATCAATTACATCTACCACATGATTTTGAAAATTTTACATTTTTACCCAAAAATTATGAACTTTTGTCTATTTTCAACTAATTGAAATTTCAGTCTTAAAAAATTTTCTATATTTTTATTAAAAAGTATAAGCTGAGCAGATCTTCCTAATAAGAGTTGTTATTGATACTAAAGGGTATTATGTATTTATTAAAAATATTTTTATATCACTTATCAATATTAAACAAATAACAAAAATTCAAACTTCAATAAATTTATTTATCAGAAATATATATAATTTTGTATACATATTTTCCCATAGAAGATATTATAAAAATGTATAAATTCTTGTTCAGATACTATGCACTTATCATCATATCACCAGAATTTAAGATGTATTTCTGACATATGCATATTATTGTATATATCATTGGAAGAAAATCTTATACTATGTAATATTACCTTGTTATTTATTCCTTTCATTATTTTGACTTGCAGTCTACAGAATAAGACAACATCTTTACCAACTACAAATCCAACAAGTTAATATTTAATAAATATAAATAACTCAACAAATTGGGCATCAAGGAAACAATGCAATTAAAAAATGAGAACAAATACAAATCTAAAGAGAGTTCTCAAAAGATGTAAGACAAATGACTGAGAAACACTTAAAGAAATGTTCACAATCCTTAGTAATCAGAAAATATAAATCAAAAAGTATTTTGAGATTTCATCCTACACCAGTCAGAATAGACAAGATCAATATAATAAATAAATAAATTAATAATAATAATAATAATAATAATAATAATAATGGCTCTTGCTGTCCTGGGGTAAGGCAAACATGCATCCACTGCTGTTGGTAGTAGAAACACATAAACAGTATAGAAAATAATGTAGCAGTTCAAAATGAAGCTGGGAGTAGATCTATAATAAGTCCCAGCTACACCAACTGTGAATATTTACCCAAAGGAATCTATATCCTCCTCAGGAGATTTGCTCAACTGTATTCCTTGATACTGTATTTATACTACCCAGAATAGAGACTGAATAACTTTAATTTCTTTGATATATGTATGTAGAGTAAAAGCTTCTTCTCTCATAGGTTTCTATATGACCACTCAGACAATTCTTAGTTTTAACTGTCCCTTCTCTGTATTCCTTCTCTTACTTCCTGCTTCCTTCTCATCCAATTTGATCTTTCCATTGAAGGCCTGACACACACTCATCTATCCATAGCTAACTATTCTATTTCCCTACCAAGGGAGATCGTTCACTCTCCCTACCCTATCACTTACTCTATAAAGAACCTCAGTGGTTATGGATCAAAGTATTTTGTTTAGTCAAGAACTTATGTACATATGTATGTATGTATGTATGTATGTATGTATGTATGTATGTATGTATTTACACCCCATTTGTTGTCCCATCCCTTTCTTCTCTTATAAATGAATTATTATAAATCTTATTATAAATCTTATTATAAATTCCCTTATAAATGAATATATACCATGCATGTCCTTTTGGGTCTGGGTTAGCTCACTCAAGATAATATTCTCAAGTTCCATCCATTTGCCTTCAAAATGAATGATTTCTTTGTTTATAATAGCTGAATAGTATTCCATTTTGTGGATGCAAAGCATTTTCTTTATCCATTCTTAATTTGAGAGACACCTAGGTTGTTTCCAGTTTCTGGCTATTATGAATAAAGCTGCTATGAACATAGTTAAGCAACTATCTCTGTGGTATAGTAGCACATCTTGGTATATGGCCAGGAGTGGTATAGATGGGTCCTGAAGTAGAACTAGTCGTAGTTTTTGGAAAAACCACCAAACTTATTTCCAAAATGGTGTACAAGCTTGCTCTCCCACCAACAATAGAGGAGTATTTCTTGCTCAACATCTTCACCAGCATGTACTAGCACTTGAAATTTTGATCTTAGCCATGCTTATGGGTATAAGTTGGAAGCTCAAAGTCCTTTTGATTTTCATTTCCCTGATGGCAAAGGATGACTGTTTGCCTTCCAGCTTCCTTTGTTTCTTGATTACTAAGAAAAACTGATTACTTTTAGATGCAGTTTTCACTCGTTCAACACTACTATTTTTTTCTAGATTTCTTTTTGCCTTATCAATATCTGAATATTTACTATATACACAAAAATAATCGAAAGACTGTAGAACCTATATATGCTGGAAACCTTCCTGGTATCACAGGGTTGTTGAGGAAGGCAGCGATAGGGATGTTGGTGACTGCTGTGGCAAAAGTTGTGATTGCTAAGGGAAAGTAGCTTAAATTCTTTTCTTTCCTAACTCTTGGCTATTTTTTGGGCCAGAAACTGATGGTTTCTGGTGATTAATACAAGCTGCTTAACAGCAGAGGCCAAAGTAAAGAAGGTAGCTTATTAGTACTATTTGTTCTTTTACTCCTGAGCGCCTCACTGATGAGCAAGAGGCTCACAGTTTACTTAAGTCTTTGAGAGCCAGAGGAAAGAGGAAAATAAAGTCACACAGGCAGAAAGAAAACCTTTTATGCAAGTAATATGCACAGACATATACACATTCATACACACTTACATTCTAGTAGGGGAATTCTCTAGCTTTGGGCAGAGCTCCCCAAGCCACACACATACATTTGGTGCATTGATGGGCAAAACTCTACATGCTACCTTCATTTTCTTTGTTTTTCTTATATTTCCTTAGACAAAAGGTATTTACAAAGTTACCTAATAGATAAAATGTTACACAAAAAGAGAGTTATAGAAGAATGTTAATAGTTAAGATCAAAGCAGTGTTTTACTCTGTAGGCTCAGTATATATTCAAAGCAACAGGTTCACATGGCCTCACTTTATCATAATGGACACCTGTGACTTCAGTCTTAGATCTGATCTACAATGAATGGTTGGTTTTCCTTGATCACAAATTTGTCCCAAATCTATTTTTCTTTTAAAGCAATTATGAAAGCTCATACTATTCCTTATTATGCAGCCTTTGCTTACTATTCTATGATAAGTGGATGCACTTTATTTTTGAGTCTGACTTGATTATATCTTTTTGGCAAAACAGTTAAGACCATCTCCTAAAACTTTCTTTCTAAAATTATCAAATCAGTAATTCTATAAAGTCATTAATTTATCTAAACATCAATAATTTATGAAAGTTTATCTTCATGTTTATCTGCAGGAAATTTGCTCAATAGGGTGGGCTAATGCCCAGGAATCATTAAGCTGTGTAATAGTGATTAGAAAAAGCATATCAAGTGTCAGAAGCAATTCTGGGATGAAGTCTTTTGGGACCTTTTCTCCCAGAGCACACTCATCATAGACCATGCAAAAACAGTGGGCCACCTCCAGGAAAGTCACCTACTAGACATAGCCTTTCCTAGATGACTGCTGATATATGTAGTATCTATTCTAACTTTACATAATTTCTGTTGTACTCTCTAGGACATGCAATTCTCACAAGTGCTGATAAGAGAAGAAAGATCCACTGCTTTGCTTCCTGTTAAGCGTAAAACCAAAATCTATAGCTATTATATGTAATGCTTGATGGGATATTTTGTGTTTCTTTCCTTTATTCTTGACATTCATTTAACTTTTGTGGTATTTTCTGCATGTATATTGTTCATTCTAACTATCTTTGCCACCAATCAAATTATATTACTCACGTACTACTGTCCTCCTACATTGCTCTCTAGAGTTTTGGAACTATGCATTGCATATATAGTGGAAGCCAATGACCAGTCTATCCCTAAGATTATAAAGCCTTGTGAGAGCCTTCTGATCCATGCCTACCTGTTTACAGGCAGTTTCATAAAGGCCTAGTACATACAACTGAAGTTGCAGTGAGGCCATTCTTCCATTGATTTTGTCATGCAGAGAAAACAAAGCTTCATACCCCTTCTCCCAAAACTTCTGCCACTTAAACTCTCTTGACTTCTTCTCTGGGTTCTCTATGTTATAGAAAAAATGTTATAAATATCCTGTTAAATTTGAGCACTCAATCATTACTTATTTTCAGCCCATTAGTAAGCCATTAGGCTAGGCAAACACTGGAAACAGAATTACCTTATTATCAAGTTATATCATTCCTCAGCAGAATATTTTTATTTCTTTTGAGGGCAAAATAGTTTGCCTTCTGTTATTTTTTTCTACTAGAATTTCTCTAACAGATCATGTAGAGCTTATGTGTGTGTGTGTGTATATATATATATATATATCACAGTTATATATCACATATATGTGTAATATATATCACATATATCATATATTTATGATATATACTTTTTCTATACTTAGCACCATGATAATATTTTCAAATTCCATGTTAACAAACTCATTGATATTAGAATTATTTATGTCTTATTTATGCAGCCATTTCTAGGACAGACTTGTACACATACAGCATACTTCTCTTCTGGCACTTGCTCTCATTCTGTCCCAATTCTGTGATGTCCCCTAATGCAGAAGCCATGTAATAGATATATCTTTAAGGCAGGTTTCCCCATAATCTGATGACCTCTGCACTGTGCCTAGTTTTGTTTTGTATTGATAATCTAAATTTAATAAAAAGTGAGGATTATGATGAACAAGTGATAGTTATACTTAGCTCTGTGTATATTCATAAGACTTAGAATTCATTAATTATACTGGTAGTATTTTTTTGAGGATAACCAATTCTTTTCTAAGGTTCATGGCCTCAATAGTCCTATGAAGCTAGTTAGCTTTCCAGTAGCAGGCATAATTTCTTTCCTAATCGGTATTGGTGACCACTGACATTTGACAGTCTATTTATTACATCATTATGGCTGAGTTGTGATATGGATATGCTCATTGTCATGGTTTATAGGTATTGTAACTGGGTAAGACTGTTTAAGTTTCTCACTCTGTGTCAGTTTCAATAATATTTTCTAGAACCATGGAAGCTAGACCACAGAAAAGAGGCTCTCAGGGCAGGAAGACTATATTGTTTTGGAAGTCACATAGACTACCATGATCAATCAATCAAAAGGTTACCCTAATTGCTATTGGGTCTTTTGTTACGTTTTGATTCATGTAAGTACCATTACCAGCCATTAATTCTCTTTCAGCTGCTATTAATGGCTTCCATATATATCATGTATGTATATTCCACACATGAAAAATATATATTAAATATCTGAATAAATACTCTGAAAAACACTAGAAAATGAAAAGACACCCTTTTCATGGATTGGCAGAATTAATACTATAAAAAATGACTATCTTTTTTTAACCAATTAATTAATTTATTCAGCTTGTCACCCAATATCAGTCCTTCCTCTTCTCCCAGTACCCCCTCATACAAGTCCAAACCCCCTACTAACACTCCCTCCACACACATACACCCAAAGCAGGTTGCTGCAAGACTAGGCAAATCCTCTCCCACTGAGACCAGACAGGGCCATCCATTTACAGGCACAGAATCTGCTGGCAGGCAGGAACAGACTCAGGGATATTCTCTGCTCCAATTCTTGGGGAATTCACTTAAAGACCAATCTGTTCTTCTGCTACATATGTGCATGGGGATGGGGCCTAGGTCCAATTCATGTTCACTCTTTCCTTGGGGATTCAGTGTCTAGGAGCCCCCAAGAATCCAGGTTAGTTGACTCTGTCAATATGTCAAATTAATGTAAAAGAAATCCACAGAATGGAATAGAATCATTGCCACTTATGACTTACAGCTGATTAATATCCAGAATACAAAAACCACAAAAACAAGTCAAGAGGAAAAAAATGACCTAAATAAAAAGATCAAAACAGAGCATTTTCAATACAACAAATGAAAACAGCTACCACAAAAAACAAAACAAATCAAAAAAATGCTGTTCATTATCTTTGTAAATTAGAGAACTACAATTCACAACAACTATGACACTTCATCTCACCCCAGTGATACTGATCACCCCAGTGATCAATTGATGGTGATGTTCTGAGGAAGAATCTCTTTTATGGGTATGGAGGATAAATTCATTTCTTACAGAAAATGCAAGTTAGTATATTCACCCTGGTTATCACTGTGGAGAAATCTCAGAAAAATAAATTTATATGACCCAGCTAAGCAGCTCTGTGAAATATGTCCAAAGGACTAAACAGTTTACGTCATAGTTGCTCATCGATGTTCTTGATCACCTTATTCACAAAAGGCAGGAAATGGAACCAACCTAATGCTCCTTCAATCAATCAATGCACAATGAAAATGTAGTACATACACTGAGCAGATAAATATACTCAGTCATAAAGAAAAATGAAACAATTTAAATTTCAGGTGATTTGATGGAACTAGTAAATATAATATTGGGTGAAGTAGCACAGACCCAGAAAGAAAACTGGTGCACATTCATTCATACCTGTGCTTCTCGGCTCCAAACACTGAGATATGACTATACAACATGGAGTAAAGCAGACACAACGAAAGGGTAAAAGGACCATAGTAGCTGGAGCTTAAATAACAAAGA
Organism: Rhynchomys soricoides; assembly: GCA_019843965.1. NCBI lineage: Eukaryota > Metazoa > Chordata > Mammalia > Rodentia > Muridae > Rhynchomys > Rhynchomys soricoides. The sequence continues at coordinate 26,639,582 of JADRCH010000004.1, read as the reverse complement.
GTATGATAAGTTGTTTTGAAGAAAGAAGTGTAAAAACCCAAAAGGGAGGTGGTTCCATTTAGGGAGAAAAAGGGTGGACAATAAAGTTGACACTAAAATATTCTTCAAAACTATTATTTGTCTGTAATGTTTAAAGTCCTGATTTGAGAATCTGTCTAACTTTTCCATTTTCTATTCAGAAAAAAATGCTTGGTAGATAGGGGTTGATTTTTCACATGTGTAAAAGCTTTGTTTGGCTCTTCTGGCTGATACACATTGTGTTCAGTTGTTTCTGGAGGGGAGAACTTTGAACTCATTGCTTCCAATATATTCTTTTTTTAAAATTGATGGAACAACTGTCGTAGAATCTTAGAAGAAGTCTCCAAATTGTTATAGCATTTCCTCCCATTTTATTTTTTAGAGGCAAGATTTACTCAAATTATGGGTGCCTTTAGGACAAGGAACATAGACAAGAAAATTGAATTAAAGACCAAATAAAGAATACATCCATGACATGCACATACATACTAAGAATCTTTGTGAACTTCAAGATGAATAACAGGAGCCTGAAAAAAAAACCATAAATCTGGTACAAACAAGTGCATAGAAGAAAAACACTTCTTATTAAAAGAAAATAAGCTGAAAAACCATAGAAAAGAGAAATGAGAAAATATGCCAAGGGCAGGGAACATTTTTTTAAGCAGCAGAATGAAATGGAACACTGAAGACAAAGCTGTCATAGAAAATGGTTTCCTTCGAAAGTGGAAAGAATGCAAAAAGAAAAGACATTCCAGCTTTGGAAATCCAGACAAAACATTGGAATCTAGCAAAAATCAGAACGATGAGACAGAACACTTTCAAAAGAAAGATTGCATCAAAGATTTCTGTAACAGAAAATCAAGTCTCAACTAGTCAACACAGACAGTGATTCAACTGTTCCTTATAGAGATAAAACTCAGTCAACAAGTTTTGAATTCCAAAGAGTGCACTGGGAGGTGAGTCAGTAATTCCTGGTTTATGAAGTGTTAACAGAAAACACTTAAGCATGTTTCCAAAGCATGAACTAGAGTTGCAGTTTATCTCTCTACTGAAAAAGTAAAATGTCAGTGAAGCACTCTAGGAATGCCATGTGAGTTACCGTGATGATTCCTATGGCTTCGGGGAATGTGATAAAATAGAAGAGTGAGGGTAAGAAGAAGGGAAATTAAGAATTCTACACTCAAGACACACTTGAAGTTTTCTGAGTTATAATGTAGAAATGTCTCTATCAAAAAAGAACAAAATTTTCCAGATGGTCATAAAATAAGAAGACACACTGTAAAAAAGTATGTGCTTCTGTATGTATGCCATGTGTGTGGGTGTGGGTGTGGGTGTGAGTGTGTATGTATTGTGTGTGTGTGCTTTTTACAGTAGCTAGAAGAGGGTGTTATATTCTCTACAACTGGAGTCACAGGTGGTTGTAAGCTGTCTGACTTAGGTATATGAACTGAATCACGGTCCTTTGAAAGAGCAGCAAACATTCTTAACTAAAGAGCCCAGAAGATGCTCCAACAAGTAATAAAGACACATGCTCCACTATGTTCATAGCAACCATGTTTATAATAGCCAGAAACTGGAAACAACCCAGATATCACTCAAAAGAGGAATGGATACAGAAAATGTGGTACATTTACACAATGGAATACTACTCAGCTATTAAAACCAATGACTTCATGAAATTTGCAGGCAAATGGATGGAGCTTGAAAAGATCATCCTGAGTGAGGTAACTCGCTCACAAAAGAATGAACATGGTATGTACTCAATGATAAGTGGTTATTAGCCCAAAAGTTTGGGATACCCAAGAGTCACTTCACAGCAACCATTGGCCTAAGCGTGAGGTCCCAGATGGAGGAGTTGGAGAAGGGACTGAAGAAGCTGAGGGGGTTTGCTGCCCCATGGAGGGAGCAACAGTCCATTGACCTGACCTTCCGATGCTCCCAGAGACTGGATCACCAAACAAAAAATACACATGGAGGGACCTATGGTGCTGGCTACATATGTGGCAGAGGAGGGTCTTGTTAGCCATCAGGGGGAGGAGAGGTCCTTGGGCCTGGGGGTGTTAGATGCCCCAGTATAGGGGAATGCCAAGGAGGGAAGATGAGAGTGGGTGGGTGGGTGGATGGGGAATACCCCATAGAGGCAGGGGGAGGGGGAGGAGATAGGGAGGTTCCAAAGAGGAGATCTGGAAAGGGGAAAACATTTGAAATATAAATAAAGCACACAGAAAAAAGCCATATCTCCAGCTGGGCTTTTAAATCTGAGTTTAAAGAATACTGTATCTGAGAAATATGTGTTTGATTCACTTTACCTCAATACCAATACACAGAATGTCTTGAAATTGGCAATTTATGAGATCATAGGAATCAAGCTCCAGAATGTATGTACAGGAGGACAGAATAAATCTCTCTCTCTCTCTCTCTCTCTCTCTCTCTCTCTCTCTCTCTCTCTC
>JADRCH010000004.1:26486956-26637104 GCA_019843965.1 Rhynchomys soricoides | reverse complement strand
CTCTCTCTCTCTCTCTCTCTCTCTCTCTCTCTCTCTCTCTCTCTCTCCCTCCTTCTTCCTCCCATTGTGTATGTATGTATGTGTGTGTGCATGTGTTCAGGTAAGACTGACTGTGTGTATGTCTGTGTGTGAGAGATAGAGATTGTGTATATGGATGCACTTGTGTGCAGATGCTAGAGAACAGCTTTGGTCTAATATTTCAGGTGTCTTCCACATTGGTTTTTGAATCATGGTGCCAGTTTGTTTGGTTTAGCTGAAAAATCACAACAATCCTCTTGACTTTAGAATCCCAGTGCTAAATTTATAAGCACCACATACATCCCTAGAGTTTTAAAAGTTTTGATGCTAGAAATGGAACTTTGGTCCATGTGTTTATAAATCAAACACTGAACTGACAAAGCCATTTCCCCAGTCAAGATTCCTTCTCTTCAAAATGTGATTGTATCTTAAACCTTATTAGATGGATGATTGTTAGCGGTACGGGTCTTCCAAAACCTAGAAGTACACCATTGATAGAAATATTATGAAAAAGACTTATTTAGCATTCCCCCATCAGCAAATATCATTCACTTCACTTTCTCTAATTAATTCAGTAATTCTCCTGCACTCTTCCTGCAACCACATCTCTTGTAATAGTGTTTCACAAAAGCATAATGGAAAATTCATTATCTGTGCATCTATTCACTTTACTGACATAAAACACATCGTCACAAATAACAGATATAAATGAAACATGTCATATAAACTCAAGTAAAATAATATTCAGGAAAATAGCTCTAAAACACTATTGATAAATTTATATAATTTTGATTCATTAATGGTTTCATCCAAATATCATCATTTTTAATCAAAAACATTTTCTTCAACAATATAGCTTAATAAGAAGCACAAAAGTCAATACTTCCTATGAATGAAATTAAAATTTGTTGAAATAATATTTAACTAGCACAAAGGTTGATAACAAAAGTAATTCTTTTCACAGAGAAGCATCAAATTGAATATGCTATGTCTAGAAAGAAGCAATATATTTCTTTATGATTTATATAAATTGCATTGATAGTTAATTCTTTGAATAAACAATAAAGCTTGGGTTAATATCACAATATTGATACCAGAGAAGTGAAATTCCAATAGCTCCATAGTTGCCTTTGAATACTGGTGCAGAATGTCTCAATCACATAGGTAGGATAATGTCACTATTATTGACTGAACTGTGTCTTCTGTAATTTATGATTTTGAAGCACAGGCTAACCTGTAATTTAGAATGTAAGTATATTTATGATTGGATACTGAAAGGGTGATCAAGTAGCATTGATGCAGTAGGACTAGGTACACTTTCTTCTATTGAGGCTAGACAGGTCAGTCCCATTTGGGAAAGAGATCCTAAAGCTGACAACAGAGTCAGAGACAGTCCCTGTTCCTCTGCTATGAGTCCAACATGAAGACCAAGCTGCGTAACAGTTACCTATGTGCTGGAAGGTCTAGGTCCATCTCATGTATGCTTTCTGGTTGGAGTACAGTCTCTCAGTTTCTATCGGCCCAGGATAGTGGATTTCTTTTTGTGGTGTTCTTTACTTCTCTGGCTCTTTCAGTCCTTCCTCTCTCTCTGCCACAGGATTTCCCAAGCTATAATCTCTGCATCCGTTTTCATCAATTGCTAGGTGAAGCCTCTCAGATAATAGATATGAATAGCTCTTGTCTGTAAGTATATTAGAATGCCATTAAAGTGCTAGGTATAGACTATCTCTTGAGGCATAGGTTTCAAGCTGGGCCATTCATTGTTGACCATTTCCTCAATTTCTGTTCCATTTTTACTCTTGCACATCTTGTAGGGAGAGCAAATTGTAGGTCAAAGATTTTCTGCATGGATTGGTATTTCATATCAATTATAATACAATCATAACTGTGGAAAAATAGAATTTAGGACTGTTTCATAATTGGTTAGAGTCGGGAGAGATTTTACTATTACTATTCAGAATTATATGGTTTATATAATATTTAGTTTACAAACTATTTAGAGACACATTTTTGGTTGGATGGAAAATATGCCAAAATGAATTTTGAACTATTCAAACACTTTATATTATATGTTAATTACAGCTATCATGTTGCCTATCACCCCTGTGAAATAATAGTTTATCTATATGTTAAAGGATTAGAATGAGAAAATAAATGAGAAATCAATAAGAAAATAAAATTGTTTGAGAGAGAATTTCTTCTCATTCATTACATAAAGTTTTCAAAGTCCCCAGAAGAAATAATAGTAAGCAATAAAATTGAAAGAAAATAGATTCAGATTTAGAGAATTGGTGAAATAAAGAATTCTAATAATTCCAAAGAAAGGGAAGTAAAGAAAATCTAAAACTGAAATATACATTTCAAAGAATATGGACCAGATGGAAGGTGAAAATTTCTTGGATAAAATATTAATGACTAATAAAGAAAGAGAAAATTATGTTGTGTAGCATTCAACTTTGGAAACTCAGGTCAGATTTATCTACATCTCATCTAATTTTAAATATATGCCTTTTCCATGAGCATTATCTAAAAGGGAGTATGCATCATTTATACCAATAGAAATGAAAATTAACTGGGTAGAAGACTGACAGTAATAAAATATAGTCAATAAAATATAGTGTGACATTCAATAATCTTGGTAATCATACAAATCAAAGGGCATTCAGAGTTACATGGCTTGGGTTATTTATATACACTAATCCTTATGAGAAGAAACAGAATATGAAAATGAGCTCAGAGCCTGAAGTGAATCTGCAGTAAGAATTCCCTACATTTAGTCTATATATAAACTGGCAGATGTCATTAGAGGAAATAATCTGCAGTTATATTGCTTAACTAGAGCTATACTTTCAGGGATCATTTCTAGAGTACATTACTAGAGTTCATAACTGGGGTAGCTATTATGTTGGGCATGAGGATCCCACAGATTACTCACTAATTGGACTCTGCCAAATAGATCCTTTAATCAAATTTAATTGGATATGCTAAATATGAGGTTGTGAATGTCCTAATCCCTCTTCTTTAATAAACATATCACATTACAGAAATGAGGAGAGACTAACAGGTCATGGCTATCACTGAGATAATGGTGGAAGTTGTGGTTTAGATACTGTTTTCTAGTTTCTTTATCTGACCTACAAGTCAGATACTTAGTATCTGAGGCAAAGCATGAACAACTACAGATACAGACATGTGATATGCCCATAGTTTTAGATATACAGTTCATGGAGAATCATACACAATAAGATAACCTAAAAAGTTTTCTGGCTTTTGTAGAATACATATATAAGTTCAGCATAAACAACTTAAAGTTTATGTAATGTAAAGTCCCATATACATTGCAGTGTTGTGGAAAAAATGTTTGAGTTTACTGTAATAAAAGCATAGTATAGAGGGCCAAATTTTAGATTTGGTAGCTCTTTAGATATATTAACATGACATTAATTCATTTAAATTGGAAGCTATTAGTGTTTATTTAAATAAAAAAGACATTTTCTTCTATAGAATATGTAATGTCTACATTATTATATTTGACTACATGTAAGGTATTAAAAAGTAGCTGCCTGATATCTTCTTAGAGCTTGATTGATCCTTCCTTACATCATTTGTGGTAAAATAAAAGGCTTCAGTTTTTAAAGAAAACTTATGGTAGTGTGGGAAGAATTGGACAGGATGACATGGTGGCTGCACATCAATAATCGCTCCCTTTGGAATTTTGAAGACATGTTTTATAGTAATCCTCATGACATAAACCTGTTGTAGTCATGGATAGATTGTGGTCAACTGGGTCTTGATTTAGTCTTAGAAGGTGCTAAGATAATTATCTTTTATTCCTGAAATATATCTAGGGCTTGAGTTTTGGTTTACTTTGATTTTTTTTTTTGTACTTTTTATTGTTTCTTTGTGAATTTCATATCGTGCACCCCAATCCCACTCATTTCCTCATCCCCTCATACTAGCTGTTAGCCCTTGAAGCCTTCTGCCCCAAATAACACACACACACACACACACACACACACCACCATAGAAGACCTCATCTTGGAAGTATATTGTGCCACAACATGCTACAGTATATCCCTCTCTCCACATATCTTCATTTGTCAATGCTTATTGCAATGAGACATTGGTCTATTTCCAGATCTCTAGCTTCTTTGAAACCATCAATATTGGATACTAATGGAGATTCTTCCTGGCTACCTGTTGTTGCTCTGTGTCATGGAGATCCTGCAACTTTGCAACAACAGGACTAGACTTTTTATGGATGATACAAATTTTGAGGTGGACCAATTCACAGCTAGATCTGGGCCTGGATGATACCTAAGCTGATAAACCTATCTCTTGGCATTCCCTTATCTGTGCACCAGGGCAAGCTCTCCAGCACTGCTCCAGCTAAGCCACCCAATGCCACCATTGACAGGAAGCAGGGTCAACTCTCCCACTAATATGCCATTGTGGCAGGCTCACCCACATCAATGCCCTCAGATCCAACTCTGCTGAGGTGCCACTCAAGGATGATACACTGCTGCAATCTGAGTACTGTAATCTCAAGTGCTTAGTATCTGAGGAGCTGGGCTAGCTCTCACCCTCTCTCACACCATCAGAGCTAGCTACCCTTTGCCTTTGCCATCAGGGACAACTGCACTCTGTTGCACAGGTGAGGTGCAGGGTTCACGTTCCAAAGTGCTGCAACCAGTGAGGTGTCAGGGCTATGTCTCTCACTCTCAGGACTATAGGATCAGTTCTTCTGGCTGCTGCAGGTGGTGATGGGCAAAGAAAAGGGCTTCACTTACACCAACCACTTCAAAGCAAAGAAGTGGTGAGGCCAGGGTAGAAGAGGGGAGAGGGATGTGAAAAGGGAGGCAACATCAGGCATGGGGGAGACAAAAGAAAAGCTCAGAGGATCAGAAGAATGAATGGAAATATGCAGTGGTGTAAGGCGGTATGTGGGGGAAACCTCTTAAAAGTACCAGAGACCTGAATTGTGAGAGGCTCCCAGGACTCAATAGGGATGTCCTTAGCTGAAATGATCAACAGTTGGGAGACCTGAAGAGACCACCTTCAGTAGATAGACATGGCTCCCGGTTAAGACAGGGGTCAATCCACCTATTTTAAAAACTTTGAACCCAGAATTGTTCCATCTAAAGGAAATGCAAGGGCAAAAATGTAGCAGAGACTGAAGAAGGTCATCCAGTGAGCGGCCCAACTTGGGCTATATCCCAAGCACAGGCAGCAAATCCTGACACTACTACTGATGCCATGTTGTGCTTCCCACAGGAGCCTAGCATGACTGTCCTCTGAGAGATTCTACCAGCAGCTAACTGAGACAAATGCAAATACTTAGAGCCAACAATTGGACTATGATCAGGGAACCCAATGGAAGAATTAGTGGAACGACTGAAGGAGCTGACTGAGATTGCAACCACATAGGAAGAATATCAATATCAACTAACCCGGACCCCTTAGAGCTCCCAGAGGCTAAGCTACCAACCAAAAAGCATGTGTGGGCTGATCTGTCCCAAACTCCCAAAGATGCATCAGAGGACTGCTTTGTCTGGCCTTAGTGGGAGAGGATGTGCTTAATCCTGTAGAAACTTGATACCCATGGAATGGGGATGCTGGTGGGGGTTAGGTGGGAGAGGGTGGTTTGTTGGGACTACCCTCTCAGAAGCAAGGGGGAGGGGGAGATAATGAAGAACGCGGGGAACCAGGAAGAGGAACAATATTTGGAATGTAAATAAATAAAATAATCTAATAAAATAATTCCCCCTACCAAAAATAATTGAAAAGAATATATTTGAAAAGAAAATGAGGATATTAGATATTTGGCCTTCCTGAGTTATGGGAGCCTTCAGTATTAACTCACTATTTCTTTAGATACATCATAAATATATCCATGTATGTTAATTATTCCTTCACTAGAAAAAATTAATTGTTAAACAAAAAGAGTTTTATCATGTTTTCAGATCAAATAATAAAAGAAACATAATTTGTTTTGTACCAACAAATAGATTTAGCAAAAACAGGCACCAATATGATTACTTACCATGAAGACATTATGTGTGAACAAATATTACTAGAGTTATAAAATAAAAACCTCCTGTATTACAGGACAATTAAATTTTCATTTTAAAATTAAAAAAGTTGCTGTCACTTTAAAGTTCAGAAGATCAGTGTTTAATGGACCTTTACCATAAATGTTAATGTTGTAGTATGTAGAACACAACTGTTAGAAAGTAGGGAAGAAAATATCTGAACATATTAATTTTACATTTTAATTCTCATAGTTTTAAAAAAACGTTCCCACAAAATTACTGTTGTGTGAAATAATAAGGTATAGAATGCAAAGCAATGGATAAAGTCTAATTAAATGTGTTGAATGTTGCACTATCCGTACAAACAAATCAACGATCTACATCCACCACTTGAGTAAAGTAATTAAAGCAATTGTCATTATGAAAATGATGAGACAAATATTGCATGCTTCTGAAATTAAACGAAGGAACACTAAAGCTGAGAAGCCTTTCGTATCCTTAATAGTACAAAATGATAATTCTAGCCTAATAAAATTACCCACAGACTCGTGATTATTCCTAAAATGGGAATGGGACACTCTATCAAGTCAAAAGTTAGAACTCGAGTTCTTTGCTCAGTAATATGCAATAAAACTGTAAATGATATACTACTGAAATAATTTTTTTCGATTTTTATTTTTATTATTTTCATACTTTATTTACATTTCAAATGTTTCCCCCTTTCCAGATTTCCCCTTTGGAACCTCCCCATTTCCTCCCCCCTGCCCCTGCCACTATGGGGGTATTCTCCCACCCACCCTTGTCTTCCCTCCTTGGCATTCTACTCTACTGGGGGATCTAACACTCACAGGTTCAAGGGCCTCTCCTCCCTCTGATGGCTAACAAGACCTTCCTCTGCCGCATATGTGGCCAGCACCATGGGTCCCTCCATGTGTATTCTTTGGTTTGTAGATCAGTCTCCAGGAGTATCTAGGAGTCAGGCCAGTTACCACTGTTGCTGCCTCCCCTGGGGATGCTAACTCCCTCAGCTCCTTCAGTTCCTTCTCCAAGTCCTTCATCTGGGACCTCACATTCAGCCCTAATTTTGCTGTGAAGTGACTCTTGGGTATTTCGAACTTTTGGGCTAATAACCACTTAACAGTGAGTACATACGATGTTCATTCTTTTGTGACTGCGTTACCTCACTCAGGATGATATTCTCAAGTTCCATCCATTTGTCTGTGAATTTCATGAAGTCATTGTTTTTAACAGCTGAGTAGTATTCTATTGTGTAAATGTACCACATTTTCTGTATCCATTCCTCTGTTGAGGGACATATGGGTTGTTTCCAGCTTCTGGCTATTATAAATATGGATGCTATGAACATAGTGGAAAATGTGTCTTTATTACATATTGGAGCATCTTCTGGGTATATGCCCAGGAGTGGAATAGCTGGTTCCTCAGGTAGTATTATGTTCATTTTTCTGAGGGTCTGCCAAACTGATTTCCAGAGAGATTGTATCAGCTTGCATTCCCACCAGTAATGGAGGAGTGTTCCTCTTTGTCCACATCCTCGCCAACATCTACTGTCACCTGATATAATTTTACAATGAAAATACTTGCTGATTTTTGACAACAGCACATATTTTATAATCTCTTACATCATGTCACATTGCTGAAAGAATGTAGAGTATTGGTGATATGCTGAATATGGACATGAAAATGAGAAAACTCAATCCTGAATTTTTAGACAAAACACAAAAAGGGAAAACTATAAATAGAGGTACTCTGAAACCATAAGCTTTGGGAACAGAAGCATGGAGAGGCCTGCATTGCTAAGATTATGGAGGAAATAAACTGTATGCATGTGACCTCAAATTACGAACAATTTTAAAGCAAATAGATGGTCTAAGAAACAAAAACACACCTAACTCCATGTTAATGTTAAATCAAAGGCTAAATTTCTAAAGATTACATATAACATGATCTTCAAATTAAATGTAGATCCTTCAAATGTTTTGCCATAGAACATTGTGCCATTTTCAGTTAAACGGATATTTAAGTAATATTTTTACTTACGGATGTTGATTATGAGTAGCAATCCTGAGAGGGGAAGGATATAAATTCTTGAGGAAGATCGATTCCCATCTTTCTGAGGAGCTGCCATATTGATTTCCACTGTAGCTCCACAACTCTGCACTCCTACTAGGAACAGAGGAGTGTTCTCCTTGCTCCACATCCTCATTAGCACGAGCTGTTATTTGTATTATTTATCTTAGACATTCAGAGGTGAATTTATGTGGTTGTTGTTGTTGTTTGTTTGTTTTTACTCAGGATTGCTACTCACAATCTACATAAAGAACTCGTAGCTGGTTACATGCATAAGACTCACCAGCCAATCCCAATTCCTAAATAGTTGGGACAGGTATTGTCCGTGCTCTATCCCTCACTGAAGAGCTATTGGTGGTTGATAGTTTCTAGGAAAGGTTGAATCATTCATTTCTTCAGATGGGATCACTGAGAGGATTTCCATGCTCCATTAGGTAACACAATACCCATACACACATATGATTTTTAACTGAACTTGTGGGCCTTTAAAAAAAAAACTTAAAGCTGAGAGGACATATTGAGGGTAACAAGGATGTTCCTAAATGAAAAACATATCTATCATATTTCATTGCATAATTGTGCAAATATCTGATGAACACAGGAAAACTTTCAAAAGAATAGAAATAGCATTTGACTAAAACCTTTATCATTTGAATATCTATAGAAAGAAAAATACTCAAATTCACACTGTTTCTTAGTATCTAAAAATAGAACATTTTATATCTACCCTGGTCTTTTAAAGACTTTTATATAGATACATAATAGATCAAGTTAATTCAAGCAGAGGAATAAATGAGGCCATATATATCATATAAATATGATATATGTAAATATATATCATATGTATAATACAGATATATATATATATATATATATATATATATCTGAGAGAGGAGATAAGTTAACTTTCTTGGGCTGACTATATTTCCTACAAAACCCATAGATTAATAAAATCCCCAACACTGTTCACAAGGAATCTTTAGAGTGGGTTGGTCATGGTAATACAGTTGTCTCCTCAGATAAAACAGACTACTACTGTTAATCTTGGTTGCCTCTTGGGGTTTGAAGATCAGTCCCTATTGCTGAAGACACCACACATGTAGGAAAAAAAAAGCCTCATTATTTGAGATGGCTTTAACCCGAATTTTTTCTTCCTTCAGTCCAGCTTTCAATTTAGCAGAACATTCTATGCAAGATGACATCAGAGCAGAACAATTAAACAGTTATACTCAACTATGACACCAATGAGTCACACCAATGATCAGTATAGATATGACACCATAAAAGTTCAACAAGTTACACACACACACACACACACACACACACACACACTGCTGGTGCCAACAGCTGCCTATTTGGGCTTATGACAAATTCAACAGGCAAGAAATTGTACACGATACTGAAAACCTAACCAGATATCTGGCAATAGTGAGTTCATGGATCTTACAAGAGCATATACCTTTGCCTAGCCACAGATAAGTGTAGCTATGTCCCTTGTTAATGAAACTTCTCTTTACAGTAAATGGAAATTTTCACAGAAAACCACCATTGGGAACAATGCTGAAACATATTGTGGGGGCCCAACTTATTGGACAGATATAATCCATAGTACCTGCATCTATTATTCTTTGACCACTTAGATGAGGCCACAGAAAGATTGGAAGAGACAAAAGACAAGGATATCAGCTGTGAAACAGTCTCTATTGAAAATGAAAGCTTGAACAAGACATGAACAATGATAATATCAATAGACATGTTAATACAGAGGAGGGGAAATCACACAGGATCACCCCTTTTAACAAAGAACTACAGGCAAATGATAACTGCCGAGAGAAAAAGAAAATTAGTTTCTCTCAGGGATGATTCTCCTTATTAGTTAAGGTATTCAAAGTGATCAGCCCTGAAATTATATATACACAACCAACAAAAATGAATCTATCAGGTTACACACACACACACACACACACACACACAGAGGCATGCACAGAAATATGTGCAAATTAATATTAAAGAAAAATAAACTATTAATTAGAGAGCAGGGTGGCACAGAAGGACTTAAAGGACTAGAGGGCAAATCAATGGTAGGATCTAAAGAAAAGAAGTATAAGGAGTAATAATGTACTTATATTTTAACTAACAGTGTTTTTTATTTGTTTGTTTGTGTGTTTTGTTTTGTTTTGTTGTCAGGAATTGCAAGACAAATGGCAGGCACTAAGAAGAAACATGAACCAAAGGAGGGAACAATAAGAGATTCTGATTATAAAATGGAGATAGGATCTGGTTTAGGAATGGTCTCCTTTCCCTTTCAGCATTGGGAACTGATCTGACGTAAACCTGTGCAGACTCTGTCCTTGCTGCCACAGTCTCTATAAGTCTGTATATATAAATCTTATCCTATTTCTAGAAGGCCTTGTTTCCTTGATATCTTCTAACCCCACTGATTCTTATACTCTTTTGTCTCCTTTTCTAGGGAGATCCCTGTGTTCCAAGGGGAGGTACTTCATGGAGTCATCCCATTTATAAGCAAGTGTTCCAAAGCCTCTCACTGGGGGTACAAACATAAGTGCAATCCTCACACCAAGCAGTAGATACCCAGCACAAAAATAATCAGTAACCTTGTTTTGAGTGTATCTATACATTTTTAGTTCTCTTTTTTGGACAAAATGTTATTAAACTGATGACAAAGAAGAATTCATCTCTTTTTATACTTAAACATCTCCTTGAACTCTCAAGCCAAATAAAAATCACTGCATTAAAATTAGGTCACTCTATTTATAATAATTGCCTTTCTATTATTTTCCATATTAATCATATTTTATTTAAACCAATTTATTTTGGGCATTTTCACCAAAAATTATGTCCACACAGTTTCCTTGATAAGAAATAATATATAGATTAGGACAGGCCAATGCCATTAAGTGAAAGATTTTAAGAGGTAGAAGAGCCTCTCTGGAATTAACTTCCAATGAATAATTCACCAGATGTTATTATTATAGATAAACTATGTATATTTCAGAGGAAACACTAGGGATTTCTAATTGTTCACAGTAAAATTCAACTTGATTTGCATAATCTGTTTCTCTTCTTTGATCTTCCATCATCTACAGTAAAGTATTTGTGGTTTTCATTAATGACTTTTTTTCTACTGAGGGGAATTAATATCTGTACATCTGAGTTTTGCAATTTGAGTGTATAAAATTTTTGAGCTTCTTAGTGGAAGCTGTTTGCATTGCATAAGAGCTATTTTAGGTACAACATTTATTTCTATGCAGTAGAAATTCATATTTTTCAAGGACATGTCAGCTTTAAATTACTTTAATCAGATTTGTCATATATACATACATATGTATCACTATACTATAGACAGAAGTTTCTTAATCTGATGCCTGTGAACAATAGACCCTTAGGGTTTTGCATACAATAGTGAGTACTACATAATAAAATGTATCTCCTTCCCAGATGAAATAGATTCAGATTATCAAATTCACAATTCCTTAACCAAAGATAATATCCACGTCCAAGTAACTCTTTGGTTCCCTCTACAATTTACAAATTTATTTTCAATTGTGTTTTGCATAAAAAAAATACTAAAAACAAAAACTTTAATAGAAAGCCTGGAACAACATAATGTATATGCTAGTACCCTATGACAATCAAGGTACTACAAGGGAGAACATAGTATTTCAAGTACATAAGTGGTTACAATGTATATCCTGCAAGCTTAAAGCATATCATATAACTGAATTGGGGTTATTAAACTTACTTTACCATGAGAAGGCTTGGATAAATTTACTTACAGGTATTCTGGCCTTTTGAATATATAAGGCTGATTCAGAAAGTAACGGCCCTAGAGCTCACTGGCCAGCAAGCAATGTTTCTTTCATGAGCTTCAGGCCAAAGAGAAATCCTATCCCAAAAATGGTGAACATTATTATAAAGAAAAGCATCCCAGATTATATTCGAACATCTACAAAATATGCAAACACAAACACACACACACACACACACACACACACACATACACACACACACACCACACCACAGGTAAATTATATTTAAGACAAATACCATGTTTCTCCCATCATATGCTCATATAGACAAAACTATTTATGCTTCATAGTCACTTACCCAACATAGCAAATACTGAATCATACATCTGGGCTTTCTGATTCTGTTTTGTTTATGAATCATTTAATCTAAATCAGTTAAATAACTGCTACCCATATTGACTGGACAATTCATCTTGACTCTACAAATATAAATAAACTGAACTTTTTCTTAGCCTAAGATAAAAGTTACCAAGTCTATGAAAAGGTTATATCGAAGTTAGACTCCGAAACACCAAATAACCCAATTAAAAAGTATGGTACAGAGCTAAACAGAGAATTCTCAACAGAGGAACCTCAAATGGCTGAGAAACAGCTGAAGAAATGTTCAACATCCTTAATAATCTGAGAAAGGCAAATCAAAATGACCCCAAGATTCTATCTTACATCAATCAGAATGGCTAAGATAAAAAACTCAAGTGACAGCAGATGCTGGTGTGGATGTGGAGAAAGAGGAACACTCCTCCAATGCTGGTGGGATTGCAATTTGGTACAACCACTCTGAAAACCTGTCTGTAGGTTCCTCAGAAAACTGGAAATTGATCTACCAGAAGACCCAGCTATACCATCCTTGGGAATATACCCATAAGTGCTCCACCATATAAGAAGGACGTGTGTTCCATTATGTTCGTAAAAGCCTTATTTGTAATAGCCAGAAGCTGGAAACAACCCAGATGTTTCTCAACCAAAGAATGGATACAGAGAATATGGTTCATTTACAAAATGGAATACCATTCAGATATTAAAAATGAGGACATCATGAATTTTTCAGGCAAATGGATGGTACTTGAAAATATCATCCTGAGTGAGGTAACCAAGACCCCAAAACACCTGCATTGTATGTACTTATTGATAAGTGGATGTTAGCAAAAATTTCAGAATACCCATGTTACAACTCACAGACCCTAGGAAGCTTAACAAGTAGGAAGTTCCAAGCGTGGATACCTGAAACCCACTTAGAAGGGGAACAAAATAATCATGGGAGGATGAGGAAGGGAGGAAACTGGGTGGGCAACGGGAGGGGGGGGAAGAGTGGCAAGATCAGGAATGTGGAGAGACTAGAAGGATGTCCAAAGGACCAGGAGAATGAATTCAAATTTGCAGCAGTGAGGGTTAGGGAGCAGGGGATGGGAACCTCTAAAAAGTCCCAGAGAACTGGGAGAGGTTACCCCGACTCAACAGGGATGACCTTAGACAAAATACACAACAGTGAGGACATGAAACTGGAAGAGACCACCTTCAATAGATAGACATGGCCCCCTGCTGAGGCAGGGGACCACACACCCATCTTCAAAAATTTTGACTCTGAATTGTTCCTGTCTATAGGAAATGCAAGGACAAAAATGGAGCGGAGACCTAAAGAAAGGCCATCCAGTGACAGGCCCAACTTGGGATCCATCCCATGATCGCATACCAAATCCTGAAACTATTACTGAGGCCATATTATGCATGCAGACAGGAATCTGGCAAGGTTGTCCTTGGAGACTCTCCACTAGCAACTGACTGTAAAGAAAATGCAGATACTTACAGCCACCCATTGGATTGAGGTCAGGGACCTCTATGGAAGAATTCCAGGAAAGACTGAAGGAGCTGAAGGGGATTGCAACCCCCTAGGAAGAATGTCATTGTTAACTAATCCTGATTCCTCAGCTCTCTCAAAGACTGAGACAAACACCAAGGAGCATAGATGGGCTGGTTTATGGCCCGGAGCACATGTGTAGCATAGGACTTCCTAGTATGGCCTCAGGGGGAGAAGATGCTCTTAATCCTGCAGAAATCTGATGCGTCAGGGAAGAGGGATACTGGTGGGCATGAGGTAGGCAGGAAAGCACCCTCTCAAAGGCAGGGATAAGAGGTAAGGCGTAAAGAACTCACACAGGTGTACCATAAATGTGGGCAATTCTTGGAATATATGTAAATAAAATAATTTAATAGTAAAAAAGAAAACATGCAACATACAACAAATGATTTGATATTACTCAATATGGAACAAACCATGACAATGTGAAAGGTCTATCATCTGTGCTTTATGGAAGAGTCAGTTCATCAAAAATCAAACGTTAATCCATTGTATTAGCTATACCTTGATAGATTAAGCAATGTGAGCAAGTTACTGTAGTAGAATGATATAGCTATGTAAGAATGAGCTTATAAGAATGGGTGTCAAGCACCCGAAGAAGCCTGAGTGTGCAGTGGTATAAGAGGCAAATGTAAACATTCAATCAAAAGGATAAAATGAAAACTGTGCCAAACATACACTTTTCTGATTTAGTCACATATGAAGATTTTTGGTAAATGAAATACCACATATTCTTAGCACCACATTCTATTACTTGTTACAGTCTTAAGTAGGTCACTGTTGATTATCTAAGAAAGTGCCCCTCACCTCTGTTTGAAACATTTTCTTTAGTGTTTTGTCAGGTTGTGTATTGTGTTTGGACTTTGTCCCTAATTACTATTCTAGAGATTTGACTCTCAACTTCTTGCCAACTGGCTTTCTTGCTCCTGGAACTTTTGCCATCAAATATTTATTAGAGTTTGCACAATGTGCAGGGCAAGGTACTGTGAAGAGAAGAAGTTATAAAGTCAGCCAGATATATGTCTCCAGATCCCATCTGGTTAGTCCTTTGAAAAAAATCATTGGCATATAACAAAAGGGCTAAGAAACAAAATCATATGCATACAGTTGAACCCTTGGGAAAATTCCAGAAGATGTTTCACTATCTCCTACTTTTTCTATCTATCAACAAACATGTTCTCACCCACACCCCACTTTTGGATTTGCATAACTCATAATCGGAACAATTCAATTGTTCTGTAATTCTGCCTACTCTAAGCTCTCATGGTTTTGTCTAGTGTTGCATACAAACAAGCACGCAAACAGTCTTGGTATTGGAATAAGCAATGATAATATACTTTCTTATTCTTTGGAAGTCAATGCAAAGAACCCCATAAGCATTTAATAATTTAACACAAGTATGAAATTGCAAGAGAAATAAATATAAAGAATGGATTGTGATATTGAGTATTCTGTGTTTATTTTTAAATACTTCACATGTTTTGTTAATTTGAGTAAGAGATATTGTCTCTTAAATTTACAATCTGATAAAATTTTAATTTGAAATTTCCACAGCTATTTTTAAGAAGCTGTTGATTGTAAAAGCTTTTAAGCATGTATTCAACAGTCTGAATACTCAAAAATGACTTCTGGGCTTGAGAGATAGCTCAGACATTCAGAACTTGCTCATTGTGGAGGACCCTATGTCTATAAAGAGATACTCACAACAGCCTGAAGACCCTGATGCATTTGGCACCTGTACTCTCTGACAGAAGCATACAAACAGACACATTCACATATGAAGATAGACTTTAAAACGTTAACTTTAGTGAGGGTGATAGAGTCATAAAAAATAAATGTTTAAATAAATTTATCTCTTATTTTTAGTAATGGAAAAAAACCAGTTATATGAATAAAAGGTCAGCATGAAAAATAAAAACTTTTTTTTATTCCTCATAACAATAAAGATTATTTGAACTTGGATATCCCATTCTAAATGTAAATATCCTCTCATCATTCAATATCTGTTACTTTGGAAGTTATATGTTTTATCAAAGGGTTTTATTTCGTTGTGGCTTTTTCTTTTTCTTTTTTTTTTTTTTTAGTTAAAATACAGTCAGAACCAGCATAGAGCAAAAACCATTCTACCCAATACATGGTGTCAATTGGTGCAATAAAAGACTTATCAAATACTTACAAAACACTCAGCACACTAAAATGAGACTTGGGACTTTGAGAATTCTCAAAATAGGAAATTCACAAATTAAATCATTACATATTATAAATTGAACTGAATTCAATTTCAGGTACATTTTTTTTTTTCTTCAACAATTTTGCAAGTCAGGGAAAAGGATTCATGCTACCATGAAAATAAAAGTTGAGGTTAAAACTGAATGCTTGGGTACAAACAGAAAGTTTGAGAGCACTGGAGAAAGCAAATATTGGGATCTGATCAAGATATGAGGTATACAAGCTGACTAGATAGAGGAAAGAAATGGCAAAACAGATGTCACCTGGACCCCAGCACCTCTCCTTCCTTCCAGGACATGCACAAACCATTGTTTTTCTTTCCGCTATAAACTTTGCAAATGTGTTGTTAATTATGCTTTTATAAACCATGTTGTATCTGAAACATTCAATTACATTTAATAGAATTTTAGGTAAGGAAATTTTTTCAAGAAAAGAGATTGCCCACCAAAGCCCTTGAATTAGGAAAATGGGTAAGTAAAGGGAACAAGGCTTTGAAGTCTTTGTACTAGAGTAAACCACTCTTCTTCACTGCTTGTCTTCACCAACCCTCATTCTATACTGGAAGGTGAACTTACTTTCTTCTTTTGCTTTAGTACTGTCAGAAGCCATTATAGGACAAGCAAATAACCAGCAAGTGATCTTCTTGGGATGAATGCCTTAGATTATGATCTATGAGAGAACTCTGTTAGGCAAGGCCCTGGAGAAAATCAATTTAGGAAAGATTCTGGCTACTAATATGCTTTTCCTGTTATTATTAAACATATATAATAATCACAAGGTATAAGCCCACCCTTCTGAGCAGATCTCTGCAGCTCTATGAAGATGTACTCTGTTGTAGTGATGCTATATACATAAAAAGATGATTTCTTAATTCTTAATGATTATCTTATAAGAATTCCTAAAATTATATTAGTATTTATTAAGCTTTTTTATAGTGGGACTGCTATTAGGTCCTTTTCTGACAGTGAAAACTGCAATTGCTTCTAGATAGTAACCATGCTTTCTACTACTCAGAGCACATTCCAAGAGGTTTTAAAACTGTTAAACAAAGGTCATAAAAAGAAACTAATGATTTAGTATAGGTACTACAAAAGATGATAAAATATTGACTGGGATTTTTTGTCTACACAAAACTTCACTAATAACTTAGTTATGGTTTTTAACGTTCAATGAATCTGTGGATCTGTGACAGATCATGAATATTTAACCAGATAACTACTCCTAAAGGTATGTATGTAAACATTCACTGCTGTAAACTTGTTAATTCATTTATTATTTGAATTTTTGCAAATATATGATGAACTTTTTAACATGTGTTCTGAAAGATGTATAAGTGCTGAGGACAAAGAGGAGAGTCAGAACTAAGCTGAGGGGAACTTTTTGGACGGAACACTTCTTAGACAAAGAGGGGAAGAATTTTCCCTATCCCCCTTTTTCATTCATTCCATTTTTTTCTCCTTTTTTCTTAGAGAGCTTTCATAGAAAACATTTTACAACCTTGTAATAAATGCTATAATCACTTTTCAAAGTGTCCCTTTTTCTTCCTGTGACTTCTACCAGCAAGGTGAAAGTTAGAGCTGATCTGCAGAGCAGTTCCTGCTGAGATAGAACAAAGGCCACATTACTTAACCCTACCCATGTCCCCATCAGACCTCCCCCCTTATTATTAGACTACAGATGTCAATCACTTAAACCATCAGCTTTTTACCCTCAGAAAGAGCAAGAAGGTTTTTTAGGACTTTTTAGAACTTCTTAGCTGCATTTCAATATAGTTAGAGAGCTAGAATATCTAGAAACCATTAGTCTTTAAAGCCACACCAGAGTCCTACTTTGAATCTCATCTCAACCTGCTCCAGGCCAGGAGGCTCCAAGCATAGCACCACTGAAATAAATTACCTGCTTAATCTATCTGTGTCCTGGAGTGAATTCTAGGATCAAGACAACCAAGACTATTGCAATTTGGATAAGATGTAATACAAGAAGGCATATCTTATCCATAGCATCATGACAAGAATGGCAGTAGAATAAGACCCAATGGTTTTCAACATAGACATAACAACATAACAATTGAGTATCCCATATATTTACGACTAATACTTCAGAAGCATTTAATAAAGATAATAACAATTTGATGATGAATCCAGAGCAGAAGCTAAAATCAAAGTAAAATAATATCTGGCAATATTATAATTAGAACAAGTTTATTTAAAACTTAAAGCAATTATAGAATATACAAGTATTAGTTATCATTCTTGAATATAATCAAATACCTGACTAGAAGTAACTTAAAGGACAAAAGATTTATTTTATGTCTCAGACTGAGAGTTTATCAGAATAGGAAAGACATTATACCTGAAGCTGCATGGTTCAGGGCAGCAGGATCAAAAGTTATTTGTTCACAGCACAAAGATCAAGAAACTGAGACCTTAATCTGAGAACAAGATGCCTAATGGGCTAATTATAACACATAAGGTCGGACACTTCAGCAGGTACTTTTTCCATACTTCCTAAAGTCTTCCCAACTTCCCAACACAGCACAGCTGTATTCAGACCATAATAACAGCTCAAGAGATTGAATACTGCTAAAAAGATCCCTTCTTATTGTGTAACAGAAGTTCTAAGATGATTAAAGATCAGAGTTGGTTTTATCGGTCCAGCCTTTAGTGTGTCTTCTTAAGCTATTTCCACTGCTTTCTTCGCCCCATCATTCTCATCTATTTTTGCTCACTTTAATTGCAAATCACATATTATATAAAGTATAGAAGCAAGGAATTAGCATTTTCATTTGGGTTCCTCTGTCAACAAGCCTGAAAGAAGAATATGAGAATAACTTATTTGGAAAGTCAAAAAGAAAAAAGAAAAAAAAAAAGAAAAAACAAAATCTAGTGTTTAGGAAGCTGGATAAAGAAAAGGAGAGGGATGCCTTGACTGGTTCCCAGAATGTCCCTGAGTTCAGTTCCTGCACTCAGGTCAGGATGCTCTTAATCACCTGTAACTCTATTTCAAAGGAATATTCTTTTCTAGCTTCATCAAGCATTGTGCTTATATATACAAACCATATACAGACCATATACATTCATATTCATATAATTAAAAAATAAAATATGTAGTAAGAGAAAATTGAAAGTAAGGCAAATTAACAAATGCCTCACTTGTCTGGGAAACTGATGTTTTATCCCACTGAGGAAATTAGGAAAATTATTCATCATATGAAAACAAGAGTTAACTTAAATATCAGTAGTTTAGGTCTGCTCAAGATGAGCAGAGAATGAGTAATTTCCCTCTAATGCCTTTCTGACCATTAACAAAGGACCAGTGAGATTTGGTAGATAAAGTCCTCAGGCAAAGTGATTCAGATTTTTGCCATGTAAACATAAAATTATCATAAGATAAATTCTTTAACATTTAGGGATATTTGTGGAGCCTGACAGTATCATCCACTGTGATTTTACCCTTCCCCCCCACCCACACACACAACAAGAAACATGTTAACCTCTATGAGACTTAAGCCAGGAGTAAATTATTACTATCGACCCTAACTGGAGTTGGTGTTCAGTTCTTGGAAGTTTCAGTTTATCTTGAAAAGCCACTGACAATAGCTGCTAACTACCATGGTGGATCCCCATTAAGTTCAAAGGTCACTGCTTCATAGGCCCCTGGTTACTTCTTGAAATCCAGTTTTAGACTCCTTGGAACTACGAGACTTGTGAAACTATTCTTTTCAGCTGCCTTCAACTTGACACTTTCTCTTGAAGGCATGGAAAGAAGAATACGCATGTGCCTGGGGAAAACTATTGTTGCACATCAAACAATCACCCTTTCTTCCTTTTATTAGGGAACTTAGACCCCACTATCTCTCAGTTCATGCCTGCCTCTGTGCAGCTCCACAAAGATGCCTACAACTCTGCCAATTTTCTACTGTTTAACACCTCCACATTTTTTCAGCAAATGCTCCAAGAGGAAACGCAAAAAAGATGATTGCAGAGAGAACATGAATTCACCTTTGCAGGATCCCCTCTTTGAAACCTGCTGCTTATGAGGCTTCGATGTCTTAGATAAAAAAATTTCTTCCATTTTTTCTGCCCCTAAACAATCAGAAGGAAATGCAATGTGCTTATTTTAAGTCTACATGAATCACTTCTCCGCCTTTTGGCTAAGATCAAATGAAGTCTACATGAATAGAGGTAAAGTGAATAACAGTTCAGTTCTTAATTTGAAACAAATCTTGCAAAATAAAACAAAGCAAAGCAAAATGTATCAAGGGATTTGCTGTTTGTATGTGATTATAGTCAAAGTGTAAGGCATGAAAATGTATACATTAATCTCTTTGTGTTCACATTTTATACAGATGATTGCTTTGTGATATGCAAAGGTATAGAGTGAATTTAATATCTACTTAGAGCACATAAGAACTATATTAATTTTAGAGTAACATGTACAGACACAGCCTTTCCTCTAAGGGGTATATTTTGGAGCATGTTGAAAACACATTGTCTTTCCCCCAAGGTTGAAAAATCAATGGAAAAAGCATCCATTACTTTTGGAAAGCACTGCTGACATATTAGCTTACATGCTTTTCTGCCTAGAGATTTCAATCAATGGAGAGGTTTTTTTATTTATTTAAATTTTTTTTGGCAAGCAGTTAATATATCACTAACAATTTTGGAAGGTAAATAGATAATTAGAATTTTCAGATAGAAAATAAATGTGTAGGACAAACAGGAGGAGCTAATTACAATAAAATTAGAGCCATGTCTCCATTCCTTTTTGTGACATTGAATGGTTAAGCTTGCTTCAGTACCTGTGTTTGTTTAATTTCCATTATCATGATTCCCAGGGGGACACAGCTATTTTGCAGGCTTCATACACACAATAACTAAAACCAGCCTTTGGGAAAGAGGTTAAGGGGAGGGCAATTGGATTTCTGCAATACTGATTCAAGGACATATGATAGGGCAGTGTCTGGACAATTCGGTTTAGAAAGAATCAATACTGAGTGTCCAGGCATTACATGACTCTCAATTGACAAAACTCTAAATATATAAGAACTTAATTTTAGACAGTATTCTTCATAAGAAAATAGGTTAATGGAAAAAAATAAAACTGTTAAGAAAAAAATGACCAAGATTCTGTTTTCCACTTAAAATAACCACATATTGAAAACTTTTACTGTTCTAGAAAACCCAAGCAGTTTAAGTTTGAGTTTGTAGACAGGCTTACAAAAGACATTATGGCTTTGTTTGTTGTGCAGCCATTCCACTATGATCTCTCTGACCTCCAGACAGTCACTTGTTCCTTCTCTGTGCTTAATTTCCTTCATGTTTATGAAAAAGAAAGAGCAACACTTACTGTAGATACAGCTGTATTCATGGATGAAAAGTGCACATACGGGCAAAGAAGTATAATTAAACCTTGGCACTGTTTCTTTAAAAATTAAAACCTCATTAAAAATTAAGAAAGTCTTAAACAACCTCATTAGTGCTGGGCTGGAAAGCCATTAAGTGTATTGGTTTGCCCCTAAAATCATCCTCAGAAGATTAGACATGCCCCCTACTGCCAATGATATTTACTGATATAATTGATAGTGGATGTTGTCTGATCAGGCTCTTCCAATATTTGTCCCCCTTTTTAAATACCATGGACATGGAATATTATCCTTAGCTAGGAATTTAAAGCCCAGGACTTTATAAAACAAGCTAAGTAGTGTATAGATGAAAACCACAGAAATGATCCTGTATTTTTGTGACACCAAGACAGATCCCAGGGCCTGTCACATACTAGGCACATATACAAACACTGAACTATATCCCTAGACTAGCTTTTTTTGTAAAACTTTCAATTTTCAGATAAGGTCTCACTGAATTCCCCAGGCTGGTCTTGATTTATGATTCATGTATTTTTTTACCCTTAGTACTTAAAATTATGGATCTGGAACTTAAGACCCAGCTTATAATTATTTAAAATTAAAAATGTAGCTGCTGAATATGACATTGACCTGAACTTATGTTCTCAATACTCTGAAGTCAGAGGCAGGAGGATCACTAAGAGATGACCTTTGGCTACTTAGTTGCCCCTCATAAAACAGCAAAGGAACAAAAATGTTAATATTGTCATTAATGATATTTCAAAAGTTGATTAGTCTACACACTTCCCTGTTGCTGTATTATTACTAACAGGCATCCTTTGGGAATTCTGAGATCTAAACAGTCTTGAAGAAAATGGAATACCCTTGAATTTGTATCTTTAAATCTTTGAGTTTTTAAACATTTAAAATATATTTTTAAATGTTAAAGAACTAGTCAAAATTTTATAAACAATATTCTAACTGTATATTCAATATTATATCACTGTATTATGTAATTTTATTCTATATTCAGTATTCTATAACTAATATTCCAATCTAAAGTTGTTTTCTTCAGTTTCCATTTCTCATATTTCCTACAATCACAAAATTGCTAATATATTTCTAAAAGAACCTATGACATAGAACTATCTTTAAATTGAATGGATCAAATGAAAAATATTTTTGCATATTGTTAATTTTAAATTTAGTAAATCATTTTTATTGAAAATTATTTTTAATGCCTACCTAATATGTAGAATCCAAAATGATATATATAGATGGGAAAACATGAATATGTGTCTAATTATGAAGATATATTTAATGGATATCAACTCCATTCAAGGAGCATCTATAAATGCTTGTTTATTACATTGAGCCTAAGAGTTGTTTTAAATGTTTATTCATCTTTAAGTATGTGTACTTGTGTATGGCCATGTTTGTGAGTGTGTAAGTGCAGGTGCGTGGAGAGGTACAGAAAAGGTATTGGATCTCAAGAGGTTGAAGGTCCATGTGCTTGTGAGCCACCTGATGTGAGCGCTGAGAAATAAATGATGGTCCACTATAAAGGAAAGCAATCCCTTGACCGCTGATGCATTTCTATAGACACATAACTGATTTTAAATTGCACTATCACACTTTATTTTATTCAGAAAACCATCAAAAGTTAAAAAGATAATTTTAAGGTACAGAATGCATCCCCTTAATTGTTAATGCATAGGTAAGATTTAGAGGTAAACAATTTCAAAAATACATGTTTTCAATCTACATTTTTATTGTGTTTATTATATGAGAAGATCAAAGAACAATTTGACGATGTGGATTCTTTCCTTCCATTGTGGTCCTTGGGGAATGAACTTGAATTATCTGACTTGGTGATAAGCATCTTCAATTTAGGGACACCAGGGCATCTTATTGGTCTTAGGAAAAGATTTTTATAATATATATTTTGTTAACCATTCTTTTTCTTTGTGATTTAAAAACCAAAAAAAAAAAAAAAAGTCTAATATTTAGCTTTCATGCTTTGATTCTTCTCCATCAACAATAAAGCAAAGAATCACATATGGTGACATATGAAACATATAAAACCTTTTCCACTCTTTGTTGTAGATTGCCTATACAATATTCTCTTCAGTTTTATACATATATTTATTGCTTTATGATTTACTCTGTGACTTTGAAATTCACTCAATATTATTTCTACTCTAACTAAAGCATTTTGTTGATATCAAGTCCATGCTTGAGCTCCAATTAAATAGCAACAGGCCAGACAAGTTCACTATGATTTTACAGTTAGAGAAAGATATGTTACTGCCTGAACCAAGGCATTAATGTGCTAACCGTCTGTATATGTGTATATGGACATAATTTCCAAACTAGCAAACTTATCTAACTGCCTACTTAGAAAAGGGAAACTAAGAAATAAAATGCTGAATTGATGACTTTAGTTTTTTATTCTCTTCACAATTTCTTACCTGACCATTCTCAGATGGTGTTGTCTCCTTCCTTCATTTGAATTGACTTATAGAACACACTCTGTGTCTGAAAAAGAAATGCTGATTCTTGACCATCAGATAAGGATCTAAAAGAAAGTGTTACTTGTAGCTTACCAGAGATGACTACTCATGACCAATCAAAAGTCTTTATCTCATGCAAATGGAATCATATCCATATTTCAATCAAATGGAATTGAATAACTAGCTGTAGTCCTGGGTATCCAGAACATGGAACTTTTAACATCAGAAACCCATTCTGGCCTGTGATTCAGTAGATGTGGGGGTTGGGGGGAGGCTCTATAGGAGCAAGCAATTTGAAGGAAGCTTAGGTACATTAGCTAGGCCATTATGACTTGGGTTTCTAGAATACATTTGGGTAATTGTCTAAGGGAGTCTCCATCAAGGAGATCAAATTCTAGTTAGTCCTGAAATGGCCTTAGCAAGAATACAGAAAGGAGAAACTGAATTGTCCTGTCCTGTCACAAAATTACCTGACAGGAAGTTGGGTTCCGAACTGCCTATCACAAACATTCCCCACATTTGTACCATTGTGAGTTCAGACTATCCCATAAAAGTCTTCTTTTTCTCCTTGAGTCCCTGGATTATTCATTGTAGATGAGAGTTTCTATCCCTAGGACTTTTTGCAGAGCAATAAAATGTTTAGAGGTTCTGGTGAAGTAAGTTTTTCCAATTTGAAATTTAAGGTAACTTAAATCCATGTTGCTGGACTGTTGTCAGTCATAATTGAATCTTAATTATTTTCTGATTTCTCTCCAGCAATGAATAAGCTTGTTAGGATGGTTTTTGTATCAGCAAAACTGAGTTTGGTAAAATAATCTAACACAGTCACTAACTCCCATTCTCAAAGTCTTTTTGAGGACCTTGAAAATACTGTTCAAAGTTATCATGGAGCAATCTGTGAATAAGTAGATGGGAAATATGTGTGTGTAAGAAATTTCTGAATTGAAGGGCTTATACATTTGAATATGTGTCCCTACATTGTATGTGCTTAATGGTTAGAGCCTAGTTTTTTAATGGGCAATAGGTACAAGTTTGAAGGTTTCATTGCTCTTTCTTTTAATAAGGTGACCATAATTAACCCTTGAATGTGGTTATAGTACAGTTAAAAATTGAGGCTTCACTAAAATATTATTCAAAATAAGCTCACCTACATTGTATAAATTCTAAGCACCAATTGAGACACCCACAGCCATGCTCTCAAGCAGAAAAGAATTAAAAATCGAAGGAATAAGAATAATTGAAAAAGTCACTGATTTGGAACTGAGTGTTGTCAAAAGTAAAGAGCTAGTTTGTAGCACTACCACATTCAAGGAGAAGATGTTCAATTGTTTTCCTGACAATCACCAGGAGGGAGTCAAGCACTTCATAGCAATTATGAACTGCTGCCAGAATCTGTTCTAACATTGCCTTAAGGGAGGTAAGATAAGGAATAGTCTAGCTAAGAAGTCACCTCAAGGGAAGTAGGAAAATGAGAAAGACTGTTGCAGTTTTCACTCCTGAAGTTTACCTGATTATTAAAGGTGTTGAAATATGGGAAAAAGGAAAGAGTGTATCTACTGCTGAAAAATTAAAATTATTTTTTCTGGAAAAATATTAGGGAATATATATTTTTAAGTTTATGGTAAATATTATAGTTAATAAAATTTGATTATCACACTGAGATTCAGCAAAAATTAAACATCTTACACAGTATATTTAAACAGTAA
This sequence comes from Rhynchomys soricoides, assembly GCA_019843965.1. Taxonomy (NCBI): domain Eukaryota; kingdom Metazoa; phylum Chordata; class Mammalia; order Rodentia; family Muridae; genus Rhynchomys; species Rhynchomys soricoides. The sequence continues at coordinate 26,611,489 of JADRCH010000004.1, read as the reverse complement.
ATGAATAATAATTAAAACTGAAATAATAAAATGCTGTGATTATAAAAAATGCATTGTCATTAGATACAGGGTTTGAAACTCAACATTAAAAGGAACACAAATACTAAGTTTTGATGTCAAACTATACTAATGTAAAACTAAATAAATAAATACATTATAGAAACCATTTTAGATAGGAAATTACCCAGGAAAAATACCACAGGTTTGTAATTAGAAAGATTATAGTCAACATGTACAGGAAAGATATTAATCACTTTCAAATATTTAAATTTTTTAGACTGAATAGATTGTCTCTTTTTTTGCAGTTTTAAACATATCACATTGTAACACAACCTAGCCTAGGCTGTCAGTCGTTCTGCCTTTGTCTTTCAACTGCTGAGATTAGAAGTATAATCAATCAAGACATGACTGAAGAGTGATGCAAAAGATTTGCTCTATTCCTGAGGAACACTATATGGGAATAGATCATAATATTAAAATTAAATGGATTTAGTAAGTAGAAATATACTTGTCTGGATAGATAGATAGATAGATAGATAGATAGATAGATATTAAAGAAAGCTGGGAATATACATTCTATATCAAGAGAAGTGATTTGGTAAAGATGCAGAAAGCTTAAAAAGGGGGGCTTTAGGTGAGGAAATGCCTCCATGAGATCCAGCTGTAAGGTGTAAGGAATTTTTTCAATTAGTGATAAAGGGGGGGAGGGACCATTGTAAGCTGAAAAAACCCAACTTGCTTCTTGGTCATGATGTTTGTGAAGAAATAGAAACTCTGACAAATGGTATATGTTTATGATACATCCTTTACATTTGTTCTGTTTTTGTTTGTTTGCTTGCTTTATTCTGTCTTTTGCACTGGATTAATCTTACTATTTGGAGGCTTTGTTACTCCAACACCCATTTCAGACTTTTTTATTCTGTAAAGATTGTCAGTGGGGTTTCAAAAAGATTCCCATGAATCTACAATTTTCATTTTATTACTTCTCTTATCTGGCAACATGGCAGATCTTTATTCTCATGTCACCTTTAGGTTTTCTTCAGCGTTTTTCATTGTCAAGATCTTCCACTTTCTGGGTTAGCTTCAGTCCTAGTTAGCAGTGATGGTTACTGTGAATTGCCACCCTTTGTAGGGTCTTGAATCATCTTGATGGTGATCATGTGGCAATGCTTTTGAGGATTATCTCAATTGTGCTAATCAATGTGGGACTGCACCACATTTTTAATACACACATGACTATGCCCTTTCAGGGGATCTTGATCAGAAATAAGAGGAAGCATTTTTATTGCTCTCTATTTTTTGACTGTTGATTCAATTGATCATCCATGTCAAGCTCTTATATCATTGTACCTTGAACTTTAAGCAAGAATAAGCTGCTCAACATTTGAAGCGCTCTAAGTGTGCTTTCTTTGGTCCTTTAACATTGAAATTGGAAGAGAAACTGTGGCAGTAATTTTTTTAAAAAGCTAGTCTGAATGGGAGTGATTTCCCAATTTCTTTCTCAGCATGTTTATTACTGACATATAGAAAATTCACTGAATTTGGTGTTGATTTTATATCCTGCTTTGTTGCTGAAAATGTTATCTTGGTTTAATAAATTTTGAGTATATTGTTTATGATCTTTTATGATCTGAATCATACTTTTTGTCAACAGGTATTATTTGACTTCATTCAAGATTCTGTTCCTTTTCTTTTGTTTTACTTTCTTTTTCCAGTCTTATTGATCTACCTAAAAATTTAAGGTTTATATTGCATGAATGTTAAAAAATTAAGGACATCCTTTTACTCTGCACTGATATTAGTGGAGATGTTTTGCTATTTTTACACCTACTATTATATAAAGTCCTGTAAAGGCTAATAGTCTATTGTATGTATTATGTTGAGGCATTCCTAAAGTTCTAATTTTTGTAGTTCTTTCTTTATCATAGGTTTTTGTTGCAGGAAATAGTAAAAAGAAAGAATATTGCACAATGTTCCCACACTACACCCAGGTACTCTCATCCCAGCAGGCTGGCCAGCCAATCACCAGCGAGCAATGTCTGAGCTGCCTTTATCTCATGGAACTCTGACTCAGGGCTCCACGATCTCTCCAGCCAGCTCACTAGGTTCCCACTGGAGGGTCACTACCACTCCAGCCCCATGCTTCAACGCCCCCATGGCCTCTGTGGTGCACATCAGGCAAACCCACACTTTGCCACTGTACCTTTCTCTCTGGAACCCAGATGAGCAGCCATGTAAAGGAAAACACAACACAAACTTTGCTCAGAAACAATGGTAACTCAATCTCTAGGCACAACAACTAAGACCTAATCTTGTATCCCTCTGGTGGCGAATCCTTGCTGATCCGCCATGATATCAGGAGACTCTAGTAGCTACATCTTACCTACATGTTATTCCCATTCCAAAGAACCTTCTCTCTCTCCTGCTTCTTCTCTTCCTCTCTCTTACCTTGAAGTCCCTCCTATGCTCCCAGTGATTGGCTCCTTTTTTCATTAGGGGATTGGTTCACAAGAAGTCACAAGTTTAACTCACTTTTTGTCTGAAGCCCCTCCCAGGAGGGCAGAATTAGCATCCACACGCAAAGAGCCCTAGGGCTATCCACAACAGGTTTTGAAGTTGGTTTTAGCTTTTCACTGGACTTATTAATCATGTGCTTCCATTCACTGAGTCTATTAATGTTCTCTATGACACTCACTGATTTTTGATTCATCCTTGTAACCCTAGAATGAAAGCAACTTTTCGTGTCTCATAATCCTTAATTCTCTCCTTTAACATGCACGGTGATTTTTTTTTTTTTCCCAAGTGGAAAAATGCTGTAATTAAAATTTGATGGTTCTCTGGAATTGGCTTTCAATACAGTTTCTTTTGGGCATATTTCTCTGTCTTTAACATGCTTTAATAGTCCTCTAGAGTTTTCTCTATGGAGGTATATATTGCTAAAACTTATTTATTAATAACTTAGCTTTGTTACATTATCCAAATACTGTGGTCAAAATTTTTATGGATACATGATACTTGGTACATTGTTGGTAAAATTCTATCTTCATCAGTGATACTTGATTGGACAGATAAGCAAATTTAAGAAGGTAAAAGTAAAGAAAATCTCACCCATATGCTAATATACAAAAAAGAAATAGCGGTATATTTATCTTTCTTCCTATTTTTTAAAACAAACATTCATTTTTAATAATTTGCTATATTAAACCAACACACTTGAAACATCATTTTGCAGGTAATTTATATGAAGTCATGAGACATTTTACATTCTGTTTTTGTAATAACTCTTGAAGTTGCTGTGTTTTTACAATTAGAGTTTATCTTCTTTTGGATTTGCTATATTTTTATTATTAAACATACCATTCATTTACATCTCAAATGATATCCCACTTCCCTTTTACCCCCTCCACCAGTCCCCCATCCCACTTCTGCCCTCCCCTTTCCCCTTTGCATGTATGATTGTGCTCCCTCACCCATCCACACTCTCCCTCCCTACCACTTCTACCACTCTAGCATCCCAATATGCTGGTGCATCATGCCTCCCAGGGACCAAGGGCCTCTCTTCCCATTGCTCTCAGGCAAGGCCATCCTCTGCTACATATATATCTGGAGCCATGGATTCATCCAAGGACACACCTAGGTTGGTGGTCTAGATTTTAGAAGAACTGAGTGATCAGACCAGCCTATACTGTTCTTCTAATGGGGTTGCAATCCCCCTCTGCTCTTCTAGTCCTTCTGCCAGCTCCCTTACCAGGTTCTCTGAGCTCCCTCTCATAGCTGGCTCCAAGCATCCATATCTGTATTGGTCAGTTACTGGCCGGACTTCCTCAAGAACGTCCAAACTAGGTTCTTGTCAACAAGCACCTCTTGACTACAGCAATAGTGTTGGGTTTGTGTCTGCATACATACTGGATCCCTAGATGGGACAGTCCCTGGCTGGCCCTTCCTTCAGTCTCTGTTGCATTTTTATTTTTTGTCCTTGTTCTTCTTTTGGAAAGTAACATTTCTGGGTTAAAAATTTTGAGATGGCTGGGTGTCCCCATCCTTGCCCCAGGACCATGCCTATCTGCTGGTGGAGGTCTCTATAAGATCTATTTCCCGTTCTCTGAGCACTTCTGCTAAAGTCATCCCCATTAGTTCCTGGGACCCTCACATTTTCCTGGTATCTGGGTGCCTCAATTGGCTATCCTCAGTCACTCATTCCCCCTGCTACATATTTTTGTTCAATTTCCTGACCATCTGTACCTCTCTAAAATCCCCAGATCCTGATATTGTCTTTCTTATTTCCTTCCCCTCCTTTCTCACTTCAGGTCCCCCTTTCCCTTCACCTCCTACATTCATCCTGTTCCCCCCTCAATGCAGGACTTAAGCATCCATACCCTGGTCTTCCTTCCTTCTATGCTCCATATGTTCTGTAGGTTGTGTTATTGGCATTGTGGGCTTTTGGGCTAATATCCACTTATTAGTGAGTACATACCATGTGTGTATTTTGTGTCTGGGTTATCTCACTCAGGATATTTTCTGGTTCTATCAATTTGCCTAAGAGTTTCATGAAATCTTTATTTTTAATCACTGCATAGAATTCCATTGTGTATATGTACCACATTTTCTGTATTCATTTTTGTGTTGAAGGACATCTGGGTTGTTTCCAGCTTCTGGCTATTATAAATAAGGCTGCTATGAACATAGTGGAGCATGTGTCCTTGTTATATGTTGGAGCATATTTTGGGTATATGTGCAGGAGTGGATAATAGCTGGGTCCTCAGGTAGAACTATTTCCAATTTTCTCAGCAACTGCCAGACTTATTTCCAAAGGGGTTTTAGCAGCTTTCAGTACCACCAGGAATGAAGCGACTGTTCCTCTATCTCCGCATCCTTGCCAGCATCTGCTGTCACCTGCATGTTTGAACTTGGACATTCTGACTGGTGTGAGGTGGAATCTCAGGGTCATTTAGATTTGCATTTCCCTGATGACTAAGGATGTTGAACATTTCTCTAAGTGTTTCTCAGCCATTTGATGTTCCTCAGTTGAGAAGTTCCTATATAGCTCTGTATTCCACATTTTAATAGGATTATTTGGCTTTCTGGAGTCTACCTTCTTGAGTTCTTTGTTTATTTTGGATATTAGCTCTCTATTGGATGTAGGGTTGGTAAATATTTGTTCCCAATCTGTGGGTTGCTGTTTTGTCCTATTGACAGTGTCCTTTGCTTTACAGAAGCTTTTCAATTTTATGAGGTCCCATTTGTTGATTGTTGCTCTAAAGAATAAGACATTGGTGTTCTGTTCAGGAAGTTTTCCCCTGTACCCAAGTATTTAAGGCTCTTCCCCATTTTCTCTTCTATTAGATTCAGCATATCTGGCTTTATGTGGAGGTTCTTGAACCTCTTGGACTTGAGATTTATACAAGGAGATAGGAGTGGATCAATTTGCATTCTTCTACATGCAGACCGACAGTTGAACCAGCACCCTTTGTTGAAAATACTTCTTTTTTCCACTGGATGGTTTTAGCTTCTTAGTCAAAAGTCCAGTGACATTAGGTGTGTGACTTCTTTATGGGTCTTCAATTCTATTCCATTGACCTACTTGCCTGTCTCTGTAGCAATACTATGCTGTTTTTATCACTATTGCTGTATAGTGTAGCTTGAGGTCAGGGATGGTGATTTCCCCAGAAGTTCTTTTGTTGTTGAGAATAGTTTTCGCTATCCTAGGTTTTTTGCTATCCCAAATGAATTTGAGAATTTCTCATTCTAACTCTATGAAGAGTTGAGTTGGAATTTTGATGGGGATTGCTTTGAAACTGTAGATTGGTTTTGGTAAAATGACAGTTTTTGCTATATTAATCCTGCCAATCCATGAGCATGGTAGATCTGTCTATTTTCTGAGATCTTCTACAATTTCTTTCTTCAGGGATTTGAAGTTCTTGTCATACAGATCTTTTACTTGTTTGGTTAGAGTCATATCAGGATATTTTATTTAATTTGTGACTATTGTGAAGGGAGTTGTTTCCCTAATTTCTTTCTCAGCTCATTTATCCTTTGAGTAGAAGAAGGTTACTGATTTGTTTGAGTTAATTTTATATTGAACTACTTTGCTGAAGTTGTTTATCAGCTGTAGGAGCTGTCTGGTAGAATTTTGGGGGTCACTTATGTATACGTTCATATCATCTGCAAATAGTTATATCGTGACTTCCTCCTTCCCAATTTGTATCCCTTTGACCTCCTTTTGTTGTCTAATTGCTCTGGCTAGAACTTCCAGTACTTTGTTGAATAGGTATGGAGAGAGTGGACAGCCTTGTCTGGTTCCTGATTTTAATGAGATTGTTTTGAGTTTCTGTCCATTTATTTTGATGTTGGCTATTGGTTTGCTCTATATTGCTTTTATTATATTTGTGTATGTATCTTTAATTCCTGAACTCTCCAATAATTTTAATATGAATGGGTGTTGTATTTTGTCAAAGGCTTTTTCAGCGTCTCATGAGATGATCATGTGCATTTTTCTTTGAGTTTGTTTATATAGGGGATTATGTTGATGGATTTCCCTATACTGAATCTTCCCTGCATTCCTGGGATGAAGTCTACTTGATCAACGTGGATGAATGTTTTGATGTGTTCTTGGATTCAGTTTGGGAGAATTTTATTGAGTATTTTTTGCATTGTTATTCATAATGGAAATTGGTCTCTTTCTTTGATGGGTCTTTGTGTGGTTTAGGTGTCAGTGTAAATGTGGCTTCAGAGAAAGAATTGGGTAGTGCTCCTTCTGTTTCTATTTGATGGAATATTTTGAGGAGTATTGGTATTATATCTTCTTTGAAGATCTGATAAACTTCTGCAATAAAACCATCTGGCCTGGGCTTTTTTTTTTTTTCAGTTGGGAGATTACTAATGACTGATTCTATTTCCTTTGGTGTTTGGGGATGTTTGATGGTTTACCTGATCCTGAATTAACCTTGGTACCTGGTATCTGTCTAGGAAATCATCCATTTCATCCAGATTTTCCAGTTTTGTTGAGTATAGACTTTTGTAGTAGGATCTGATGATTTTTTTTAAATTCTTCAGTTTCTTTTGATATGTCTCCCTCTTCATTCCTGATTTTGTTAATCTGAACACTGTTTCTGTGCCCTCTGGTTAGTCTGGCTAAGGGTTTATCTATTTTGTTGATTTTTTTTTTCAAAGAACTAGCTCTGAGTTTTATTGATTCTTTGTATAGTTCTTTTCTACTTGGTTGATTTCAGCATTGAGTTTGATTATTTCCTATTGTCTACTCCTTTTGGGTATATTTGCTTCTTTTTGTTCTGGAGCTTTAAGATGAGCTGTTAAGCTACTAATGTATGCTCTGTACAGTTCCTTTATGGAGGTAGTCAGAGCTGTGAGTTTTCCTCTTAGCACTGCTTTCATTGTGTACTATACGTTTGGGTATGTTGTGCTTTCATTTTCATTTAATTCTAAAAAGTCTTTAATTTCTTTATTTCTCCTCTGACCAAGTTATCCTTGAGTAAATAGTTGTTCAGCTTCCATTTGTATGTGGTCTTTCTGTTGTTTTTTGTTGCTCTTGAAGATCAGCATTAGTCCATGGTGGTCCAATAGGATACTTGTGATTAATTCAATGTTCTTATATCTATTAAGGTTTGTTTTGTGTCCAAATATATAGGCATTTTTTTGATAAGGTACCATGATATGCTGAGAAGAAGGTATATTATTTTGTTTTAGGGTGAAATGTTCTGTAGATATCAGTTAACTCCAGTTCACAACTTATTTTAGTTTCACTGTGTCTCTGCTTATTTTCTTTTTCACAACCTGTCCAATGGTGGGAGTGAGGTGTTGAAATCTCCTACTATTATTGTGTGAATTTCATTGTGTGCTTTGAACTTTAGTAAAATTTCTTTTACACATGTGGGTGCTCTTGCATTTGGAGCATAGATATTCAGAATTGAGAGTTCGTCTTGGTGGATATTTCTTTTGATGAGTATGAAGTGTCCTTGCCTATCTTTTTTGATAACTTTTGGTTGAAAGTCTATGTTGTCAGATACTAGAATGGATACTCTGGCTTGTTTCTTGGAACCATTTGCTTATAAATTTTTTTCCTATCCTTTTAATTTGATATAATGTCTGTCTTTGACTCTGAGGTGTGTTTCCTGTATGCAGCGAAATCCTGGATCCTGCTTATGTATCTAGTCTGTTAGCCTATGTCTTATTATTGAGGAATTGAGTCCATTGATATTGAGAGATATTAGGGAACAATGATTGTTGCTTCTTGTTATTTTTGTTGGTAAATATGGAATTTTGTTAGTGTGTTTCTCTTCTTTTAAGTTTGTTGTGATTAATTTCCTTGTTTTTCTTGGGTGTGGTTTCCCTCCTTCTGTTGGTTTTTCCTTCTATTATCCTCTGTAGGGCTGGGCTTGTGGAAAGATATTGTTTATATTTGGTATAGTCTAGGAATACCTTGGTTTCTCCATCTGTGATAATTGCGAGTTTTTCTGGGTATAGTAGCCTGGATTCACATTTTTGTTCTCTTAGGGTGTGCATGACATGTCTCCAGGATCTTCTGGCTTTTAGAGTCTCTGTTAAGAAGTCTAGCGTAATTCTGATAGATCTGCCTTTATATATTACTTGACCTTTTTTCCTTAGTGCTTGCAATATTCTTTCTTTGTTCTGTGCATTTGGTGTTTTAATTATTATTTTATGAGAAGAATTTATTTTCTGGTCTCATCTGTTTGGTGTTTTGTAAGGCTTCTTGTGGGTTTATGGGCATTTCTGTCTTTAGGTTAGGAAAGTTTTCTTCTGTAATTTTGTTGAAGATGTTTGTTGCTGGCCATTTGAATTGGGAATCTTCACTCTCTTCTATACCTATTATTCTTAGGATTTGTCTTCTCATTGTGTCCTGGATTTCTTGAAGATTTTGAGATAGGAGCATTTTGCTTTTTGTATTTTACTTGACCATTGTGTCAAAGTTCTCTATTCTATTTTTTGCCACTGAGATTATCTCTTCTATTCTGTTGGTGATGCCTGCATCTGTGACTCCTGTTCTCTTTTCTAGATTTTCCATCTCCAGGACTGTCTCCCTTGGAGTTTTTGTTAATGATTCTATTTCCATTTTTAGATCCTGGATGGTTTTGTTCAATTCCTTCACCAGTTTGATTGTGTTCCTGTATTTCTTTAAGGGAGTTATTTATATCTTTTTAAAAGTCAGAATACCTGAACTACAACTAGGGTGTGGGTTTGGGTCCAGCAACCAGGACCCTGGTTAAAGGCACAGATAGGAACCAGAAAGAGTGTGTGTCTCTGACTGGGAGGGAATGTGCTTCCCTGTGTCCCAGGAATCCTGGAATGCCAGGTTTTGGGCTATCTGTCTTCTTATATTCAACTTATCTGTCAGTATTCTTTTACAAAACATAAAAATGGGCCTAATATAAACATATACTATTACATTATATTTTATCTTTTGTCTAGTGTCTTTATAATGCCTATTTTATATGTTCTTCTACATCTGTAACCTGCATAGGCATGTAGTTTCCTATACAATTAAGTGGGTAGATGACATTTATAATCCATTCGAAGCTTTGAATTCCTGATTTCTCTAATTTATTAAGGGAAGGTTTAGGAAAGAGAAACAAATTCATCTTGACTAGAATCTAACATTGGGACTTTCCCATGTGTCATCCTCCAATGGAGAGGAAAGAGCCTCATATAGAGCTCTAATGCAGAGATGTATTACATAGAGTTATCTTCTGTGATTGCTGAGACTGAAATCTGTATTTCAGACCAAGAAGCTAGAAATATAAGCAAAAACAGTGAATTTCATCCTCCTGCACAATGTCTCCTCTTGAGAAAAGTATTTCCCTTTCCTCAACATTAAAGAATGAGGAGTATATACCTTGCTGAGGATATATATGTTTTTCTTTTATGGTCCTTTTACAAAGTGCCTTCGTGAGAATGTCTACTGTAGTATTTAAATACGTAGGTACTGAACCTAGCTGTGAACATTAAAGTTTAAAATAACAATATCTTTTGACACCTTTATGTTTCTTCTCTCATTCTAACATTCATTGGTTTATTCGAAATCATAAATAAGCTAATTTAAGCAACATCTGGAAACACTGAAGCTTTTAATGTAGCTGTTTAAATGAGGCACTTAATGGCATTATTTGACTCAATAAGGCTTTAAGACTTAATACATGTTATTTTGTATCAGAAACAACACTATTTACAAAGACATACATCAATAAATTTAATTAACTTTTAGAGAAGAAAGCATGCTTCATATTTATCATTTGTTTCACATACAAAGGTCAAGGGTTAAATGAAAGTACATTTTGTTCATAGTAACACAATAAAGAATTTATTTTTTATTATTTTAGGTTTATTTTGTTTTTATTAATCATTTTATTCATTTATATTTGAACTTATATACCCCTTCTCATCTCCATCTCCTTCCTCCTCTTTGCATTTATGAGGGTGCTCCTTGACTCACTCACTCATTCTCACCTCACTGCTCTAGCATGCCCCTTCGTTGGCGCATCAAGCCTCCACAGGATCCAGGGCCTCCTCTCCAATTGATGTTAGATAAGACATATGCTACATATGGCTCCCTCCATGTATACTTTTTGGTTTGGGGTTTAGTCCCTGGGAGCTCTGGATGGTCCAGTTAGTTGATATTGTTCTTTGTATGGGGTTGCAATCCCCTTAACCTCATTCAGTCCTTCCCCTAGCTCTTCCACTGAGGTTCCTTGACTCAGTCCAATGGTTGGCAGTGTATACATCTATATTGGCCAGGTACTCATAAAACCTCTCAGGGAACAGACACTCCAAGTTCCTGTCTGCAAGTGCTTCTTGGCATCAACAATAGTGTGGAGATTTGGTATCTGCAGATGGGAAGAATCCCTAGGTGGGACCGTCTCTGGATGTGTTTTCCTTTAATCTCTGTTCCATACTTTATCACTGTCTTTCTTTTGGACAGGAAAACTTCTAGGTTAACAATTTTGAGTGGGGTGGGTAGCCCCATTCATCAACTGGAGGCCGTGGCTATCTCTTGGAGATGGTCTTTACAGGTTGTATCTCACTTTGTTGGGTATTTCAGCTAAAGTTATCACCATTGGGACTTGGGAGCATCTATTTGGTTTATACTAATCTTATATATTTAAATATGAATTTAAATATAATACAATTTTATTGCCTTTCAGGTAAAAGCTTGGTGGTATTTAAATAAGAACTACAAAGGAATTTTGTACATGAGATTACTTAATGTTTAGCAGTTTTAAATTGAAAATTTTGATAATTGAAATTTCATTTTTTCTTCTTCACATGGAATGTGTGAATCATTTGTAATATAATGATTTCAATTGTATTATCTTTGCAAAAATAATAAAGACAGTTTATTTTATGTACATTCTTGAAATTTCAAAACTCTTAAGAAAAACACCTGCGAAAATGTATGCAACACTTCTTAGATGTTGTAATGACTAATAGATATTAGCTCACTTTAATTTTCAAATATTGCATTTGTAAATCTCTCATATTATCACACATAAACTCTGTCTTGCATCATTCTGACCAAGCACATTTGTAAGACTGTGTTACCTTAGCTAAGGAAGAAAGATCAGTTTCTGTGTGAGCAAAATTTATGTGTGATACTTTTTTATTTTTTATTATTAAACATTTTATTAATTTGCATTTTAAATGATATCCCTCTTCCTTGTTACCACTCCACCAACTCCTAATCCCATCTGCCCTCTCTCCACTCCATTTTGCCTCTATGAGGGTGCTCCTCCACCCACTCACCCACCCCTGCCTCACTGTTCTAGCATCCCCCTATGCTGGGGTATCAAGCCTTCACATATACAAGGGCCTCCCCTCCTATTGATGTCAGGTAAGGCCATCCTCTGCTACATATGCAGTCGGAGCTATGGGTCCCTCCATGTGTACCCTTTGGTTGGTGGCTTAGTCCCTGGGAGCTTTGGGTGGTACAGTTAGTTGATATTGTTCTTAGAATGAGGTTATAATCCCCTTCACCGCCTTCAGCTCTTCCCCTTACTCTTCCTTTTGGGTCCCGGGCTCAGCCCAATGATTGGCTGTGAGTGCCTGCATCTGCATTAGTTGTTGGCAGATCCTCTCAGGGGATAGTCATACCAGGCTTCTGTCAGCAAATGCTTCTGGGCATCAGCAATAGTGTCAGAGATTGGTGTCTACAGATGGGATGGATCCCTAGGTGAAGCAGTCTCTGGATGATCTTTTCTTCAGTCTCTGTTCCATTTTTTTGTCCCTTCTTTCCTTTGAACAGTAACATTTCTGGGTTAAAAATTTAAAAATCATTGGTGGCCCCATCGATCAACTTGGTCCATGATTGATATTTATTTTTTAGCAGATATATTTGACATTTCAACTCTTTCTTATTTCTTCTAAAATAAATTCACACACTGTAAAAGCCAGAGGAAATAATGATTAAGGTGGAGGTATCCCAAGTTTGTGTTGACAAAAGGTGCTTACTTTCCTTGATAAGTTTTCCTGGAATGTTAATCAAAAATAACCCTCTATCTATTTGGTGCATATGTGTGTGTGTGTGTGTGTGTGTGTGTGTGTGTGTGTGTGTGTATCCATAGGTATGTTTCTTTAGAGAACTATTAGCTAACACAATTGTTTCCTAAGGCAAGAACTACATTCCTTTCATATACTTACAATTAACAAATTATTTAACAAACTTTAGCACAAAGCAACAGAAATATGGTCTGCTTATTCTTTTGGAAGTTAGACTTTACAAATAAAGCTGCTGAGGTCTGACTGCTTCCTTTCAGTGATAAACATTATGAAGCTTAGATTTAATGTCATTATATTGTTTACTTTTCTAGTCACTATGATAAATGATCTGACAGAAACAACTTCAAGAGGAAAGAGTTATTAGGCTCACAGTGTATAAGGTATGCTACAGCAATACACATAGAATAAGACATAACTGTTAGCAAGACTACTGTCTTTGTGGACTCTGTAGAAGTTATTTCATTGCGTCTGTCAGTGCTTTGTGACTGCCACTAGCCCTGGTAGCTGTATCTCTTATTTCCTTATACATTTTTCTCTTTGTCTCATTCCATCTATACATTTCTTCTAAGGAACACTTATCATTACATTGAGGAGCTATTAGTATAATGCCAGATGACCTCATCTCAAAACTCCTAATATAGTTATGCCTACAAAAATATTTTGTTTGAGGAATGTTAAATATAATTTTTTTTAGAAATTAGATTGTAGATATCTCTTTTGGGGTCTACCATTAAAACCATTAGAGTACCTTCAATAAATTTAATGATATTATGTCTTTTCTTCCTCCTGCCTTTAAGCATAATATTAGTCACATGAGTGTTTCATGAAGAATTATTGAATAGTTAATAAATAGAGCATAGCATGCCATGTGCTTATTTATCATACATATGATATATATATATAAGCTTAATATTAAAATGAAATATTATAGTGTTTACAATGATTAAAAGATATTATATATCAAAATACAACCAACACTTTCAATTATATGCTTTTATTTCTTGAAGTAAAGATTTAGGTATAAGGAAATTCAGATGTCAGACAGCTGTTCACTGTAATCTGATACCGATATGGGATTTCATCTGATCTTTGATTCAGATGAATGAGGAGAATAAAGAAAGACAAATGAGATAATGAAATGTACAATGACAAAACTTTTAAAGGTTAGAATATTTTCTAAATATTTGGAAAAAGATTCTGGTTGACATCCAATGAGGTCTGGATAGGAGAAGATGGTGAGAATTTCTTCTACTTCTCTTTATAACTACATGGAGAAGGGCTATGGCAGTAGTGTGTTCTATCATTGGACATATATATAAAAGGCATAGTCTTTTAAAGAATTATCTGTTTTTTTCTCTTCTAAGAAAACTAAATTCAAGAATTGGAAAAAATAGAAGATCCGTCCCAAAAATTATATTACTGATCTCCAAAAAAAAGAGTCCTCACTGGCTCACTGGGAAAAGAAGAGATTCATACCAAAATAAGATGTTCTCTTAGTATATTTTAGGCCACATGGCTTGCTCACATTCTTCTTATAATAAAGTACATAAACTCTAAAACAAAATAAAAGAATGCAAACAAGTATTATGTGACCAGACCAATGGTACAGCAACAAAGAATGTATACTTTCTTGCAGAAACCAAAGTTAGATTTCCAGCACCCATGTTGGTCAATGCACAACCTCCTATGATTCCAGCTCCACAAGATCTTATACCTCTGACTTCTGAGCCACCTGTACTAAGATAAATATACATGTACACACACGCACACACACACACACACACACAAACACAAACACACACACACACGCTTACAAGATTAAAAATTATAGCGCCAAATGTTTTTTAAAGTAATGGTAGCTTTTAACGCAGTTTTCTTTGAGCTAAAATATAACATTTGATTTAGGATTGGATTCATGCTGTCATCTTTGCCCTACTTGACATTTTATCTATGTTTTTTGAGGAGTGGTCACATACTCAGTGGTTCTGTACAATTCTATATAAATGAGTGGAACACAGCATCAATAACATGAGTGATCCTCTTAGAAGCACATAGAAATAATACAAAAAGAAATATATAAATTTTAAAAATAATCTCAAGGTTATTTTAAGAGAAAAAGTTATAGTTTTTATTATGAAAGAATGACAAAAATGTGAGATTTTTGCTACAAGGTGTGAAGCTCGAAATTATACTCTATTATGTTATGTTTTGATAGCTTTTCCCTCATTTTTAATGTTCTCTGACTATAAGAAGATAAAGATAATTAATGTTAGTAAACTCAAGAATAAATGAAACATAACTGGTATCTTGTAGGAAAAGTTTCATCATTTGTGCATATTTTCCACTTCACCTTTTGGCTAAGAGAAACAAAATATATATACACTTTTGTCTTACTTGGAGTTTTAATGCTGTGAACAGACACCATGACCAAGGCAAGTCTTATAAGGACAAGATTTAATTGGGGTTGGCTTACAGATTCAGAGGTTCAGTCCATTATCATCAAGGTGGTAGCAGGGCAGAATCTAGGCAGGCATGGGGTAGGCAGAGCTGAGAGTTTGGTATCTTCATCTGAAGGCTGGTAGCTGAAGACTGGCACCCAGACAGCTAGAATGAGGGTCTTAAGCCCATACCCACAGTGACACACCTACTCCAACAAGGCCATACCTCCTAATAGTGCCACTCCATGGGCCAAGAATGTGCAAACCATCACAACATTTTTAAATGAGCTACATCCAGCTAATTAACAAGTTTGAATGAGCTATTAAGGCTATTTATAATTGTATATAAAAGTGATTGTGATAGGCAGAGTACGTGTAATTTGTACTGATTGCACTTTTTGAAGTAAATAGACAACAATAATAATTTTGTTCACAATTGTGTACCATTATAGTGCTATATTTAGATATGTATGGCTGATTTTTAAACTGTTAATATAAGCTGCTTGAAAACACTATAAAATACACAACACTGCATTTACCTAACATGTACAAATAATAAAAATGCATTTGTTGAGCATGTATTTTTGAAGAGTAAAGCTGTTAATGGTATGAAAATTGCACTGATACATTAATCAACTCTCTGATAACTAATATAGAAAAACAATGAAGTAATGTCATAGCAGACTCCTAAAACCTATAGAATGAGCATAAACACATGACAACATTAATATTACTTCAGATTTTCTACTCTAAAATATCTTCCTTCATTTGGCTGACTGCTGTATGTCCTTCGATATGGACTTTCAAATTAGAGGTATCTATGTCTTTACTTAGTCACTGTGACTGTTTGAAAGCCATTTCTTCTAAGGAAATAACTTTTCTCAGTTTTAAAATGCAAATATATTCCTTATAACCTCTGTGTTTTAAACATCAGCTATATTTTACATTTTATTATTACTGCAAAACAGGGGAAAATGTTCACTGCTCATGTGTATAAATGTATACACAAGATAACTTGAATAGTGTGATTTTTTATCTTCAGAGAGATACATAAAGTATCAAGATTGCATTCCCCAAGAAACAAATTGATATGTGATGTAAATGTATTTAGCATAATATCTGAATAAAAAGATCTACAAAAATTACGTTTTTAAAACACACAGCAGATTTCTTACATAAAAATAGTATATTCATTAATGTTGATAGTCATTGTGTATATCTGCCACCCCATACTTGGCTGGAGCCAATATACACACTTATGAACTCTCGCACATTTAGGTTACATTTTGTAAAGAATATCATCAAATTCATATTTTGCATATGAATGTATAATAATAATGTTGATAGTTCATCATTTCAAATTAGTAAGATGTACACTTATCATTCTAAAACTACTTTATTCCTATTTATTTTATTTTATTCTTATGGATATTTTGCCTGGATATATGTATGCACACCATATGAATGCTTGGTGCATGTGCCATTGAGAAGAGTAAACTATGTCTGCTGGAACTGGAGTCATGGATGGTTGTGGGCCATTATGTTAGAATTGAATACTGAACCCAGTTCAGTATTTAACACTGTTAAATCAATAATTGTGTTACATGTGTACCTATGCTCTATCTCTACATGTATTCCTTCTTAAAATTCATAATGTTAAAACATAAGTGTATAGCTTTAAGGAGAGAAACGATTCAGCTAATCTCTCAAAAGAGAGTTATTTCTCAATAAATGTTGAAACTGCACTCTCATAGCTAATCCAGTTCTCAAAGTTTTTCTAGTATATTAGTAACTCTATGTTTCATTAAGTATGTGCTTGAAGAACTTGAGTGCATTCATGTATTAAAAGCTTCACTTCATTAGTAAATATATATTCATACTTACTACAAGATTTCATAAATTTGAAGCTTTATTACAAAGAAAAAGAGCAGTTCTTAACAAGAACATTAAGCTGTCTAGTGAGCTGGAATCTTGAAGTTAAATTAATAGGGTAGCATGTTTACATATCAGGATAGATATGGAAATTGGATTTAAATAATAGTGGAAGCACCACAAATCCATCCACCAGCTCTCAGGAAATGAATGCATGTCTTACAATGAAAAATTTGTAGTTATTGATGCATTTAAATAATATACAACAGGCTTATTAATATGCATGACGGATATTCTTTGTCATTAGAGCTCTGCGTATTTCATGTTAAATTTGTGCTGAATATGAATATTATCAGATGCATTTCAAAAAGTTAAGCACCTAATCAGAGATCAGGCTATCTCCCTCATTTCTTTTTGTCAGCTGGGAGATTATTTGGTTAGCATCTTAGCTGAAAGAAGGAAGATGCATTGCTAAGCCACACATTTGTTTTTGCTAAGGCGATTATAGCTGAAGGATTTTCTAGCCATTCTAACTGGAGTGTTTTCCTGCAATTTGCAGTTTACAGTTAAGATCCAAAGCAGATAAGTTATATAATTTGGGCCAAAGGCTTGGAATGTACATGTGTAGGCCATTCTTGTCCTCCAAGGGCAGATAGGTTGGTAGTTTACTGGGAAACTGTGGCATTAGCTCCAACAGACAGTGTATCCTGGCAGTTGCAACAATACCCTGATAAAAGATGGGATCTCAAGTCTCCTATATACTTTCAATGACTAAGTAAGCAAAACACATGTGTGATGATATCTGTAATTCCTGATACTTGAAACCAAATTTAATAAAAGCTTCATTACTGTGATTAAAAGGCAGTAACATAGCAATCTAGCACAGGGATCTTTAGTCTTTTTTTTTTTTTTCAAAAGAATCTTTAATTTGTATGTGGTATGCCAGAAGACATAAAAGAAGACTAATAATTATCTAGAGAGGAAACTGATTCTTAATTCCTTTTCTCTACACAAGATTCTTAAAATCTTTTATTCATTTTTGATCTCCATTGTAATGAATTACTAAAAAATTGGTTGTCCGACTTCAGATGGTCACCACTGAAAGCATACACACAACTAACATTATATAGACTTTGAACCTTGAATTTACTTATTTAGGAATAGATGTGTATATACATAGACATGTATATGTATGAAACAACAATTAATTGAAGAAAGTGGCCTTTAATTTGAAAGGGTTTGGAGAGAAGGAAGGAAAGGAAGATATGAAGGAATTATATTATATTGTATTATAATATAGAAACAGAAATAAAAAAAAGATTTATTATTTTTCAGGAGATCAGATCTTTAGTCTTAATTAAACCTAACAATAATCTGGACATTTTAAGACTCAACAAGAATTAACTGGTTTAGCATGAAAGAACACTGGAAGTTAATAGACTTCCTCTTGGTGTAACTTATACAAAGAACAACCCAAGCTGTTGGTGTAACATACACAAAGAAAAAAGTCAGGCTCCCATTCTACAGTACTTTCACCATGCCTTCCACCAGTCTCTTGTTTGTGGTCTGTGGCTTGACTGTTGGTTTTGTGTATTTAAAGCTTTTCTGTCCCTGTCTTTTCTGAACATAAAATTTTACTTTATATCTATTGAATGGGTACTGAAAGCATGGGTTGGGACAGGAATGAACAATTTTTCTGCAGGAATTTTAGCATATTCTTATAAGGAAAAAAGTTATTTTAGCAATACCTACTAGAACACAATAGCACTTACAACCACAAATAGATCTTAGCAAGCCATATTCATAGGTTGCTTACGACATTTATGTTGGCTACTTGTTTTCTTTAAAGAAAATCTCAACATTGCCTTCTTTCAACATGTTGCTTACAACAACAACAACAACAGCACACAGGCACACACACAGGCACACAGAGGAACACACAGGGATGCAAGCACACACAAACACAGGCACATGCACACACACACACACACAAACAGGCACACACAGTGTTATGTGTCAAGTACATGAAAGAGTACATATTTTAAAACTAAAGGAATGCACTGAGTGTAGATTGTGTAAAAACTGACTATATGGAAAATTGGACACATAGATTGCTTACATTGCTTCTTAAAGTCACATTAAACTTACATAGGCTGAGTACACAATAGTGAAGCAAAATGAGATGGCAGTTTTAAGTGATCCTGAGACATATGATTAACTTAGTTGCAAGATTAGTCAAAAAGAAAAAGCTACCCCCACAGTTTGAATTCACAAGTGTAACATTCCCCAAATAGTAATTCCTTAGGGAAAATGGGTGCTTTGTAATTTATTCCATAATCTTATTTTATCAGTAGTCAGAATGCTACCATATGTAAAGTCTTCTAAAAAAGAAACTAGATTATTTTCTTCCCCCTTCTAAGGACTGAAGAGTCCACACTTTGGTCTTTCTTCTTGAGCTTCATACGATCTGTAAATTGTATTGTGGGTATTCTGAGCTTTTTCCCTAATATCTTCTTATCATTGAGTACATACCTTGCGTGTTCCAATTGCCTGTGAATTTCATGAAGTCACTGTTTTTAATTGCTGAGTAGTACTCCTTTGTGTAAATGTACCACTTTTGTTCTTCTGTTGAGGGATGTCTGGGCTGTTCACAGCTTTTGGCTATCATAAATAAGGTTCCTATGAACATAGTAAAGCAGGTGTTCTTGTTATATGTTGGAGCATCTCTTGGGTATATGCTCAGGAGTGGAATAGCTGTGTCCTCCGGTAGTACTATGCCCAATTTTCTCAGAAACCACCAGACTGATTTCCATAGTGGTTGTATCAGCTTGCAATCCCACCAGCAATGGAAGACTGCTCTTTTTTCTATACATACTCAGCAGCATCTGCTACTTAGAAGGGGGAACAAAATAATCATTGGTGGTAAAGGGTGGGAGCTACTGGGGAGGAAGAGAGGTGGGAGAGAGGAAAAAGGGGGAGGCAGGATTATGTGTGGAAGGAGATGAGGGAAATGTACGTAGGGTCAGGAAATTGAACAGAGGTGTATAGCAATGGGGGATGGGTAACTAGGGGTAGCCACCAGAAAGTCCCAGATGCCAGCAAAGCAAGAAGGTCCCAGGACCCAATAGTGATGACATTAGCTGAACTATCCAACAAAGGGAAGAGAAAACTTGTAGAGACCATATCCAGAGGTTAGGCACAGCCCCCTGTTGAGGGATGTGACCAACCACCCATCTCAAAAATATTAACCCAGAATTGCATATGTCCAAAGAAAATACAAGGACAAAGAATGGAACAGAGACTGAAGGAAAGGCCATCCAGAGAAAGGCCATGCCCCATATGGGGATCCATCCCACATGCAATCACCAAACCAGTCACTACTGCTGATGCCATAAATACTTTCTGACAGGAGCCTGATATAGCTGTCTCCTGAGAGGCTCTGCCAGAGCTTTGTACTTACAAATGCAGATGCTTTCAGCCAACCATTGGACTGAGCATGGAGACCCAATGGAGAAGTTAGGGGAAGGACTGAAGGCGCCGAAGTGGTTTACAACCCTATAGAAAGAACGACAACTAACCAGACCCCCCAGAACTCCCAGAGACTAAACCACCAACCAAAGAGTACACATGGAGGGACCCATAGCTCTAGCTGCATATGTAGCAGAGGATGGCCTTATCTTGCATTAATGAGAGGGGAGGCCCTTGGTCCAGTGAAGGCTTGATGCCCCAGAATAGCATAGTGGAATGTGAGGGGGGGAGGCGGGAGTCCGTGGGTGGGTAGGGGAACATCCTCTTAGAAGCAGGAGGGAAGGGTTGGGAAAAGGGGTTTGTGGAGAGGAAACTGAGAAGGGGGATAATATTGGAAATGCAAATGAATAAAATAACCAATAAAATATTAAAAAATAGAAACTAGAGTTTCTCAATGTTCCTTTCTAATTTTGAAATATTTTAATGATATACAACAGGGGTTATCAAAATAATAAGTATGAACTGTATATATGTGGTGAATTATTCGAAATCTCAAACATTTGCAAAATCTGTGGTTTTGAACATGGTGATTGTGTATGTGTGTGCAGGTCTATGTGTTTGACTGTAGGCCCTTGCTCTATGGTGTATAGAGAAATCTAGAGGAGACTCTCAGCTGCTAGTTCTTTTCCTTCTTGTTTAGGAAAAAAAATATATATATATAACTGTTTCACTAGTGTATAACACAGCCAAAGACCTTCTAGGAATTGTCCTGTCTACATCTCCCATCCTGTTTACAAGTATTGGGGTCACAGATATGCAACACTATGTAAGGTTTTACAACTGCTCTGGGTATGCCAACGAGAAACAAACTAAAATTAAGATTAACACAAGCTCTGTCTTAGTATTCTCTCTATATACCATAAACTAGTTTTATGTGTGTGATTCTCTTTGCTCAGCCTCTTTCATGCTGGGAGTATAGGCTTGTAATAAAATTCCTGTTCCAACAAAGTGACAGGCTTATCATGTTCATAATGAAGAAAGTTTAGAAATGCATGAATCTATTAAACTATTTTTTCTTTTCAATAAATCATTCAAGTAAATACTATGTTCTAGTAAAATCAAAACAAAGCTGGTGTTGACGTCAGCTCATAAGTTGTATAAATTACTACTTAAAATAATCTCACAATTAGGCACATAGCTAAAATGTTTTTTGTGTCTACATTTCACTTTGTAATGAAGGAAGAATGTAAAAGTAAATATCACATGTTCTGTTCATATTAATATGTTAGAAATAAATAATACATGATGTAAAAAGCATTTTATACACTTACAAATGAACTTTACCATTGAGCTTCATAAGTAAAATGGGAACCTTAACCCATGGACCTGACGGTATGTGTACTCAATGGTGTTCAAATACCAAGGAAAAAGATACAATGTCCTTGCAGAAACATCACCTTGACCTAGTCTCAGCCTTCCTCAAGGATATGAGGATTATACTTTGAGGTTTACTGGTGTAAGGGAGAGCAAGTGGTCTTTTTAGTGAAATGAATGACCGTGGCATAGTCATACACATTGCTGATTCTTGCTTTAGTTCTTCTCTAGTCATCACTTTGATTACATAGATGATTTCTGACTTTCACTTACAAATCTCCAGTGTCTTCTTATTGTTCTTCAGATCAACTCTGAATATTGCTCAAGACAGATTTATCCTAGTTTAGCTCATTTTACTGTGTGTTCTCAGTTGCCTTTCCCCATTACATAGCTTCTTTACATTTTCAAAAGGCCATGTGAAATTAATACTCCTTATTTATATAATTTTAGATCTTCTTTTCTCCTTATTTGATTAAAAAAATGCCCCAATGATTTCTTAGTCTAGATTTCTAATTTTTTATATTAAGCACCATTAAAGGCATCATTTTTTATCCAATCAAAGGTCCAATCTCATTGTACTTTTGCCCAGCACATGCTTACTTCTTTGCTTACTGCATCAGACTAGAATCTCTTTGGATATATGTATTGTCTCACTCAAATATCATAGTTACTTTTTCATTGAAGTATATTTGATTGATCTTACCACGACTAATGCATAAAAGTTTGAACTTAAATGATTATGTTTTAATAATAAAAATAATTTTTCATAGATTGGAATAAACTATGAAGACCATTATAATTCTGTAAGTGAATATCTGAACGTATTAATCTTTAAATAATTTTTTTTCATTCTGCTGTGCTTCACAAATTGAAAGACACACTGTGCTGACAGTTTTCAAAATTTAGAATTTGAACAAGCAAATGTATCAAATAGAGCATAGATTCATCGAGTTTCTCAGATGTAGGTCTCTGTAAAGCTGCAAAATATTAAAATAACAGTAAAGAATTTCCTTGTCTAGCCTTTGAGTCATTTTGTTGTGACATATAATTTTCAAATTAAAAACTCAATTATTCACATTGTTCAGTTTTTAAAATTAGAAATTACCAATGATTTTATCTTAATGTCTTAGCAATTGCTTCTCCATTTTTGAATACTTTTAATGGAAACTTCTAGTGAATGAATAAATTCAATCTGTCTCAGATATTGTTAAAATTATGCCATGTCTAGGTGACTGTGAAATATGATCTTTCATAAGATACAGTTTAGGTTTTATGTACATTTTCAGACCTTAAATTAGAGTGAAAAATAGAAAATTAATTCCATGTCTAGGGGAAAGGGTTAACTCTGTTTCACAGTGCCCCATTTGATCACTTAGCTCAAATAGGGCAAATCATAGGCCATTTCATCTATTTAATAAAAAATCCCTGTGTCTGTGGAGCCAGAGCTATGATTTGTTTTCATTTCACTGACACATCTCCCTTTAGATTGAAATATTCATTAACGAATAAAGCTTAGGTCCCTGAGAAATATAACCAATGGATGAAATTTCTTAATTCTTATCAGAAATATATTCTCTCTACTATTTTGGTCTTGTAAGTTACAAGCTGCATTTTAAAACACGGCTCAGCTTGTTGATCAAACTCTGGAGCCTCAAGAGAAATAGGTTCTTGTTTAAGTTTAAACATTTATTATTCACTGTTCATCTTCTTATGCATTATGCATTCTCCCCTTGTTCATGCTCACTCATTGTGCTTCTTTCAAAATAATCCATAGCAGAGTACATCAGATAGATTCCTCTGTGCAGCTTGCTTTGGTCTCTTTGGGTCAGTGATGATTCTGTTTTACCAGAGACAGACAACTTTGGTGATTCAATTTAAATACTTTGTCTAATTGTTGCTTTAATATTTATGATTCTGTTTACTCATAGACAGTTGGATGGAGCACAAACTAACTGTCATAATTTTTCCCTTTTTAAAATTGCCTGCTTTAATTTTATTATCTAAGACTTATTATTGAGTGATCTTTTATGTTTTCCTTAAAAAATACAAGATGAAAGCTTTGGGACAGAGAATATTTTTTTCCAGACATTTCATAGCTTTTCTTCAGCAAAGCAGTTTTAGCATCTCTTTCAATGCTGTATTTTAACATGTTAATTTGAAAATTCCATCAAGTTCAAAAGCTTCAGCTTTTCAATTTTAGATTCTAAGAACATATTTAGGAGAATAAGTTATAAACTAAAAACAGTACCTTTCATTCTTTATTTAATGCATTTTTATTATTTATCATTTTCTGTGATAGCTCAAGCTACCCTTGGACTTTTAACTGTGTAGCCTCCACTTTCTACATACTGAGGTTATCAGTCTGTGCTACAATGTCCAGCTGTAGTTCTTCTATTAGATAGCAACCAACAAAAGTAATCAAAACAAATTAAATATCCATAAAACTTAAATATTAATGACAGAATGACAGATTTTTCTTGAAATATTCATTTATCTTTCATTTTGTGTGTATTGGTATTTTTGCTTGCATGTGAGTATGTGAAACATGTCTGTGCATGGTGCTTAGAGAAAACAAGCAAACGACTACAATTTCTTGGAATTGGAGTTAAAGGATGAATACCACGTGGGTAATGGGAACTGGACCTAGTTCATCTCTAATGGCAGCATGTGCTCATTGGACTTAGGTCGTCTGCAGTAGGAGCATGTGCTCCTCACGACTGAGCCATTATCCCAGCTCTCTTTTCGGAAAGTTTTAAACGAAATTATTAGAATTTACTTTAATATACAATCAAATGTTTTGATAACTAACAAATACTTTCTAGTGTTCTTATTAATGGTGACTTCCTATAATAAATTTTCAAGCCAAAAGTTAAGCATTTCCTAAGTCATAACCCATTTTTTCCTAGTAGAAATAAATTTACTTAAAAGTAAGGTGCATAGCACAGCTCATCTAAGGGCGCTATGACCCTACTTTTCTTCATGATTTGTTTCTGACTTTGGGTTTTGGGTAACCGAAGAGAGGTACTGAAGCCCAGGGAAGTTCTTACCTAGAGACAACCCCTTACACTCTAATCTCTTTACAACTCTCCTACCACTGGAATCTGTTAGGAAACATCCTGCCCTGGTTTTTGAAACATGGATTTAGTTTGGTGTCTTCCAATGGAAATTACTCATTCCAATATTACTTGCCAAATCCTGCATCCCTTGTTTATGATATTTTTACCATAACATTGCTTTATGTTTGTTTCTAAGTGTATTTGGATGTATTTATAGGTAGCAAATCTGTTTACTCATTTATGATTATACCTATTTGGTATACTTCAATTGTTTGATGACAGGTGCAGAATAATAAAATTTGAAGAACACTCCAGGCAAATTCTTGCTTATCATATAATACACTAACACAAAGTAATTGTGTGGGTATTCCTTTTCAAAGACTTCACCTTGCGGAATGTAAGCTTCTTCATTCATACATGACATGGATGACTTTTAAACCATCTACCCTGTTGAATACTCACTATTGAAAGTGTTGGTAAAATAACAAAACCAACAAGAATGTAGATTTATTATGAATTAACTCAGAATGGAATAACCAGAGTACTTCCTCCATTGGTGGCAGTTTTAATCAGTTACTATTGATTTCTACCCAGCCCATATGACTCAGGCATAAGATCAATAGGATTAAGAGAAAGCCACAATAAGTGTGCTGATAATAGCAAACATTCCTCTCTAGTTTTCTTATGCTATGATTTATTTAAAGAACAAGATAGATAACATGTGAAATGTAAGGTGTCAGAAATTCACCGCACTGCATGTATTCCTACAAAAAGGAAATCTTATTTCACATAACTATTAATGACAGAATTTCATATACATGGAAGATAACATTTACTTCACAAAGACTAAAATTGCAAAATATATGCAATTAGTAACAAAAAAGTAAAATGGTTGCATAAATTTCTTAGAAAAGAAAGGTAGGTAGAAAAAATCCTTTAAGTCACTTTTTAAAATTAGTTAAATAAGAGTTTTCTACAAAGTGGAAACACACTCATGATTAATGTTACAGTACAATAAATTACTGTAAGTGTTCTGGTGAATTAAAAACTAATATATAATTCATCATTAGTAAACTGTTCTTTGATTCATACATTTCTCATGAAGTGTAACTGTAACTTTGTTTTAAAAGTCCTTAGCTGAGTATTCTGTACTTTTTTATTCTTTCTTTTTTTCTTTCATATATCCACTTATTAGTGAGTACAGATCATGCATGTCCTTTTGAGTCTGAGTTACTTTACTCAGGAAGATATTTTCTAGTTCCATCGATTTGTCTGCAAAACTCAGGATATCCTTGTTTTTAATAACTTAGTAGTATTCCATTGTAAGAATAAACAACATTTTCTGTATCCATTCTTCTGTTGTGGGACATTTAGGTTGTTTCCAGCTTCTGGCTAACACAGAACTCAAAAAGGTCAATAAGCTGAAGGGCCCAAGAGAGGACTCCTCAGTCCCGCTTGGGAGGGAGAAGAAAGCAATCACAAATGGGGAGGAAGGGAGGAACCTGGGAGGGAAATTGGACTTGGGGGGGTTGGGGGGGGAGAAAATGATCTACTAGTGGGTGAACAATGAAAAGGACTGAAGCCCTGAAGGCCAGCAGAAAGAATGGAAACAGGCAACCTTGGGAGGTAAGAGATTGGGGGTACCCTCCAGAATACTCAGAGACCTAGGCGATAAGAGACTCTCAGGATTCAAATGGAGGGACCTTAGATGAAATGACAGTAGGGAGAAGGAACTTATAGAGCCCACCTCCAGCAGGAAGACAGGGTATCAAATGAGGGAGGGGTTGCCGTCCCACAGTCAAAACTCTGACTCAGAATTGTTCCTGTCTGAAAGAACTACAGGGATGGAAATGGAGAGGAACCTGAGGATAAGGTCCAGAGACAGGCCCAAAGTGGGATCCAGCTCAAGGGGAGGTCCCATCCTGACCCTATTACTGAGGTTATGATGCACTCACGAAAGTGACCTATCATGACTGCACTCCAGAAGACCCAACAAGCAGCTGAAAGAGTCAGATGCAGACATTTGCTCCCAATCAATGGTCAGAAGCTGCTGACCCCTGTGGTTAAATTAGGGAAAGGCTGAAAGAAACTGAGAAGGATGTTGACCACATAGGAGGACCAGCAGTCTCAACCTGGATTCCCGAGATCTCTCAAACACTGGACCACCAACCATGCAGCATACACCAGCTGATATAAGGCCCCCAGCACACATTCAGTGGAGGACTGCTGGGTCTGTGTTCAATCAGAGATGATGTACCTAACCCTCAAGAGAGTGGAGGCCCCAGGGAGTTTAGAGTTCACATGGGGTGGGGGCTGTGGGTGGGGACATACTCATGGAGACAGGTTGGGGAGGAGGTATGGGATGTGAAACAGTCAGAGGGTGGACAGGGGAGAGGAGATAAAATCTGGAGTATAAAAAAATTAATAAAAGTAATAATAATAAAAAAGAAGTCCTTAGCTGAAGCCAAGTGACCCCAGTAATTCTTAGACAAATGGATCGAACGTGAAAATATCTTGAATGAAGTAACTCAGTCACAAAATAACAAACATGGTATGTACTCACTAATAGGTGGATACTAGCCCAAAACTTCGGAATACCCAAGATTCAATTCACAGATCATATCAAGCTTAAGAAGAAGGAATACCAAAATGTGGATGCTTCAGTGTTTTTTAGAAGGGTGAACAAAATACTCATAGGAGGAAATATTGAAAAAAAGTGTGGAGCAGAGACTCAAGGAAAGACCATCCAGAGATCGCTCGACCCGGGGATACATCCCATATACAGCCAACAAACCCGAACATTCTTGTGGATGCTGAGAAGTGCTTGCTGATGGAAGCATGATAAGCTGTCTCCAGAGAGGCTCAGGCAGATCCTGACGAATACAGAGGCGGATGCCCACAGCCAACTGTTGGACTGAGCGTGGAGTCCTGGATGGAGGAGTTGGAGAAGGGACTAAAGGAGCTGAGGGGTTTTACAGACCCATGGAAGGAGCAACAGTGTCAACTGGCCAGATACCCGGAGCTCCCAGAGCTACCACCAACCAAAGAATACACATGGAGGAACCCATGGTGCTGGCTGCATATGAGGAAGAGGAGGGCCTTGTTGGCCATCAGTGGGAAGAGAGGCCCTTGAGTCTGAGGGTGTTAGACGCCCCATTGTAGGGGAATGCTAGGGACTGGGTGGGTGGGTGGTAGAGCACCCTCAGAGAGGCAGGGGGAGGGGGAATTGAATAGGGGGTTTCCAAAAGGGGAAAACATTTGAAATGTATATGAAGTAAATATCCAAAAAACAAAATAAAATAAAAATGTGTGAGATCTGCTTTAATCTTCACCAGATTTAGTCAGACAGAGAGTAACTACCATACAGTCTTTTGTAAAATCAAGCATTTTTTTTCTCTCCTTGGCATATTAATAACTGAGTATACACAGAGAATGAAAGAATCCATGCTCCACATCTAGGACACTTTAGAGTTAAAGAAAAGCTTTAATGCATGCTAACTATATAAAAAACCCAATATGGTCTCTCCTTTACAATGAATGTTTTTTATAACAATACATTTTTTTCTGTACTGGACTACATTACCAGTATTGTTGAACATACAATAAATAATAATTAATTGGGAGTTTAAAAACACTATTTTTAAATTCAGTTTTTAAATTCTTATAAACCTTTTATAAGTAGGATGTAGAAAGAAAGAAACAAAACCCAGATTTCAAAACCCAAATTACAACAGGAGATTGTACTATAATAGTTTAGTATTTATCAGGTGAGATATTTCAATTAAACCTAAAATGATTACATAAATTTGTTAGAAAAAGTTAGGTAGGAAAAAATCCTTTAATTCACTTCTTAAAATTCATTAAATGAGAGCAATACTAAGAAATGTAAGTTTAGAAACACTGTGTTTTATAGAAACAAATACCTCTGTAGAATGGAGGTACAACATAATAAAAGGGTGGGTAATTATATTCTCCCAAAATATATTTTATATTGTTTTCACTCTGCGTTTGATCTTGTATGTGTGTTTCATGTGTGAGCATGTGTGAAGCTTGTGTTCAGGTTTTACATTAATTCTGGTGATTTAAACTCAGATCTTTAATGTTCTTTAGCAACTTAGAACTTTCACTGTGAACCAAAGAAACCAAAGATTTCTACTTCCATTTTAAGTAGTGTACAAAGAAACAGATCCATATATATTTATTTTGGTTGCTCCTTCCAATTCTGCTTTTCTCTCTAATTTCCCAGGGCCTTTCCCCATTTGTACTTTTGCTCTCTCAGTAACCCCTTTTCTACTTTTATGTTTCATTGGTTTTATATCTTTCCCATTTGCTCCCTTAATTTTGTCTTCTCATGGGCCCCTTTCTAGTTTCATGACCCACATGAAATGAACAATCAACTGTATCAGTTGCAAACTAGATGCACATATGAGACAGAGAAGGCAGTATTTGCCTTTCTGAGGCTGGTTTACTTTATTTAATATTTTCCAATTCTACCAGTTTCCTACATTTTTTTTTCATTTATATTGTATGAACTCATAGTCTGGTTAAAAATAGTAACTCCCCATGAAAGTCACATTAATAGTTCATCTTCTATTTATCAAATCTGAATCGTACCTGGACATGTGACCTAAGCAAGGGTTTGAAGATGCTTCTTTGCTTGATAATATTGCCTTGCACATTTTAACACAGTAGCTATGGCCCCTATTGGAATGTCCTAAAGCAAACAGTTGGCAGAGGAAACTATTCTTAGAAACTGTTATTTTTACCTTTTCTTATTTTGTTTGTTCATTTGTTTTGGTTTTTTTATTTTGTTATTTTTAGTTAGTGAAAGAGTTACCAGTGGCAAATGTTGGAATCAGAACAGAGAATTGTTCTTTGAAAAAGCAATAACAAATTAATAACAATAAAACTCCAAATAACTATAACAAACAATAATAAATGGAAACGGAGAATGAACAAAATGACTACTTTGAGAAAACGGACGCAGAGCTTAGAAAAGTTGTCATTCACTTACTTCAGCACAAAAAACAAGACTCAATGAATTTGTAATACTTTTCTACAAAAGTTTGGACATACTAATGTAAACCATTGACTTCATAAGCTACTTGCTATTAGTGACAACTCAAAGTTATATGTCAGAGTCATAAGAAATAGGTAATTTCCAAATCAGTTGTAGGCTTGCTAAACATTTCTGAAAATTTATTGAAAAATTTTTAGCAGGCTTATAAAATATACTGTTATTTCCTAGAATATAAGTAAACAAACACATATATCATTATATAGGAAAGAAAAACTCAAATTAAATATATAAAGTATCTTTAGTTACTATTTCTGATGCAATTTGGTTTAAGTGACCATTTAAATGAGATAAAATGATATGAGAAAAATTCAATCCCACATCAGCTGGATTGGCTCAAACAAAATATAATTTAGTCTGCTTAGAGAAATAATTTAGGATAGAAAACAGGATTGATTGTAATTTAAGACCTGTACATCAAAACCATTTGTGAGAATCATATTGTCAAAAACACTGCCAACTAGAACCCCAGAGACTCAAAGTGTATGAGTTACTCAGTCTTTTGGTTCCAATTTTTTTTTTTTTTTTTTCAAAAAAGAGTTGAGTTTCTCAAGCTCCCTTCACAGAATACTAATTACCAATTTTGATTTTAAATTCTTGATCTAGTTTACAGATTTAAATAAGGAAAATGACACCAAAATAAAGAACTTCTTTATACAAATATAAAACCTGTAATAAAATATCTTGGTGCAAAGAGTACATGTACCACTTCCTCATTATGGATAGCAGCTTGTCCAGAGCTCTTAGAGAACTTTACTGCACTGTGAGGCCAGCTACTCCCTGCCTCGTACTTGACTGTGGGCTTTTAAGTAAGTCAATACCTTATGTATTTGATTCAGGTGACTGCAGAATCAAAAGAGCTGAATCGAAAGTCTTAGTTATATAAAGCTCTTGGATTTTATTCCTTAGTCAACAATTCTAGATAAAATCTTCTGTTATCTGTGTTTTGCATATTAGAGATCAGAACAGGAAGTCACATGGAGAGAGATGGAAGAATTCTGAAATATTTAGTTCTATAAAAGATATATGCTTAGCATGCTTTTTTTTGGGGTCAGCCATATAATTTATTTTGGAATATGGAAACTTCCACAACTGAAAAATTAAGTGTAATGGCTATTCAACTGTTTCTTCATATTTTAGGACTTGCACAGCTTTCTAGCAAGGAGAAGAGAGAATGTTTCACTACAGGACATTTAAGTTGCCAATTAAGCTATGATCCACAATTGAGAAAATTTCTCCCATATTTTATTGGTAAACAGGAACTAATTTTCATTGCTTTTTTATTGCTATTGGGATATTGAAACTGTATCATCTAACATTTCAGAAAAGGGAAACAATTTAAACAAATATATAGAAAAAATAGAGAAAAGTCCAAAGATAATCATTACCACCATAACTGAGCACAGAATTTTTCTGTTTCTTCCCTAGTCTGCAACATCACTCCCATCAAATAAATAGAATATTTCTTGAGTTTTCACTAAAAAGGGTCCACACTTCATCATTTTTAATACTCAATGATTGTTCACTGAACAAATTATCTTTATATATAAGACCAATAAAACACTGACTCAGTTAAAAGTCAAAATTCTTTAGGTAGCCCTAACCATGCTAAGCATGTACTTGTCTACCGGATTCATTGCTAACTTGGTTTCTTATTTGTACTCTGTACTCATTCTTTCTATGAAATCAGAGACAATTTTTTTAAATAGACAAAATACAACTTATCTTCATTTTCAAAAACCTATATCTCGTATATCACATAAAAAAGACTTCATTCTATACTTCCTGTTTTGCCTTTTGGAGCTAATCTCTAAAACTTGTTGACATTAGTAACTTATGCTTCTTTCATTCCAGGGCAAGGACCTGTAGGGAAAACAGGATGCTTTTGATTAGTGCCTAACTAATTACCAAACTAGCTTCATAAATTTTAGAAGCTACTCTGTACCAAATCAGTAGGTACATGTTTCTTTTTTGAAAAATGCTATTCCATGAACAGATAACCTCTCAGGCCTGTGGTTGATGATTACAATTTCTTATAATCTCTAATACAAGTTATCATACAAGGTTGTGAAACGCCGGCAGAAAGATAGAGGTGTGATGAAATTTCTTTTGTATACAGTTTTTTTTTTTTTAAATGAATTTATCAATGATTTGAGTGGACTACGCTTACTTAGGTAAAAGGTTAAATCTATTATGTTGTATGAAACTTAGTATTAATTATCAAAGCCCAGAGGAAAGCAGATGTAAATTCAGTTTGAGATTGCAATTTCATTTTGTACTAAACAACACCGTGGTAGGATGTGTTACAGAGCCACAACATGAAGAAAGTTTAACAAAGCTCAGTCTCACTGGAGTCTTTCTGTTCTCAGCTTCTTTTGCCTTTTTATAAACTTTCTTTTCTGGGCCTTCATAGTAATTCCTGATTTGTTTCATGATCCAAATCAAACGTTTGATGTCTTACATTGATTGTTTGAAATTATACCAACTCTTGCTTTCATTAACAATTATATAATGTTCTGCATTTGTTTACTTGTTTAGATTTCTTAATCACAATTTAATTATTTAGTTTGCTCTTTGTTTTGTTGTTAGTGGAATGCTTATTTCAGGGGTTTGCTTCCACTTAACCTTCTGATTAGCTCATCAAGCTGATTAGAGAAAGACTCTTTCCAGTAATCTGTTATGTAAACATAGACTAATGCCTCATTCTTTCAATGTGTTTTATGTTTATTTATTAACTTAAGCATTCATTTCTTCATTATTATAAGATTGAATTGTTAACTATTTAGACCAGTATTAAATATTTATTAATTTCTCTTTTGGCATGACTAATAGGTTACTTAAAGAACAATTCCTGTTTTAATCCATTTCTTTTAATTCTTGTTTAGTAAATATCTTTGATAGTTTAACAGTAAATACATGACAATAAAAACAATTGCTATGTAAATTACAAGTTTAGTCTTCTTCAACGAACAATAGTTGTAAGTTCTGCATTTATACCCAGGCACTGTTTCCCATGAATTCAGTTTATAAAGGGGAAAAAGCAGTAGTTTTAACCTTAGAACCAGCTCCTTATGTTACGTACTTAGAAAAGAGGACATCCCTACAATTTGTCTTCAAAGCAAACTATTTCTTAGTTCCATGTGACTATAACATGTTGCCCTCGATAGCTTCCATTTCTCTTCAGGTTTAGAACTTGCTTCATGATTTGTAGGGCTCACTAAAAAATCATAACACAAGCACTATTTTAAAAAAAAAATCAACACAGTAAGAGAACTTCAAGAAGGAAGGCCAAAGAAATTTCATATGTCATGTAATCCTCCAATTCGTCCTTTTTAAATGTGACCATTCAAGACCAGGTGTTTAAAAGAAAAAAAAAAAAAAGTCTCATGATTTGCACATTGTTTATTCTACTCTAAAACTGGACTTTGAAGGCAAGCATTCTTGTTATTTGACATTATAATCAGATAATCTGTTTGTTAATGAACAAATATAATTCTCATTTTCTGTTTAAATTAGCACTTTTAAGCAACTCCATTTGCAATAAATATTATTTCCCACCCAGTTAATTTTTGGATTAGGGAGATAGTGTCCCTCTATTTGACCCTAGCTCAAACTCTCTTTTTAGACAAGACTAATCTCTAATGTACAGAAATCTGTTTTCTTCTGCCTCCAAAGTGCGGGGACTAAAGGTGTGCTCCATCATGATTCATAGCCAGCAGATGTCTAGAATTGGCTGTCCTGAGCCTTGAAATCTTCCTGCTTAAGTTTTTTAAGCTTGCCCAATCAGAATGTTTTTTATCATAAGGGACTTTTATTCATACTGTAAGTCTTAAGGTTTAAGATGTCTTTAAAATGATATTTCTTCTAGGAATCTCATCATCATCTTAAAGAAGGGTCTCTCTGCTCTTCTTTTAAAGCATTTAGACATTCCTCACTCATAATACTGTTCTCTTACAGTAGTTATGTTTGCCTGATAGAATTCTGTTTTGTTTCTCTTCTACTTAATGAGAATACATCTAGAGTAGGAGAGATGGCTCAGCTTTTAAAGGAGAGGCTCGCAGCCAAAAAATAAGAGAATACATCTAACTATGTAACACAAATAGACCTGGAACTCACTATGTAGTTCAGATTGGCCATGAACCTGAGATACTTCTATCGCTTAGCTCCCAGAGTGCTGGCACATCTAGTTTGCCCATTTGACATATCATTAAGCTGAGTAGCCTTTTTAACCTTAGTAGTTCCAAGATCTACTAGATATATATGAAATGGCATATGGTAAAAGAAAATTATTTAAGGTCTGTCTATATTTATAGCTAAAACCAATGTATAGTTTTGATAGTATTTTCTTCTTTTTTAAAATTCTTTCCTCATATATTGACTAAATTAATGACCTTTCTCATCCTTCTCCCCTTCCCCTAGTCTCTCTTTTCTATCTCCATTGTTCTCTCAAATCCACCTGTTCTCCGCCTTGCCTCAGAAAAGAGGAGGCCTTCAAGGAACATCACGTAAATACTTGATAATAAGCTACAATAAAACCAGGCATATACCATCATATCAAGGCTGGAAAGGCAATCCAATAGGAAGAACAATATTCCACAACCAGGCAAAAGAGTCAAGGGACCCCCCAGAAGACCTCTTTTTCCTATACACATGTTCATACACATTCCCACTGTTAGGAATCATACAAGAATGCTACATCTCCTCTCATTGGTTGCTGGATGAAGTTTCTCTGGTCCCTATGATTTAGATTATACTAGGCTCTCATCTCAGAACACTCTGTAAGCAGGAAAACCTATAGGTCAAAGTTTTCTTGTCTGGGTTGGTATATCAATCCCTATACTTGAAGCCTTGCCTGGTTATAGAAGATGACCAGTTAAGGCTCCTTGTCCCCAATTATTGGAGTCATTGCTAGGGTTACTAATCTCACACATAGATTCTCTTTATAAAAGAAACAAGATAAAACAAACTAGAGGTTATTTTTATTCTAAAATTCTTATTTGTAATTCTCTAGATTCATTTGAAGAATTTTAATCCCCAAATGACTATAATTTACTGTGCTGTAATCAATAGAGTGCTGGGAAGACAATTATATTTTTGTTACTGCTAAGTAGGAAAACACTAACATTTTAAGTACCAGTCAAGTTCAGTGAATCTGTATACAAAGTCTATAACACATAACTGAAATGGAAGAAGTTTCCTTTGTACATTGATATTTCATCTCCACAAACAATAAGCATGAGTAATTAAAAATGGTAGAATTTGTACATTCAGTGTAGGAGCACATCAATTTAGCTGAACATTATACTGCGCTTTTAAAATTTGGTTCCTGACAACAATACTTGTAAATGGGTGATTAAAAATAACTGATAAAATCAAATATATGTTGGAAAAAATTAAGACATCTAAATGACGTTGAGGTTTTACATTTAAACAGCTGGCATGAAAATGCATAATTTAGTGTGTCTTTTAGCAATTAATTACAGCTCTCAAGATAACATTCATGTTGTGAGATAATGTGAAGTAGTTGAAAGGAAAAGATTGAAAGGTTATCAGCATTGTGATTTAACCCTGCCAATTTGTGGTGAGAACATCTGTAAAACTGAAGCCTTCAGACTGACAGCATAAGGAAATGATGATAGAATATCAACTGTGACTGGAAATGTGAATCCAAACATTATCAAAATAGAAATAGCCTGGGCAAGAGTGCCCATATCTTATTTAGTAAAATGTTGTACATATAATATTACTTTAAAACACGTGCTGCAATGTTCTCTCTTAAAGCATTTACCTTTTCATGATTTCTTTACAAAATAATCATTAGATGTAATAACTATTTCCTACATGAGGTACAGAGATAAACATTTTTCTTTTAACATAAATAGATAAAATGTGGAGTCTCAACACGAAAAGTCTAGTACCTTTTACGTACATACATATTGAAAATGACAGAAGCCAAGTATTTGTTGACAAATCTACATTACAATCTGTCAGAGTTCATAGAAAAATGTTTTTATTTCTCTCTAGCAGTTACATTTGCTAATATATCAGAATTATGACCAATGAGTTACTCATTAATTCTGCAGTGATAAGAAAAAATGTTCTGTCAGTTTCTAGCTAACTGTAAATGAAGCTATTTGGGAGTAGTATAGCAAAGACTTAGCTTTGTTCCTCTTGACACCACCATACCACTCCTCAACCAAATATTTCTTATATGGCTGGAAATACCATCTTCTTAGGAAAAATGTTGATATATTTATTGCTATTCTTATAATACTTTGTTAAGTAATATTTTAAAAAAGATTTGAAGGAGTATCTTAAAATTATCAGGATTAATCATTTTAAATATGTCCATAATAACAGCAAAGAAAAATTGCTTTTATTTTCTGAAAGGAAATTTATTGTCATTTTAAAATAGCATTGTTTAGAACAGAAAAAAAAATAGTGTATTGACCATAATAACATTTAATATATACTATAACAGAGTAATTAGCAATTGCATTATTTCTTTTATTTTTAAATTATAGATATATACTTTTTTACAGCTAGACATTGAACCATCGTTTATTGTATGTACTTTGGCTAATTAAAAGTCTGTGATATAAGCATGGACTGCTGCTAAAAACATTGTAAAAAGGCTGACCAATGCTGGGAACAGTACTGCACTATGGGCATGAATATAGTTATTTCAAAGATAATTTTGTAGACACATCATGTCCATTTAACAAGCAACAACAGTAGCTTCTCTGACTAGTATCTGTGATCTCCTTAATTATGGGAATTTACTGGATTTATAATACAAGAAATAAAGTCCCCAACTCCCTCCCAACCCCTGCAATCCTGCCCCTATGGACTCTAAGCAGGAAGCAGCTAGTTTCTTTCATGCTACTACTACACTGTGAAGTTGTGTAGCTTGGGTGGTTAATGTTACTGGTTGATATTAATCCCTCCCCCCCCCCAGTAGCCTGCACAACAACTTCTAGGGCTGTGAAGAGTATCCAAAGGGTAGGTATTTCAACTTGAATTACAGACTGATTCTTTTGTGCATTGTAATCAAGACTTACAGTGTATTTAGAAATATGTTTATTTTATATTTTTGTGAGATTTATTTATATTCATTTATTGTGTATGCAAGTTTCACTTTCATGTATGACTGTGGACCACATGTTCACCTGGAACACAAGGGCCAGAAAAGAGTATCAGATTACCAAAAACTAGCATTGCACATAGCTGTAAAGCACCAAAAGAGAGCTGGGAATTGAACCTAGGAGCAATTGTTGCTCTGACCTACTAAGCCTTCGCTCCAGATTTCATTGACATGTTTTTACCAGCTAGCTTTAGTGGGCAACAGATAAGAAGTGGAGTTGGCTATATTGACTTTGGGGATTCCACAGGCCTCAATGATTGCCGTTGTAGGCAAGAATCCCATTATTTGCACTGGGAATTTCACTTAATAACTTACAGCTCTAAGAGTAGCTTTGCAGGCACATATAGAATATCTAGATTCAAACTTTGTTATTGCTCTGTTATTTTTTTACCTTTATTTTTTACTTTATTTATATTTCAAAAGTTTTCCCCTTTCCAGATCTCCCCTTTGGAACCTCCCTATTCCCTCCCCTCTTCCCCTGCCTCTATGGGGGTATTCACCCATCCACTCTCGTCATCCCTCCTTGGCATTCTCCTATACTGGGGGATCTAACACCCTCAGGCCCAAGGTCTCTGCTCCCCCTGATGTCTAACAAGACCCACCTCTGCCACATATGTGGCCAGCCCCATGGGTCCCTCCATGTGTATTCTTCGGTTGGTGATCCAGGAGCATCAGGAGTTCAGGCCAGTTGCCACTGTTGCTCCCTCCCTGGGGCTGCAATCTCCCTCAGCTCCTTCCATCCTTTCTCCAGCTCCTCCATTTCCGACCTCACACTAAGCCTTAGGGTTGCTGTGAAATGACTCTTGGGTATTCCTAACTTTTGGGCTAATAACCACTTATCAGTGAGTACATACCATTTTCATTCTTTTGTGACTGAGTTACCTCGCTCAGGATGATATTTTCAAGTTCAATTCATTTGCCTAAGAATTTCACAAAGTCATTGTTTATAATAGCTGAGCAGTATTCCATTGTGTAAATGTACCACGTTTTTCTGTATCCATTCCTCTGTTGAGGGACATCTGGGTTGTTTCCAGTTTCTTGCTATTACAAATATAGCTGCTTTGAACATAGTGAATCACGTGTCTTTATTACATGTTGGAGAATCTTCTGGGTATATGCCCAGGAGTGGAATAGCTGGGTCCTCAGGTAGTATTATGTTCATTTTTCTGAGGGTTTGCCAAACTAATTTCCAGGGAGGTTATATCAGCTTGCAATCCCAACAGCAATGGAGGACTGTTCCTCTTTCTCCACATCCTCACCAACATCTGCTGTCACCTGAGTTTTTTTATCTTAGCCATTCTGACTGGTATGAGGTGGAATCTCAGGGTTGATTTGATTTGTATTTCACTAATGACTAAGGATGTTGAACATTTCTTTAGGTGCTTCTCAGCCATTCGAGTTTCCTCAGTTGAGAATTCTCTGTTTAGCTCATTTTTTGATAGGGTTATTTGGATCTCTGGAGTCTAACTTCTTGAGTTTTTTGAATATATTGGATATTAACCCTCTTATGGACATAGGATTGGTAAAGATCTTTTCCCAATCTGTTGGTTGCCGTTTTGTCCTATTTACTGTGTCCTTTGTCTTACAGAAGCTTTGTAATTTTATGAGGTCCCATTTGTCAATTCTTGATCTTAGAGCATAAACCATTGGTGTTCTGTTCAGGAACTTTTCACCTGTGCCCATGTGTTTGAGACTTTTCCCCACTTTTTCTTCTATTAGATTCAGTGTATCTGGTTTTATGTGGAGGTTCTTGATCCAGTTGGACTTGAGCTTTGTACAGAAGATAGGAATGGATCAATTCACATTCTTCTACATGTAGACCAGCACCATTTGTTGAAGATGCTGTCTTTTTCCACTGGATTGTTTTAGTTCCTTTGTCAAAGATCAAGTGACCCTAAGTGTGTGGGTTAATTTCTGGGTCTTCAGTTCTATTCCATTGATCTACCTGCCTGTCACTGTACCGATAACATGCAATTTTTATCACTACTGCTCTGTAGTACAGCTTGAGGTCAGATGCTGTTACTAATTTTGTTAGATGCTGAAAAAGCTTTTGACAAACTTCAACACCCCTTCATGATAAAAGCCTTGGAAAGTTCAGGAATTCAAGGACCATCCTTAAACATAGTAAAAGCAGTATACATCAAACCAGTGGCTAACATCAAACTAAATGTAGAGAAACTTGAAGCAATCCCACTAAATCAGGGACTAGACAAGGCTGAGTACTCTTTCCCTATCTATTCAATATAGTACTTAAGTTCTAGCTAGAACAATTAGATGGCAAAAGGAGGTCAAAGGGATAGAAATTGGAAAAGAAGAAATCAAAATATCACTATTTGCAGATGATATAATGGAATACTTAAGTGACCCAAAAAACTCCACCAGAGATCTGCTACAGCTGATAAACACCTTCAGCAAAGTGGCTGGATACCAAATTAACTCAAGCAAATCAGTAGCCTTCCTCAACTCGAAGGATAAACAGGCTGAGAAAAAAAAATTAGGGAAATGACAGCCTTCACAATTGTCACAAACAATATAAAGTATCTTGGTGTGACTCTAACCAAACAAGTGAAAGATCTGTATGACAAGAACTTCAAGTCTCTGAAGAAAGAAATCAAAGAAGACCTCAGAAGATGGAAAGACATCCCATGCTCATGGATTGGCAGGATTAATATAGTTAAAATGGCCATCCTGCTGAAAGCAATCTATAGATTTAATGCAATCCCCATCAAAATTCCAACTCAATTCTTCATAGACTTAGAAAGAGCAATCCTCAAGTTCATATGGAATAACAAAAAACCCAAGATAGCAAATATTATTCTCGACAATAAAAGAACCTCTGGGGGAATCAGGCTGCCTGACATTTCCATCCTTACACATCTCCCCCACTAGTATTCCTCCTTTAACTTTCATAGATCTATATATCACTTCCTCAACACTCATGGAAGGGAATGTAGAAAGAGACATAAATGATGTTAATGTTGGAGTTACAAGGCTATGAAAGCTGGAGGAGCAAAAGATACTGAATGTCAAGTTCTTGGTAAGGCATAGCTGTGGTACTCTTTCATTCACATCACCTATGATTCCTTCTACAAAATCTACCCAAGATTCAGCCTGTCTACACTATGTCAAAGAAGTAGGAGGAGTTTATGGGGCCGCACAACTTCCTGCAGGTTTATATTCAACTAGCTGCACAGATAGTATTTGGATATTTTCTTAAAAGTATTATCATCTGGTAAGTTGGCTATGCTCCTGTAAACAAAGTCCCAGTAATGTTCCTGTCAATATCTCAAGTGAAACATGAATATTTAAACAGAGAAGTTTATTTTATGTTTTTTTTTTTTTGAGCAACAGTGAATGCAATGACTCATAAGTCATGTGAAGTAATGGTTAAAAGCTCAGACATAAACATGGTACTAGACACACACACACACACACACACACACACACACACACACACACTGTACACAGAGAACACTGTAGAAGACAAAGCTCACAGAATTCTTAGGAACATTCACATTCTGCTTGGCTTTGAACCTTTTTCACAGAAAAGGATCTCTTGCCTTCTGTTATGATCCAAGTCAAATGCCCATGGTCTTAGAGATTCTGGAGCATTTAATTGTTTTTGCTAATAGAAATGTTCTCAAAGTGTCTTATAAATATCTGTGTTTAT
The DNA here is from genome assembly GCA_019843965.1 of Rhynchomys soricoides. NCBI lineage: Eukaryota > Metazoa > Chordata > Mammalia > Rodentia > Muridae > Rhynchomys > Rhynchomys soricoides. The sequence goes on along the minus strand of JADRCH010000004.1, from coordinate 26,570,865 downwards.
ATCCATAGACTCAGACTGCTTCTAAATTCAGTAAATTAAGTTTCTTTTTGTAATAGGCATTTCATAATGGATAAGCTTTAAAAAAACACACCTGTGTGAAATCTCAGCAGGGAAGGGAGAGATGATCTCCATGCCTCACGACTTACTGAGGAATGACTGGTAGTTGATAATTTCTAGGGCAGGAAATATTATTATTTTTGCAAAATGTAGCTGATGGTAAGATTCCCATGCTCCAGTGGAAAGCCCCACACACATGGAATAGTTCAAACTGGACATAGAAGATTATTAAAAGATGTAATACATCATGTTCAAAGGGCAACATTTTTAGGGAACTGGAATGAGGAAATGGAGTTAAATATAGTTGTAGACCTATATTATATTCTCAAAAATAAAGGAAAAATTAAAATAGATAGAAAATAAGAACTTGGGTTTATGAAATGTGACTTTCCATATGACACAAGCATAATAATCATGAATTCACAGTAGCTAAGTTAGCATGTACTGAGCATGTTTAATATGGGGCTTGTTAATAGTCAGTCATGGAATTGAAAAAGGCTCATGGACCCTACTCCTCTCAGATGAACTACTGGCTAGCAACAAGTTCTTGAGGAAGACATTCTATAGTGTTCAGTTGTTTACCTAACATTACACTCACCAGGCTTCACTAGATAGCTTCATGATCATAGAGACATCCCTGCTCATCATCAGTATGTGTCACAAAGCAAAGCAAAATAAAACAGAATAAAAAGTATGGAAAATGACAGGTAGGAATCAAAAGGGTAAAAGAAATGGGAAGGAAATATCAGATTGTGGAGAAATGCATGCATGCATTAAATTGTTAAATCTAGTTACCAAAAGCACAGCTCGGTTTTATATATCCTATATGATTTGAACTATAATCTCCATTACTTTAATCTAATAGCTACATCTGGAATTTACCACAGAATTAGATCCTAGTCCTTCTAGAACTTTCTCTTTCAGACATCTTGAAATTGCTTTTGAACATTTAAATATTTCCTTCAGTTATTAACCTAGTTCTTTTTCTTACTTCCTTTGAGAATTTGGATTTTCAATGTCATGGGAAAGAACACATAATGAAGACTTAGCAATTTGTGTTGTTATTAGTGACAAGTGGAAGACTCCACAGGAACTGAGCCTAAAGTAGTTACATTATTAAGGCATACCTTTGAAATGGGTGTTAGAAATCTGGACTTTTCCTCTTCTTCATTATTGTCACAGAGTGTTTTGGGAATTGGTTCTAATGTTTTGTCTTAATTCTGTTCTCAAAAACTGCACTTTCAGATGCTGAGGGTTGCTGCCCCTAGCTAACTTCGATTGGTAATAAAGAATTGCCCTACAGCCAATGGTTGGGCAGGGAGATGGAGGCGGAACTTTTAGATCACCCAGGCAATGGACTGAGTGGGAAAAGAGGAACAAGAGAATTGCCATGATGGGGTAAGCAAGGAGAAAAGACTTAGAGGCCCACCAACATGTAAAATTCTGGGAAAGTGTGCCTAGGGGCCATTCCCTCAATTGGGTCTGGGATTGCCGAGATGAACTATAGATTTTAAAACATATTAATTCAGGAACACCAGAGTGGAATGTGTGCTAGCCGTGGGAGGTTTAGTAGTGACCAGCCATTGAGCTAGTCAAGGCATATCAAAATTAGCTGGCATATGTGTGTCTCTTCACACTGTAACAGCTCTTAAATCTACGACAGAAACCTGAAATGCATGCTGGTAAAATAGTGGCACAAAACTTGTGGAACAAACCAATCAATATCTGATTATAGTTTAAGCCAATTCTATGAGATGGAAACTATATAGTACTTAGGTGGCCCAGAAACTGAAACCAGAAAGGTCAGGAAGCTAGAGGAAAATTTATTACAATGGTTTTGCTAAAGAAATCTCATAATACAATGGCTCCTACTGATATTTCACAGTACTTACAGATCAAAGTCTTGCATACCAATTATCAGAGAAGCTCCCGTCTGCACTTGATGAAAAACATTACAGAGACCCATAAACATAAATAAGCATAGAGTGAGAGACCTTGGAATATTCAATACTAAAAGAAATGTCCCTCCCTCTGGGCTCAGGAAGAAAGAGTGTAATAGCCAGATGGGATTGAGGACACAAAGATTCAACCCTGCAGGCAGTCTAGAAATAACTGGCTCATATGCAAACTCACAGAGATGGTGATAGCATGAACAGGATCTACATAAGTCTGTAACAGATGAGCTCTCACAGCTGAAAGAGAAGTGATCATCTGCACCTATCTCTAATTCAGAAGCCAACTCCAACTGATAGCCACCTGCAAATGAAAAATTAGTTTTCGCTCAGTGAATTACTCTGGGGAACCAAATAACTCTTAAGGTCACACATTATTTCCAGCAGAAGATGGCCAATACACAAGGACCACAACATCACTTTTGTAGGTGCTTTGTTTCATAAGGTTAAGTCAGGACCTGGATTCCCCTACCTTCCAGGTCCTTTGCATATCTGTTATGGCTCTCTGATTCATGTCTCTGTGGGATTCCTGTCTGACAGACTGTGAGTATCTATGTCTAAAGCATTTCTTATAAATTTTGTTCAGTTCTATTTTTGTTTGGTTGTTTTTTCATGTTCTTACTTGGCTTTGCATTATTTTATTTTATTATTATTTATTGTATGCCTGTTTATTTTTCTGAAGATAGACAAACAGGATGGACCAGTAAGTCTAAAGGGACTGAGATTAGTAAAGGGAGGGGATAGTCTAGTCACAATATAGTATGTGAAAATGTATTTACTAAATAAAAATAATCAAAATACAGTATTGTATATTCTCCATATTTGTTTTTATTAAAAACAGTCTTCACAGCATACACCAGCTGATATGAGGCCCCTGATTCATAGACAGCAGAGCACTACCTGGTCTGGCTCCAGTGAGAGAAGATGCACCTAATGCTTGAGAGACTTGCGGCCCCAGGGAGTGGGGGTCCTGGTGGGGTGGGGAAGGGGGTGGAGGTGGGGACATTCTCTTGAAGACCAGGAAGAGGTATGGGACGAGGAAAAGTCAGATGGAGATAACAAGTTGACTATAAAAAAACATTAAAGAATAAAATAAATCTCTTTAACAACCTTGTTATAACAAGTGTTTGTTACTATTACTATATTAATATATGTTTTATTATATTTTAATATTTAAATTATATATGTTTTTATATTGTCTCATAAAACTTTGTTGATTGGTAGAGTTCATATTAATAATTATACTATTTATCACAATATATAAGATACATTTCTGATTTTGCTATTGTAAATAAGTAAATTATGACCTATGCTATGGACATTCTTGCAGGGATAGGAAAAGAGGAAGAAAAATCTCAAAAACTTTGACAACAATTTCTTTGATATTATTCTTTATAAAAATAAGAAAGTTGAAAATGAGTTCTTTGTTGTCAAGTTCATATATCATTAATGACTCAAATTCATACATTACGTTATCATTGCATTCATTATGCTTAATGAACATAAAATCTAATTTTCTTAAATTTATAATTCCATATTGAACAAATTGCACACATGCTTAAAAAGAAAATATCACATCTGAATACACTAACGAGAAAGCAAGAGCTGCTGAAGAATTCTGTCACATATTAAAAAGTAATCAAGCACAAACTTGCAAGAAGATGCATAATTTGAAGTGATTTATTTCTAATTACTTTACTATATTTCTCCATACTTAAGTGAAGTAAATATAATTTTCACTATATTATGAATCTTATTACATAATATATAACAATGAAATGCTGGTTGCATTTGCAGTTTCTCTGGATACCTCATTAGAGGATCACTAAATTCTCTAACTATTCTGAAATATGAAAAAAAAATTAGTATCATAATGTAATTCTCTAAAATTTTCATTTCATCAATATAAGTATGATTTTCCCATTATAAAAATGTCTTTTAAAGAAATAACTCAATATACTTAATTATACAATATTTAGTTACTTAAATAATGTCAAATTACTGATTTGCTTTTGCTATTGTAGTGACAGTTTTATATTTCTCACAGAGTCTCACATAATTTTGGCTAGATTTGAATTCTCTATGTAGCCGAGTTTGGCTTTGAATCTCCAATCTTTCTTCTTCCTGTTTCAAATTACATGTGTATATTCGCATGCCAAACTAATTCTTTTCTACTTTCCTTATTTTAGTGTGTTCATCTCGTCCTCCATTGCACAATAGGCTCTGGAATTTAAAACACACACAGACAGAATTTATAATTCAACAACAATGTACGGGGATTTAGAAGAATGATGAGTTAGAGATACCTGATACCTACTTTAACTCTGCCATAGTATGAGTTCAAGGTAAGTTAGGTGAAGAAGAAATATCTAGAATAACAGTCACCAATATGTAACTGGGATGACACCTGGATATACTGGTGCTTATTTTATTAATAGTAATAATGAACCTCAAGTCACAGTGGGCAACAGAACAGCAGGAAGAAATGTCCTCAGTGGCATTTTGTGCAATAGAGTAAAACAAGGTCTTGAACTCATGATGATACAATATAGTACTCTGCAAAACTTTTGTGGAGGATGGAAGATCCATGTACATCAAGCAGAAAATGGAAACCGCCCTCCCTCATGTCCTAGCTTTGGCAAGGAGTCATCTTAGGACACGGATAACAATAAAATCTTCCAGCTAAAATGAAAGAGGTGACTCTAAATTTTGTTATATGCCACATGCAAAGGTCTTCCTTTACCACAAGGCAAGGAAGTAACCATTCTAAGAATTACTCCAGGCCCAGAATCTGTAATTGTTGCAGTCATATATGTGTGGACACATGTCTATTTGATAGAAAGGATGGGTTTTGCTGCACATAAAAAATAAAAAGCACACTTATTAATAACAGTAGTAGGCCTCTGGAAAATGAAGGAGGGCTTAGAATGGTTTAAAAAGAGATGAGCATCACCAAGACAAAGAATCCCTCAGTGTCCCACTCTGTATCCTGATAGTCAAGATTACATTGAGCTACTCTCTGTACATCCAGAGGACCAAAGGCAGTTAGTGAAAGTACATCGAGCTTGCATCTAGGTATGTTTTGGAAATATTTTAGAGAGGGGACACATCCAAGCTGCTGGTCCTTGCATTCAATTGGACAAAATAGCTTGAAGATGATCCCAGAAATATCTGCTTCGATTGGCTACAAACATATACACCCACTTACAAGCACATGCACAAACACACAAACAAGCAACAACCAACACCACCACAACAAAAGCAAATAAAACCCAAACCAAACAAACAAAAACTTTGGAGAATTGAGTGTAGAGTTAGTCAAAATCGTAATTAAGTGGAGCCTGGGTAATAAGCTAGATTGAAGCCATTTCTATTCTAAAGTTTTCAGATCTAATCATGACTATGATCCTTCCTCCACCCCACAAAAGCCAAATGTAAAATGACGAGAATATTTAAAAGGGAAAACAAAACAAAACAAAACAAACACAGCAAAAACTAGAGGGCACCAATTCTCTCTGTCTTTACAACAGATGAAATACTGCTTATTGCTTACACTGTTTTCTGTTTTGATTGATTAGTCTTGTTCTCTAGTCCTGCTATTGCACTTGCATTGCTATTATAATGTCTGAAAAACATCTTAAAATTTCACTCTTTCCTGCATTTCTCATCTCTCTCCTTTTCTGCCAAACCTCTTTAATAATTGATCTTTAACATTTTACCTTTTAAAATTCCGATTTATCCCATTAAGTGTTTGAGTTCCTTTCCTTTCTTCTTTGCAAGGTATAGACAACATTTTTTTCCTACATATCAATGTTAGTATCATATAATATTATTTTCTTACTAAAATACCTTGATGAGTTCATATATATATATATATATATATATAAATCACAACTCAAAAATGACATTTACTCTTTGCTAATATTATAGAAAATATCAAAGTATAAATATGCTAATGAACTTTCTTAAATTTATTTCCAGCACAGTGCATAGACAAATCCATCAGATTTTTTTGCACACAATTTTAAACACTAAGTCAGTACTGATACAAATATAGGATCGTGAATATGAAAGATTCACTGTGTACTCTAGTCAAAGAAAAAAAGGCTCCAAAATATTAAATTCTGGAAGCATAAGTGGCTGAGAACAGGTATTTGAAAGAGGTTAATGACAAGCACCAATGTCCATTTCTGTTTTCTTCATGATTAATACTCAATGATTTTTTTTTTAATTTCAAAGGGTTATAAATATCTTTGCTAATATCGGACTGAAGAAGTAATTTAGTGTTTAAAACCAGAACAATATATTATTTGTTTCCACTATTTTGCTGGCAGTAACAATGGGGCCATTATTCATTTCTTTACAACTCTGTCTCAAACTGTTTTATTAAATTGTGTCATTAAAACTTCAAGAATGACATTCCTCTTGCTGTCTACATTACAGTCAAGAATTTCATCTATCGCTATGGCTATATAATTTTGTGAAATTTCTTCGTCCAATTTACAAATAGAAGAAATCTGCTCAAATGCTTCCTTGAAATGAAGTAGCTACTGTCAAAATTGACAGCTTATTTTGCTAATTGTGGCTGCCAGTTTCCCTGCAGTACAAATTCATATCTATGGAACATTAAATGGACCATTAGTAAAAGTCCCAAGAAGCCGAGTTTTGGTGAGTATGCTATATTCATTTTGTCATGAAAATGAAGTAGGATTAAACTGTCACAAAGATTATTTTTAACTGAGTAACTTGTTAAAAAGTAAAATCTTTGCATTTTTTCCCAAATGCTGGTGATATAAAATGCATAAAAACATCCCAAAGGCGTTCTGTAGCTTTTCACATCCCACAGTCAAATCTACCTGGTTATCTTTGTTGACTATATTGTTGCTTCTTCACATAACATCATCCACAAGAAGATTAACAACATATAATAAGATATATATAATTTTAACTTGAAAATGAACTATAAAGGCCATTGTATATTAAAATACAACTAGACAGAGTGCTAGTAATTCAGTATATCCTCATTAAAAGATATGATACATTCTGGTTTAGTAGAGTCATCACTAAAATTTCAGCATCAGTCACATAAGAAATCTACAAATTTTTAAACAATTAGTGCATCATTAGGATTTAACTTTGTCTCAAGCTACCTAAATACTTTAAGCAGAGTATTTCTAAAATGTCTGATAGAACCTGTAGAGACCATCTCCAGTAAATTGGCACAGCCCCTGGTCGAGGGATGGGGCTACCCACCCACTTCAAAGTTTTTAACCCAGAAATGTTCCTGTCCAGAGGAAAGACAGGGACATAAAATGAAGCAGAGACTGAAGGAAGGGCCATCAGGGACTGCCCTACCTGGGGATCATCATGTCTGCATGACAGCAAAACCGGACACTGTGGCTCTTACCAAGAGGTGCTTACTGACAGGAACCTGGTGTGGCTGTTCCTTGGGAGGTTCAACCAGCAACTGATCAATGCAGATGTGGATTCTTGGAGCCAACCATCAGACTGAGCTCAAGAACCTCAGTGGGGAAGCACCCTCATACAGGCAAAAAGGATGGGGGGGAAGGCAGATGAGGAATGGGGGTTTTGTGGATGGATAACTGGGAAGTGGGAGATCATTTGAGATGTAAATGAATGGAATGGTTAATAAAATAAATAAATAAAAGTCCACTTTTATTTATAAAATAAAAGGAGTCTATCTCCAGCTGTCCTCTGAGAGGCTCCACTGAGCAGTTGACTCAGACAGATGCAGACACCACAGCCAAACATTAAATGGAGCCTGGGGACTCTTACTGAAGAAGAGTATGAAGAATTGATGCTCCTAAGGGGACAGGAACCCCACAGGAAGACCAGGATAATCAACAGACTCTTGGTCTCTCAGAGTCTGAGCCACCAATGAAAGAACAAACACAGACTGGGCCCTGGTCTTCCTGCAAATATGTAGCGGATGTGCAGCTTGGTTTTCATTTAGATCCTGAACAACTGGAGCTGGGACTATCGAAAAAGCTATTGCCTGTATGTGGGATATGTCCTCTACCTGGGCTTCCTTGTCTGGCCCTCAGTGGTAGAGCATGCACTTAGCCTCAGAAATAATTGAAGTGCCAGGGTGGAGAAATACCCAGGGGACCCCCACCCACTCAGAAGAGAAGGGGAGTGGGAGGGGGCAATGAGTGTTGGAGGAGGTGACCTGATGGGACAGTGAGAGGGATGTTAACTGAATAAATAAAAACAACAACCACCACCACAACAATAATAATAAAATTATATATTTATACTTTTTGTTCAGAATGATATTTATATTTTAGAAGCGATAAATTTTTAAAATCTTGATTAAATTAATTCATTTAGAAACATATTTTGCAGAAAAATTAAACGGTAAAGTTACATCAAAGTTTTCATTTATACTTGAAACACTATGTGGGGTTTAGGAGAAATGAATATTGCTTTTATAATGAATATTTTACAAATGACCATGAATTCTTAGAAACCATAAAAGAGAGCTACCTTCAAAGCAAAAAGAAATATACCTTTAAAATTATACATTTTGGGACTAATACATCTATTAGTTTTTCCAGCTTTTTGTCATTGTTGTTGTTGTTGTTTTCTTCTTTTTGTTTTGTTTTGTTTTTTAATAATATGTGGAATTGTAACTAGTTGATCTTCGCATGACTGCAAGTTAAATAAGAAAATGTTACATATTACTTAAAACACAAACTCATAAATAATGACATTTTAATTTCATTAATTTTTTTTATTTAACCTATTTTCATGAGAATGAGTCTCAAGTGTTACTGTGTATAAAATCAAGGATATGTTTTTGTTGTTCTTAAGAAAATCAGAAAAAATTACAGCACATTGTGCTAGGCCTTGTTTACATACGGTGACACACAAAATACAAATGTCTTAACTATAATTACAACTTTCTGCTTTTTTTTCTATATGATGAATTCTTAAAAATAAATCACAATTATGCCAAATACTCAATGTAAATGTCCTTTTCCTTATCTTAACCTGTGTCAAGAAAGGATCTGGGGGAAGAGGCTGTGTGAGGAGAGAACCAGAAGGAGGTGGGGCAGCTATCAGGATATATAAAGTGTGTGTAAAAAAAAATATATAAATATATATGAAAAACAAAACCAAAAAGTATCATACCAGTTAAAATTGAAATGAATAAAATAATTATCATTACAAGTTTAAATAGTTCCAAATTGTCTTCTGACCTGGCAAGTATGTAAAGCACAATTTTGAACTCTAGTATCACATTGCTTAGACATAGGATTTATCTTTCGAATGCTCAAATGACTCCTGCTGTCTGAAAGAGTAAGAAAATATGTAATTATTGTTGAATGCTCTGTAAAAATTGAGCATGATTACAAATAAAAAACTGAGTGGTACTAGCGTGTCTTTAAGTTCGCATTATTTAATTAGGACAAAATACATTAACCATTCCTGTTGATACATTTAAAATATATATGATGGAATAATTTTAAAATATACAAAATTCAGTGAACATTGTTTATCCCTCCTAAAAATATAAATTAGTGGGCCAAGAGAAAAATTTCACAAAGCTAGAAAAAAAGAACAACAGAATAAAATGGTAGAATTTATAACCATGAAATTATTTGTTTTAAAATATTCAAAAATATAATAAATGTCTGAAATTTATTTCATTCCTGAAAGATATTATAAGAAAATTGGACTGAGAATTGAGATATTTAAAATATAATACATTGTTTTAGAATACATGATTTAAACATCTGAAGATTCTCTGATAGAATGAATGTAAATTCTCAAAAAGAGACACATTTGTAAATTTTATATTAGTCATTTAATTATATGGCGTCACCTAAGCTAATTATATAATGCTAGAATGAACAAAATATTGTATGAGATAAAAGTCTTAAGTAAAATTCTATGGAATCATTAAAATAAATTGTTGAGCCCATCATAGCCCTGGTGTGGATAGAGTGACATGGTTCCTGTCTCGGGTTGAACCTTCACAAGTGTCATCGGCTGCTGTGGGCATAAGGCTTGTTTGTGTAATAATGTACATATTTCACATTCCTCCAAGAATGTCCTTCTCTGGTAACATTATTGACTCCATGATGATCTGAGACAGCAGAAGTCCAGGAGTCAAGGGTGTGGCTAATGTCTCTGCAAAATGGCAAGCACTGGTATCTTCAGGATAGCCCTTAAGGCTGTGGAAAAGACCTCTAAATACATGAGTTCAAAATATATATAATTTTTCAACTATGTGAAATATAAGAATGTATTCTGAATTAAGAAGTGCTTCAGTAATCTAAAGGAGCAAAGGCAGCTACACTATGAGCCTGCTTGTCAGAAAGATAGAAAGGCAGACAGATTCCTAAATTTGAGGTCAGCCTAGGATAGAACAAGGTTAGGCCTAGGTATGGTAGAAAGGGTAATTTCAAGGCAGAGTCCCACCCAACTAGTTTATAGTCTGTGTTCAACAAAGGCAGATGGATCTCTGATTTCTTTTGCAATGTTAAGGAAAAAATGTGTATTAAGAATCATAGGGCTAGAGTGAGGGGATGCTGATCAAAAGATAATCAAAAGAAAACTGGAGTAAGTGGCTGGACTGATATGTAAAATAAAAGACTAGACCTGTGTTCTGCAGGACATGAGCTATTCAGAGAATTTTTTTAGGATAAAAAGAGAAATGTTTGGAGTACAGACAGAGAAATATAGACACACACACACACACACACACACACACACACACACACACAAGCAAGTAGGACATGGACAGAGAGATCTCTTAGAACAGCAAACAGAACACAGGTCCTCTGCTTGAATGCACGATTTGACTTCCAGTACTTCTCTTTGCAGTTCCCAGATACTTCTTGTCACCAAACCCCTCTCCATGCTGAGGCTTGTCCTTGGCAATAAACTTTAAATTATTTTATTTTCATTCTAAATTTTATACATTCTTATTAATGTATTTTATTTGTTTCTCACCTGTGTTTACCTTGTTTCATTCCTCCCCATGAGTTAGCTGCAAACCCTATTGTCTCCAACAGACAACAGTTCCTTTTTGAAATGTCTTCATGTTGTATGTGACTCACTGAGTTTAAGTGTGTTTGTCTGGATGAGCATGGTTATATATTGGACCACAACCAATTCATCAAAGGTGACACCACTAAAGAAAGATATTTTTTTCTCAGAGACAATAAACTGTCAATACTTCCCTAGAGGTATGGAGCCTTCTCTGCTTCCATGAAGAAATTCAAGGGGCCCAACCTTGTGCAGGTCCAGTACAGTTGACTATACCTACAATAAATTCATGAGTGCATCTGCAATTTCATGTCATCTTCAGAAGGCACTGTTTTACAGCAGGCCTTCCTTAGCCTGGCAACTATGATCACCATCACTTTTATGATGCTTTCTGAGACATTGCTAAGGAGAGGAGGTATTGACATATCTCATTTGTATCATAAGCACTCTGTATTATTTAATATTTTTATTTGGCAAGTTTGCACTCCCCTATAATAATAAATAAAGATTTCTTCTCTCTGCATACTCTTGCCAACATATTGTCATTTGCTTTCATAAATTTAGACATTATAACAGTGGTAAGGTAGAATCTCAAAGTAGATTTGATCTGAATTACCCTAATAACTACAGGTGTTGAAAAGTTTTATAATACTTCCTATAAATTTGCATTTCTTCTTTAAGAAGTCTTGGTTAAATTCTAGATCCCCACTGTGTTTTTGAGTGATGAATATATTTAGCTTCAATGGCTTTATACTGTGGTATACATATAGAAACAGAACTTAACTTTGTCTTAAAATTATCTTAAATTTTATGTAAAATATAATTGCATAATTCCCTCACTTCGCTACCATCCATCAAATGTCTCCAATGTCACCACTCTCAGTCCCTCTCAGATTCAGTGTCACATATATGTGTGTATGTGTGTGTGTGTGTGTGTGTGTGTGTGTATGTATATATATACTCAGAGAGGAGAAACCTTTATTCATTATTGTGGGGAGTGTAAACTGGACAAATAAAAAAAGTAAAAAATAAAGAATGCTTAAGCTATAAATGAGATGTCTCAACACCTTCTCTCCTCATCAATGTCTCAGAAAAAAATGTGTGTGTGTTAATGAGTGTGAATAGAAAAATACTAATGTTTTTATAACTGGAAATAAAAACCTCAGGCAAACCTACAACACATTGGCAAATATCATATATTATGTTACACATTCAACTTCTGAGTACAAAAAAGAGTATTACTACTAATGGTGATGTTTATCTCAGGTCAAAAAAGATACAGTAAGTGTGATGAAAATGTAGCTTCTGGAAGAGGGGTGAGGCTTCTTTTCTGATTGATGTGACATGGTTGGAAAAATCACACACCAGAGATGGCCTGAATCCCAAAACCAGATTGACAACACAATATGAACAAAATAAGAAAAGGAAAAAGCAATCCCAATCTATATAATGTTATTGACGATATTCAATTAATATACTTAAGAATATTTATGTGTGAATAGAACAACAATTAATAAAAAAAGAAGATTGGAGGACAAAAGGAGAAGGAAATGAGGTAATCAGAGCATAATCTCTAAAAATAAAAGCAACAATTGAAAACATATTTAAAAGTAATCTCTCTGTTGGGTGGAAAGTGTTGAGAGACTTGAGAGGTATCTAGGAAGAGGCTTTGACAGGAGATGAATAGGTTAACAGTACATTATATGAAATTCTCATATTATTAATAAAAGTATTAAAAAGAAACAAATAATCCTAAGTTTTAGAGATATTGTCTTTAAGAAATACACTGAATGGTGAGTTATCAGGGAAAAAGAAAGATAAGATGCAGATGGAGAGGTTGTAAAAGAAAGAAAAAGAAAGATAAGGGTGAAGAAAGAAGAAGGAGCAAGAGGACAGAAAGTGTCAGAGGATGAGGAACTCTTGGAGGAAATGCAGTTACAGGGAGGAAGGAGAGTTGGAGGAAGTAAAGTAAAAAGTGAGGGGAAAGAAAATAGAGAAAACTTCTTGAGCTTTTATATATATTGGATATTAGCCCTCTATCAGACTGAGGATTGGTAAAGATCTTTTCCCAATCTGTTGGTTACCACTCCTCCATTGTTGGTGGGATTGCAAGCTGGTACAACCACTCTGGAAATCAGTCTGGCTGTTCCTCAGAAAATTGCATGTAGTACTACCAGAGGACCCAGCTATATCACTCCTGGGCACATACCCAAACGATGCTCCAACATATAACAAGGACACATGCTCCACTATGTTCGTAGCAGCCTTATTTATAATAGCCAGAAGCTGGGAAGAATCCAGGTATCCTTCAACAGAGGAATGGATACAGAATTTATGGTATATTTACACAATAGAGTACTACTCAGCTATTAAAATCAATGAATTCATGAAATTCCCAGGCAAATGGATGGAGCTAAAAAATATCATCCTGAGTGAGGAAACTCAGTCACAAAAGAACACACATGGTATATACTTACAGATAACTAGATATTAGTCACAAAGCCTGGAATACCCAAGATACAATTCACAGACCATATGATGCTCAAGAAGAAGGAAGACCAAAAAGTGAATGCTTCATTCCTTCTTAGAAGGAGAAGCAAAATACTCAGGAGAGGTAGAGGTTGGGAGGGATATGGGAGGAAAAGAGGAGGGAGAGGGGGAGAAGGGACAGTATCAGGTATGAGAGGAGACTGGGATGATATACAAACGGTCAGGAATTTGAACAGAGGTATGTTGCAATGGGGAATGGGGAAGTGGGGGTAGCCACCAGTAAGTCCCAGATGCCAAGAAAGCAAGAGTCTTCCCCTGACCCAACAGGGATGAGATTAGCTGAAATGTTCAACAGAGGGGAAGGAGAACCTGAAGAGAAGACATACAGAGGTTAGATAAGGTCCCTAGTAGGGGAATGAGATCACCCACTCATCTCCAAATTCTTAACCCAGAAGGGCTCCTGTCTAAAACAAATACTGGGACAAAGTGTAGAGCAGAGACTGAAGGAAAAGCCATCCAGAGACTGCCCCACCTAGGGATCCGTCCCATATTCAAACACTAAACCCAGACACTAATTTGGATACCAAGAAGTGCTTGTTGACAAGAGACTGACCTAGCTGTCTCCTAAGAGGCTCTGCCAGATCCTGACAAATACAGAAGAGGATGCTTGCAGTCAACAATTGGACTTAGCACGGGGGTCCCCAATGGAGGAGTTAGAGAAAGGACTAAAGGAGCTGAAAGAGTTTGCAATCCCATAGGAAGAACAACAATATTAACCAAGCAGACCCCTCCCCCCACAGAGCGCCCATGGACTAAATCACCAATCAAAGAGTACACATGGAATGACCCATGGTTCCAGCTGCATATGTAGCAGAGGATGGCATTGTTTGAAATCAGTGAGAGAAGCACTTGGCTCTGTGCAGGCTTGATGACCCACTGTAGGGGATTGAGGTGGGAATGAGTGGTGGTGGTGGGGGCATCGTTATAGAAGTAAGGAGATGAGGGATGGGAGAAGTGGATTCTGGAGGGTAAACCAGGAAGAGATTATCATTTGAAATGTAAATACATAAAATATCCCGTAAAATAATGGAGAAAAAAGAACAACTAGAAGGGAAGACAATATTGGGAAATTATCTTTGAGAATGTCTCATGAAAATTTGAGATGTGAAGCAAGGTGTTAACAAAACACTAACAAACACATGGATGCCCCAAATTATTCCTTTATTATAGGTTTAATTACACTGGTTTCTCCTTTGTAAAGCAATGTTTGCAGGGATAGCAATAAAGGGAAAATCACCAGGGGATGCTGAGCTCTTAGTAATTAACTTCTCAATTTACCTGTGATCCCCTTGCACTCACCAATGAAATTTTAGATTACCTAATCTTTCACTTGAGTCCCTATAAGAAGGCCTATGTGCCTTTATCTGGGGTCACCATTTCAAAGAATTGTTGAGCCCCACATGCTTGTTGTTTCTTAAGAAGAAATGATATTTGTTTTGGCATACTATCAGAGTCTAGGGTCTTCCTTCAGTGATTCTCAGACCCTTACAATTTCATTCATGAAACTTACTACTATATAAGTTCTCAATTTCAAGACATTGCAGCCATTCCACTTGCTTTGCAACTCCAGCAGAAAAATCACTTCATAGAACATTGTTGATTGCTTTAAACCAATTTTATTTTCTGAGAAAAAAAGTGACTCTCAGTTTTAGTTCCTGCTCTCTCCCTCTCCCTCTCCCTCTCCCTCTCCCTCTCCCTCTCCCTCTCCCTCTCCCTCTCCCTCTCCCTCTCCTTCTCCCTTTCCCTCTTCCTCTCTTTCTCTTCCCTCTCCATCTCTCCTCCTTCTCCTCCTCCTCTCTCTCTCTCTCCCTCCCTCCCTCCTTCCCCCCCCATAGTAGCTTTCACATTCTATGTGTTACATTCTGATTCATTGACGCGTAATCAAGAACTGTCCAAAGAATATAAACAAAATCGGTGAAATAAAGTATCCGAAGTTGGAAGTTTGAAAAATATTAGATGTTTTCTTGAGAGTTTTATATGGTTCCTGTACAATGTTGAAGAACTCCCAAAGAAATACCTGAATAGATTCAGAATTTTGTGTTGTGGCTAATATTGAGCCACTAAAGCATAGTTGGTAAATGCAGAGTAGAAGCATCATACAGTCAGCATTGTTTGGGAAAGGGTAGGAAAGGATGTCTTAAAGTCTTTAAGGATATTTCCTGCTACTAGTGGCCTATTACTTCAGTAGCTAAGAAGTGACTTCAGGAGTAATAAGCCAGGGAAGAAACAAAACTTATTGACTCAAACCCAGGTACAGCAACACTAGCACCAAAAAAACTACAATAACATCATATCCAGAACAGGAAAAAAAATTTAGTCATGTGTATCAGTGAGACATTTACATGTGATAAAAGATAGTTTTATTTAAAAGCAAATTATAAATAATAAAAAGTAACAAAAAACTTAGGATTTAATACAAAGCCAAAATTTCTATAGATAGAAACTAACAAGGCAATGACAAAGCTATTTGTCATGAGGCAGTGCAAAGCATTCTAGATTCTATAAGTACAGAAAAACAAATTTAAGCTGACATATGAAAGAATAAATAAAAATGTCAAAACTAGATAAAGTTAGCTGTATCTGTTGAAGAAAAAACAATGAATATAATCTCAGAGTCCTGTGAAGCAGCTCCTAGAATAACAGTAATGTGTGCATACTCCAAGATGAGTAGAGGGGAAAAGCAACTGGAAATATTATTTAATGAATCTTGGCTGAGAGAAATATTACATATAATGATCAAAAGTATAAGCTCTCATTTAATACATGGCATAGTTATTTGTCTACTTGGTACCCATATGCAGCTCCTTAAAACCTGAGTTTCCAACTAAAGGCAGTAACGATGTAATGATTCTTCATAAATAAATGAACCATCCATAAACTTCCAAAAATAGGGTAGGATTTTAGGAAGTCAATTTCTTGAGTCTTTTTTCTCTTACAGTCCATGACATGCATCTGATGTTGAAAACCTAACACATAAAAACTGACACGGAATCTGTCCATGTTATGGTACCTGATAAGGGTACAGAAAGAGAAAGTAAGGCAATGTTTTCTTTATATATACCACATACGCAAATACAACATATTATAAGGTAAAAAGGAAATATTCATAAATACCCTCATCTCTCATTGATGATAGGGTCACAGCCTATATTAGAAAGATTGTCATCAGCTGATAATCTGTATTCTTTTCTTCAGGAATCATCTTAGTGTGATTCTTTGTGTGGAGAGATGATGCAAATTTTCACTTATAAAGGAGCTGCAATATGTTAATCACAATTGGATTGGACTATCTTTTGCTCTGTGGTATCAATGACAGAGGATCACATTGATTAGATGTGTCTTTAAGGAACCATATTTTCTTAAATATACTATTCCTTACCTCCACTGTAATGTACCCAGTTTCCCCCTTTTTAGTTTTAATCACTCACTCCCACATAAACAACTTTTTGCTTAGTACATTGACTCAAAGAGGAGGATCACAAATAGCCAAGAGACATCTTAGGTTTCAGACTAAAGAAGGCATCATGTTTCTCCTGGTGGCAGTATAGGAATATCTACTTCTGATAAAGTATAATTTCACAATAATAGAAAATGATTTTGTTCATTATTTAAGAAATGACGATATGTGCAATGACCTTTGATTTACATTTGATAATCTGGACTGGTGAATCCTGGTTATTCATGGAGTAATACATACTAAATTCATTTTATATGTCATTTTATATGTGTGAAGAAACTCCTTCATCCCTGAGAGATAGTATTATATATCTAGTATAGTAACTAAGTTTTCAAAAGAATATTCTAGACAATAAAAGACATGGTACGACAAATGAATCCCATGAATGTAATTTCATTATGGCACTTAATGGATTTGCAATGAGTTCCTTGTCTAACTAATTTTACCTGAATTGACATGATAATGGAAAAATGACTCACTGTGGGTTCCAGGAGCTTCTTCCATGACTTTTTGTCCAGTTGGACAAAGTACTCATGATCAAATTTATGATGGTTATTAAGAAGTTTATACTTATTCTCAGTAACATGAACTTTCACTTACAAATATTTAGTATATATCTGAGATAGTCAATGACTATAATTTAGCATACAATATTGCTCTATCTGGTGATAGGTTAAGTTCTATTTTAAAGGACCTGATATTTCTGTAATCACAAAGATCCACTGAATGTACAAAATCCTCTTCCATCAGCTTTAATATGAGTATGTAGATCAGTGAGTAAGCATTAAAAATAAGTAACTTAAAGATTATAATTACACATATTAGAATGAGAATCAGCTGTAAAAGCAGAATCACACCAAAATGTGGCAAGTTAATCTCATTGCTCTCTCTATAACTATTATAAAACAATCAATCATACAATATTTATAATGGAATATTATTAGGAATATGTAATATGATACCATGTATATTATTCTGGATTGGTACATCAAATAAACTGATGCCTTAATTTTCTCATATAAAGTTTATTGCAAATTTTTCAAATTAAATGATCGAGACAGAAATATAAAAATACCTTTGTGTTCCAAACAATTACTTCCATGTTAAACAATGAAACTCCAAAAATGCTTGCCTCTATGGTTCAGAGCACTTTTATGACAAGAAACTGCTACTTTTATATTCAAATAGCTAGGAAAAGATTTTTTGTCTTTAACAGTTTTTAATACATATATGAGTTAAAATTTTAATCAATTTTAATCATTTAATTTTAAAATGTAAACAGTAAATATTTATGAGCGAAATTCTACCATATTTAACAGATAGTAACTATTTATAATTATATATGATTATCTGATTAAATATATAATATTAAAAATGTATTGTCTTGAGTATTAGCAAATCTAATATATCTATTCTATTTCATGTGTATTTAGAAATTGTCAGGTTAGCTTTCTTGTAAATAACTTAAAACTTTAATTTTCCTTTTTTGTAATGTGTGGAACTTTGCAAGTGATTTGAGCTTGTAATATAATATGAAACATTTATTCCCAAATTAATTTCTTATTTTTTAGAGCAAGTAGATAATTTATAGCAAGAAATATTGTATTTAAATAACAAGTTATTCCCTTTTATATTAAAATAAAACATGTTTAGATACACATGTATGTGTCTAAATTCTATGCATAATCACTGTAGGCACATTTATTTAAGGTATATAGATATTACTCAGAGACAAATATATTGCTTTGAACCTGAGATCAAATAACTTTAGACAGGTTTTTAAATATATTTTTGTATTCTAATGAACCCAATTCACTGTGTTCTATTCTCATTAGTATACAGGTAACCATTTTGTTTATTAGATTTTGTTTTTCACATATATGAAATAACCATGAATACTAAAAATAAATTATTTTGCATTGCTATATAACAGCTTCCCAAAAATTATAAGCAAACATCTAAATGAGTAAATATGGAATTTTGACATCCATAGACTTTGAGAGCAGAGTTAATTTTCATGCCACAAGGATATTTTTTTGGTTAGAATTTTGAGCTTTCTCCAAGTTTAGCAAGGCAGACTGAAAATGTCATATATATATATATATATATATATATATATCATATGAGATATATATATATATATATAGTTTCTTCCATTCGATGACTACAAACAAGTTAACATAAAATTCAAATGGGCTATTTCCCATTGTTATGTGTAGCACAAAAATACATTCTTTTGTACTTTACCTATTTTGTAGAATCATTAAATATATTTTATTGTGCTTCTTTGTAAAATTCTCACAATTAAAAAAAATACAGCACTTGATTTTTCTCTTTAATGGAGAAAAATCAATGTTAAGACAAGGAAAAACCTTTATTAGGTTGCACTAACAATAACACAAGACCCTTAATCTCTATCTCAATTTTCTTTCTAGCTTTATATTGCCTACCTACATTCTAATTACTCAAGTATATTATACGTTTCCTGGCTTCCTGACTGCAGAAAATGTATTGCCTTCTTGTAAGTAAGACAATAGGGATTGTTCCCCTGAGTAGATTTCAGGTCAAAGAGAATAAAACAAAATAAAAAGGCAAATTGATTTTTAAGGGATTTAACTGAAAGCCTGGCAGATGAGGACACAGCCTCCACATTTGCTTCTCCTGTTTGTCAGTGTGGCATTGATTATAACGTCCTTGGCAATAGAGGTCATGTTAATTTTATCACATCCAAGGATGCTAGGTGAAATCCATGGCATGTGTGCAGGTGGCAAGCTCGTTTGTCACATCATTACTTTCTGTCACTGTTGAAGGTAGGTGTCTCTTTGAAGAATATACCACAGCTAGAGGGTCATGTCATTTGCATAACACTCTGAAAGCTGTCTTTCCAAAGAGAATGAGAGGAATGCTGCTTCATTTTCTGTTTACAGAAAGCACATAGGGGACAGCTGTCAGGAGCGGACGCTGTCTCTCTTCTATATGGGCAGCACTAGGAAAATGTGCTTAAGAATGTATTAATGATTTGTAACTAAAATGTCTTTTTTACTGGACTTCAGGTTAATTCCACCACTCAGAATAAAGTAGTTCTGGCCTGCTGTTTGCAGATATTTTCCCTTTAGAAAGTCAAATGATGCCTATAAATGGAAGAGATTTACAGAAGCTTCTATTGCATTTGGTTGATAACCAAATAATTTCCTTCCTTTAGAAAATCTTAGGAAGTAGGATACAGCTGTATGTCTGAAGTTATGACAAAGTATCTTAGGAATGTTTCAGAAATAACTTAATGATAATCATCTTCATCAAGCCCGAAATTATGTCATGACTATTCCAATATGTTCAAAATTTTAAGGTACTAACAAATGTGTACACACTTAATTTAAATATTATTACATTAAGTAGAATAAATTAATATTTTACATAATTACTTATTTTCACTAAATAAAATGCAGAAGATAAATATAAATTAATGTCTTAAATATTGTAGCAATATAATACCAATGAAATAAACTCAGATCTATAATAAAAAAATCTGTTTTCTACCATTTTTATTTTAATAAATAACTATATAATAATTGATTTACAAATGCATAAAATTCATATACTCACGTTGTTTGGATTAGTAGAAAGGGAAATAATGCATAAGCAATCAGAACATGTAATCAAATCAGATCTTATTGAAAAGGCATACATTATATCCTTGTTTGATTTACTGGATAAATAATACCTTTTTAAATTTTGAAATGATTGGTATAAAATATACCTCCCATATCTAGATAAATCTAAATAGATCTTTGTCTGTTCTTTCCATTATTAGGTAGCAAATAAATACTTGGCTACTTGCAGACTGGACAAGTGTATCTTCAGCTTCCTCTGTTATGGAACGTGTTCTTTCTAGCCTGAACCTGATGAATAAAGCTTGATAATACCAGAAAATAGACTGCATAGAGAAATCATGTAGTGAAAAGTAGAAGGATGGAGCAATGCTGATCCTAGCTTTCTAGGCATTGACACCAAATTTGCTAGATGTGAGCTAAGCTACATTGGAACTTCTAGCCAAGCCATGCTGCCGGGGCAATCACATCAAGTCAGCTCAATGAGACAAACAGCATATGAAGCAGAACACCCATCAAGCTCAATAGGAATCCCCGAAGTACAAATCACACACATAGAATGATTATTATCTTCAAAAGTAAATTTGGAGTTTGTACCTTATCAAGAATATATAACTGAAAGTGTGTGTGTGTGTGTGTGTGTGTGTGTGTGTGTGTGTGTGTGTATGGTGTGTCTGTATATGTGTCTGTGTATAAACCATGGTGATTTTCATGTTAGGAAGAGTTTACAAGTTAGATATATCCCATCATTTGATATGGTCTAAATCAAATACATTGATAGCTTTGAAATGATTTATAATCATAGCTTACCTTTATAAACTATGGAACATAGGAACACCATACTCAACATATTTTTTTCAATCTCTAGTAAAGGTAAATTGGTATTCAAAAATATAAATACAAGAGAAAAATAGGTAGGTATATTTCAGAGCCCATGCCATTACTAAATAACAGTTCAGTTAATCTTGTTGATTAACTTGTTGATCAGCATATTTGTAAAAACAACTAAATATAGTTATATAAAGTAGTTATATGGATTCATCAATATGATCTGGCTTGTTATTTAATTTTGTTTTATATTTTATTTTCAATTTCTTTATTTTTATAATTGAAATTATGTCTTTTTGTTCAATGTATTCTAATTATTTCCACAACTCCTCCAAGATCTTCTCTACCTATCAATCCACATAAGTTCATGCACTTTCTTTTTCTTTTTCATTAAAAACCAAAATAGGATGTAAAAATAATGATGATGATAATCATAAAATAAATTAAGATAAAACAAAAACAAACATAAGAGAATAGGATAAAATAAAAAGTAAAAGAATAAAGAACAAAATAAAACAGCTCAAGAAACACATACAAATGCAGAGATACATGCACTCACATACACAGAACTCACAAAACACAAAAGGATGAGATGATAGAGGAGTGACCTGTAAACCTTCCAGAGAATGAAGTCAGATTGGAAGGACAGGCCTCTGCAAATGCTATGTCACTATGCAAATGCTGAAGATGACACTGATCTGAAATTGAATGATTGTTTAAAGAAATGGGTGAGAAAAATACTCAGTGATTATATCAGTAAGAATTTTGGTTATTTTGGTTATATTAATAAAAGTAGTTAACAGAACTTCATAATTATTACAACGTTTTATGCAAATTAAGTAGACAGAGGCTGGAAAGATGGTACAGAAGGTAAATGTGCTTGCCACTAAGCCTTGTAAATTGAGCTCAGTCCCCAGGATACACACGTTGTGAGAAAAAACAAGAGCAAAAGCAGTAAAAACTCTTGCAAGCTGTCTTTTGACTCACACACATAGAGTAACATGAGCACACACACAGACACACAAATAAATGAAAAAATGATAGATAAATACATAGATAGATACATAGACCGATGATTGATGAACAGTTATATAGATAGAAAAACAAACAAAAAATCTTTGAAAAATAATAAATGAATATATACCAATTTAGTATCATTTTCCTAAAACAGATCTTTATGCTTATTTACTAATATGAAAGTTTTAATTTAAATATTATAATGGTGCCTCAGTGTAACACACAGATGCAAATATTTTCTACCTGATGTTTCATCGGGCGAATTAAATTCTACAATTTAAAAATAGTTAGCAACACAGTATTTTTATTATTTTATTATTAATTATTTGAAAATATCGTGCAATGTATTTGAACATATTCATCTCCATTGTCTTCTACCCTTACTACATTCTCATCTCTTCCATTCCTTCCCACCATATTTGAGATTACATTTTAGAAGTTTTCTTTTCCACATTGAATCCAATTATGTTGTATGACCCATCGTTTTAGCATGTGGTCAGCTTTCCGAGTCACATCATTAAAGAAAGCACACTTTCCCTTTCTATCACTACAGTATCTTGCATATAAAGTTACTAATTCAATATTATAATATGTCCTAACATTTTTTTTTTTTAATTTTGGTTTTTCGAGACATGGTTTCTCTGTGTAGCCCTGGCTGTCCTGGAACTCACTCTGTAGACAAGACTGGCCTCAAACTCAGAAAACCACCTATCTCTGCCTTCCAAGTGCTGGGATTAAAGGCGTGCGCCACCACTGCCCAGCTTGTTCTAGCTTTTTTTGTCTCCTTCTGGTTTTGTTTACTCCATTAAGAGACTCAGTGTTGAGATCAACAGATGCTGGGGAGACCAGACACACTGTATATATTTATAGCACATCTCCTGCACCTAAGGCTCAGGGAAATATTTTAAGAGGGGATAAAAGCACAGTAAGAGGCAAAAGAACAAGAAGTCTGCAGTAAGATCATGCTATGTTTCAATGGATGCCTAAGCAATAACAATATCAGAAAACATAGAAGGTGGAGAAATCTCAGAGCATCCAAGAGGATAATTAACTTTTCCAAGGATTAGACCCTAGTAATACCATACAAAGTGGTCAGCCATCGAACTTTATCCACATAAATAACAAAATGGACTCAGTGGGTTTGGTTTATATACATATACACACACATATATCTAACAGTTATAGTCAAAAATAGGCCACCCAATTTGTGATGGAAATGGAGGCTACTGGAAGCAGACATGGAACACTTGATGGGTAGTCAAGCATTCTATTGGGATGAAAATGCCTTCTTGTGGAATGAAAACGGCCTTCTTACTTCTTTCCTTGTGATAGGTACAAGTGCAAAAGTTGGCATCAAAACAAAGAAACCAACAAACAAATAACAACAACAACAGCAATAACAAAACAAGCTTTCCTAAATGGTTTTCACAGAGGGCACTATAGTATCTGAATAGTATAGTATCTCAGAATATATATGTTTTTAAAAATGAGCAATTTTGTAATTCTGTCCAGAATTACACACCCTCCTTCTGTAATGAATAATAGCTAGAACATCAGCTTACATGGAAGCAGAAAAAAAAAAAAATCCTTGTACCTTCCTGTTTTCCTCTGCCTGCTCTCCAACTCTCCCTAAAACTACACTTTCTAAGGAGCACATTTTGTTCACTTTTGGAACTTTAGATTTTGTGATTAGAATGTCCTCTTTTCCTTTACCTGGTTAAAAATCTACTAGTCATTTTTCATGAGTCATATATCTTTTTCTATTGAAAATACTACTAAGTCTTGTCTTCCTTGAACTCATTAATACTTTTCTTAAGTCAGTGTCAGAGGACAATGTTTTGCATGCTATTTATCAGTATAATTCACTGCTTGGCCTAAGACACATCTGCAATTAAAAGTAGTCAGAAAAGAAAGCAATTGATAGTTGGGATTTTCATGTGTGAGTCAGAAAAAAATAATCTTGCCAGATGATTCTACATTCCAGTGTTCAACAAATTACCTTCTTGCAGAGATTTGGATTAACGTTTCAAAATTTAGAATAATTGTGTGTGTGTGTGTGAGTGTGTGTGTGTATGTGTGTATTTTCATAGTCGGGGGGATACAAAGGGTAGAATTTTAAAACAGAAAATATTAACTTAATTTATTTGGCTGATATCAATGTTAGATTCACAGATGGGTAAAGAGTTTGAGACCAGAACCTATGACATTAAAGGAGATTTGTAAACAGTGTCAACAATGTTCTATTTCTTTTAAAACATTCAAAAATTGGGTTGTTTTAATATAGATATATTAAAGGTATTGAGATATACCGGTACAAATGTAATAAAATATTACATATCAAATACTGACTAAAAGAGAAATCAGGTTGTGATGAAGACTTTTAATGGTGAGAAAGTGATGAAGGTCCAAAGTCCAAACAGAGATAAATATCAAGCAGATTAGTACTGAAATTGAAAATAGTGTTAAATAAAATGACAATGAGGTTGAAGTAAAATAAATTGAACTCTGGCCAAAAGGTAAAATCTTGATGTCTGAGTAGACAAATGGACAAGTTTAAAAGTACTTTTGAAATGGTGTTGCAAAAGGACCCCTAATATTGTCAAATATGAAATAGAAGGTGTTTGAATGTCATCAGAGAAGAAATAAATGAAAATACATAGATTAAAAAATTAGGACATGAAGCAAATTGATATAGAGGATGTCAGGTTTCTACGAGCAACAGTCAGTGCTATTAGTAGCATCAGTAAGAATTTAGCACTAAACATTTGATTTTACAACTACTGTTATTGCACAAAATGCTGCCTAGCACCAAAACTGTCTCAAATTAAACAAAATAAAATATATTTTGAGGTTATTCTCTTTAGAGAATTATTTCAAGAACCTGACTTCAGGAAATAGTTGAGATGACCCCAAAATATAACATGGTCCTGGAAGAAAACACAAACATTGGTGAAGGACAAGATGGAAGAAAGACCCAAAACCCAAGCCTCCTTCCTTTGGCTTTCAGTAATATGCTGGCCAGACATTGTGGGAAACTGCCTTTCAAGATTCATGCCTTCAAAGCTTTATTCAAGTTCAAGTGTTATAACATCTGGGAAGCTCTTTCTCTGCAAATTAGGAAATTTTATTATGGAATGGTGTCAAGAAGGCTAAGACTCTGGGTAACTGAAGCTTCTTGTCTATTTCTCGATTATATATACAGTTGTCATGAACATGATACATCTATGCAAAATGTTAGGTCAATAAATAGTGCACTGACTTGTACAAAGTAAACAAATACATCTATGCACATTGATTATTGTCTACTTAATCTCTGATCTTCCTTGAGAAATAACGCGATTTAGGTGATAATGTTTTTATATGTCATAAAAATAAAACAATATAAATAAGTATTTTAAGGTTTTCCTTGCTCAAAACACGAAACTACTGTTTTGAAGAGTTATTCTTGGAAAATGAATTTATTTTCACCAATCAATATTTTGTGTTTCTTGAAAACCTAAAAGGACAAGTTCCTTATACGTGAAGATAAATAGTTGATGTCCAATATAGCATTAGAATTGGATTTAGAGTCATGTATTAGACTGTATACTGGCACAAATTAAATATATAGATAAACCCCGGAAGCTGATAGGCTCACAGGCACCACTTTTTATAGTTACTGTTTAGTGTTGTTGTTGCATTTACTTTATTTACTGACTTCATTTCCCTATGTTAAACAGAAGTTATATGAAGACTGATGGTATCACTAAAGGAAGGAAGGAAAGGAGGGAGAGAGGGAGGAAAGGAGATAGGGGGAAGAAAGAGAGAGAGAGAGAGAGAGAGAGAGAGAGAGAGAGAGAGAGAGAAAGAAAACTGGTAGCTGTTAGAAGCTAAAAGATCAATATATGCGCCCAATTATATTTGCATATTAATCTCACAAAAAGAACTTTCTAAGCAAAAATTTTACATCCTAAAATCATAGAATTAGAAAACAACTCTCACATGGCTTTACTATATCACATTCTAATTGTTTAAGCCACAAAATGCATCAAAGAAAAAGTAAGTAAAGAAATCTAACTCACGAGTCAAAATGTCTTATCTTTATGTTTTGAGAAGGCAAATGATACAATTCTGTACTTGTTAACTGCTTAAGTATAAAGAACTTTAAGGTAGCTTTAAAACTTAGTTGATAGATTAGTATGGACTTTGTAGAAATAATTGTGCAAGTTTTCAATTATTCTCTTAGGAACTAGAAGTTTAACTAAGGACAAGATAGGGCAGTTTAGGCACTAACAGCACTTGAACATAAGGCGTATTTAACATGAAAAACTTTAAAAATCCGTAATTATAATGTATGAACATCTATGTGTTTGTTCAAATGGCCAAGTAGCAGATTGTATATCATCAACCTGACCACCTGGCATCTTGAAGCTTATCTTTTCTATATTTATTTCAATAGAACAGAAGCTTAAAACTAGCCAAAATTTTGGGGCAGGGATAAGATAATAGATCTTTGCTTTTTCATTGCATTGAAGTTAAGTCAGAGTAGCAGTGAATCACTCGTATGAAAAAATGGACTGTCCAGAAAGACATTTTTCAGGTTGTTGTCACATTAACTGGCCCATCCCTTCTGAAAAGGAAAAAGTAAAGTAAGCAAAACAACCCCAAACTTCTAGCAATTTCACTGATGATGAACATGTGAGGTAGGACATTTTGTCCTTAGTGATTGTATGCTATATATTTAAATATCATGATCCTATGATTTATAGCTATCCTTATTTCACACCTCAGTCGTCTGTGTATGCCAGATCTTTATTTTCATTCCAACCTATATCTTTCTAATGTTACAAATTTTGTAGTTTGTACAAACCCACATAACCACTAGACCCACATAACCACTAGACAAAGCACCATGTTAAGTTCATAATTTAAAGATATTTCTGCTTATATGAAATGAACGGAAAGACTTCTTATCATAGATGGAAAATGAAACCCAACAAATTTTAAAGGGGGAAGTCTTGTTTCCTGTATTGATTAATGTAAGGATTGCTTTGGAAAGTCAGATGCTCCTTGGACCTCTCCTCTTTATCTAAATTCTCTTGGTCTGTGGATTGTAGTGTGATGATCTTTTACTTAGCAGCTAATATCCACTTATAAGTGAGAACATATCATGCTTGTCTTTCTGGGTCTGCATTGTCTTGCTCATTCCTGCTTATGGGAGTCTTTCCTCCTACTGAGTTTCCTAGTCCAGTCTTGATATGAGGGCTTATGCCTAGTCTTATTCAACTGTGCTAAACCATGTTTGGCTGATGTCACTGGAAGGCCCGCTCTTTTCTAAAAGAAAACAGATGAGCAATGGATATGTGTAAGGTTGGTGAAGGGGTCACTGAAAGGAGGGGAGGCTGTGCTTTGGGTGTATTGGATGAGAGAAATATAAATTAAAAGAAAAAAGAAACAAAAAGAAAAAAGAAAAGTCAACCCATTATTCCTTTTCAAATATTTGACAAAGCTGTGCACCTGTGTTAGCATAATCCTCAAAATATATTTGCAAAAGTTGATGTGGTTATGAAAAGAGAAAGAGAGAGGGACTGTGCTTTGGCAGATATATGGTGAGGTATGGGGGAAGGGGCTGCCTTGGCTGGACCCATGTTGACTCATCCCTTCCCCCTGAGGGATCAGCCATATGATGGTAGATGGTTTAGTATAGAATAGTTTATTCAGGGCATGGGGAGCAGAGTTGAGAAGGTAGTAGAGACAGAGAAAAGCAGAGAAAGAGAGAGAGAGAGAGAGAGAGAGAGAGAGAGAGAGAGAGAGAGAGAGAAATAGAGGAATAGAGGTGGGCCATGAGCACATGGAGATCAGGGAAGGGAATGGGGAGAGAAGGAAAAGGCAAGAGGAGAGAGTGGCAGCAGGAAGAGAAGAGCAAGAGCAAGAGAAAGTAGAGGGGACAAGCAGCTGCTTTTATAATGAGTCAGGCATACCTGATGGTTTTCAAGTAACTTTGGGGCAGAGCATAGACAAAATGGTAACAAAAGTATAGGAATATATACATACATATACATATATATATATATGTGTGTATGTGTGTGTGTATGTATATATATGTATATATATATATAAAGTATATATAAACTATATGTATATAACTACATATATATGTAAAACTGTGTATATAATTAAAATACCATAAAGAAGTAAGATATACAAATGCATATATAATGTGTACATATATATCTTATATAAATTGAATCCATAATGTATTTATAAAATTTATTGACATTTGTTTCTATTGAAGACTAGTAGATTTTAAAATGGGAATTTGTTGTGGATTGCTGTTTGTTTTTTCTGCTCCCTTAAGAAGGGTGCCTGTACTCAGATGAGGTCAGATGAAATCTTAATTGGTCGGATAAGGGTAGAGCTTAGAGAAGCCACAAGTAGTTATAGATTTCATAGATGGACAATAAAATAATATAGGGTTCAGTTGTCCAATCTAGCTTGTATTTATATCAATTGAGTTTTGTGTTCTTTGTGTGGGCATTTTTGGGTTGAAAGTTTACTGATATAAAGATGGTTGGTATGATATAAAGCTGGTAAAGACTCTAGTGTTATCATTTTATGGGGCTAAGGGGATCAGAGCAAGTGGTAGCTAGCTTTCTACAGGCTAGCCACAGGGGCTAGATGGCCTGGGAAGTACAAGCAGCTCAACAGCTGGCTGGCCTCAGCAACCTTGGGGTGGGTGAATGTTAGCATTTAGCATGGATCCTTTGTTTTTAAAACTACAGACTACAGGACTTCATGACATTGTTTTTAAATATTTGAATATTTTACCTTAACAATGAGTAATGCACTTTTCAAGATAGATTACTGTATTTTCTGTTTAAACAAACATACAAGTATAGTGTCTGTAGACATTCTGAAACATTGGAACAATATGGGGAAGGGTTTCAGTCAGGTTACTCTCAAGATAAAGGCCTATGTAGAATCAAAGCCTATGGGATACTAAAGAAATGTCCAACATCCATAATCGTCAGGGAAATGGAAATCAAAATAACTCTTAATGACTACGATAAAAAATTCAAGCAAGAGTACATGCTGGTGAGGATGTGGAGAAAGAGGAACACTCCTCCATCGCTTGTAGGATTGCAAACTAGTACAACCACTCTGGAAATCAATCTAGTGGTTCCTCAGAAAATTGGAAATAGGTCAACATGAAGACTGATTTATACTACTCCTGGGAATATACCCAAAAGATTCTCCACCATACCACAAGGACAAAGAACAATTGTTCACAGAGAATTGAAATCTACTATGATGAACCATTAAACACTCACCATATAAAAATTTTAAATTACATAGATTGAGTTCTTAAAGCTTGTTAGAATAGTAGCTTTTCATAGAAAGAATTCTCAAATGAGGCTGATAAACACCTATATTTCAGTCTCAACTAACAGTGTACCTCCATGTCATTGGAGAGATATCTCCTATAAACATTTGGTTCAGCAATATTGACTATGAGTTTTAATGATTCTTTGTGTGTCTATGTTGCCACTACAAGCATCAAAATTAGATATTAGAAAAATATAAGTATTTTCTATTATGAAAAATAATAAATTATAAGTATAGGCTTCTTATCATCATTAATGAGTCTAAATAATGGATTGGTATAATTACTAGGATGAAATATATATTTCTTTATTCCTTTAACTATTTTCCAATTAAGTACTAATAAAGTTATTATATAAAGTAAAATGTCATTTCTAATGATCTACCTTGAACATTGTCATCTTGATCTAGGAAATCTCACCCCTCCTCTATGTCATTTCAAATTACTTGCTTTTCTTACCATCTCTTAAACTTCTACATTGTCAATAAATCATACAGAAGCCATTATAACTTCACTAAATTATCTTTAGTACTTCTATATCAGAGCAAAATCCAGTATTCTAGTATAGATTTAGAATAATAATGAGATGAATTGAAGATGCATTTTGCTTAGCTACCTCTCCACTTTATTCCACTGCTTTGGTGTTCTTCAAAGTTCTTTTGAAAGACCAACCACATACTTCTACTTTTATTTCAATACCCAAAGTCACTGTAATGTCTTCGTGAAGAGAACCTCCTCAGACAGAATATTTTGGTGCATAGTCCCTTTTACATATCTTCTCAAAGATTTTTTGCCTCATCAGAATTAATGAAATAAGACAGAAGATGTTCCAGGTTTTGGTCATATTCATATAACTAATTGTAATTAACTTAGCATATAAAAATCACAGATCTTTTAGTAAGCAGATATCTTAATTAAATGACTAATTTTTCTCAAAACTTTCTTCTCAAACTTCCCAGTTTGGGGAAAATAGATTAAGAACAATCATTAAAACAAAAGCACACAGTGTAATTTAGTTTGGAGGGATAATTAATTGTATGTACCAAGTAGGTAAATGTCAATGATGTCTCTAGAGAAATGGAAAGCAAAGCTTTTCAGAGAATCTTGTCAGACTGTTATTCAGAATAATACCATTGTCAATGTTAATTGGTAAGAACTGTATTTTATAGAACTAGACAATATATTTTTGTCCTCTTTCAAAGGTTTTAAATAGAGATGCCATGTGTCTTTAAGAAAAACCATCGGGAGGCTACTTAAATATCCCTGATGGAGTAGCTATTAATCCTTTTGCGTTTATGCTCATCCCCTTCCCTAGTTTGGGTGTAATCTTTGCACATTTATCCAGCCTAAGTATTTTTTTTTTTTTGCAGTGACAAAATTTAACATTTCTTTATATTCATCTGTCTCATATAGCACAGGCTGGCCTTTAACTTAGTATTTATCTTTGGATGTCTGTGAATCCTCTTGCTATCTCTGGTGCTTTGTGATCTGGGGTGTACCAGCAAGCACATGCAATGTTTTAGTTTTCAATTTTAGTTCATTTTGCTTGCTGGCCAAAGTTCCAGACATATTCTTTTATCTTCCTTGTTATTATAAACATATAATGCCCGTGCATTGCTATTAATTCTTTTGTTATTAGGATTTGCCATTAACCAAAGATTATTCTTTTTCTACATTAAGAAAATAAAGAGCAAACAATCAAAAAATACCTGAATCTTCCTTAAGTTCCAAGATTCCTTCATTTCCATTATCCACTGATAATTTCTACCTACAAGAACATTGTAATTTCACATTTAGAAAGTTGGTAGATGATTATTTCAGAACCAAAACCAAGCAAACAAACAACAACAAAAACAAAGCCAAAATTGTAATTAGTGTGATATACATTTGTGTTCATTTAGTGGTTCATATATACTACCAAGACATTTCTTTCCTAAGAAAATGATAATTTGCATTTATACTTGCTATGCTGATAAAGGTTCCAAAATAAAAATCAACATCAAATGAAATAATCTTCAAAGGTTGTCATTTGAAATCAAGGAACTGATCAGGAGAAGTTAATTGTGTACATATTGAAATTCTTTGTGGATGAAGAGGAATCACTGAGGATTCTCTTGGGATGATCTATCTGTAGATATCTCCATATGCTTTTCTAGAATAATAAGAGACACTTTGTGTCCACCAGGCTTTTCAAGTTTGTTATAACAAATATATTAAGTATAAGAGCATTTGGCCACTGAACATAAAGATATGGTGCAGAAAAAGCAGTATTTGAAGGTTCTTTGGGCCTTAAGAAATATTAGACTGGATATATTGCCGCATCTGTGCATTGTGTTATAGCTTGTGTTAATCATTTTTAAATGGAATATAATGTGTAAATGTTATGTTTTCATCTTTACTTTATTTGTTGCTCTTACAAAACCATATTTACTCCTGGCTTAAAAGAATAAACTTGTCATTTTTCTTCCTATCACAATTTAATACTATTGAGAATATTCACATGAAATATCTCCTTTGATTGTTGTCCCACAGATTTGTCTCCATCCACTTGCTGACACTTCCACATTAAAGAGCAGCTGAAGTAATGCCTTAGAGCAGAATGAGGTGGTTTATCGCCCATAGCTGAAAGTGGCTGACATCAGTTATAGTCACATTACATTGAATTGAGTCAGGTTACAAGGCCTTGACTTAAATGAAATTGTTACAGTCTAGGGGTCTTTATTGGGTTCATTTTCTCTGCCAGTTAAAGAATTAAAAGCAGGAAAAGTCTCAAACTAAGACAGAGAGCAGCAGAAAAATCTCAAACCCAGCAAAGAGGTACAGATAGAATGAGCAGTACCAAGGCTTTTTGTTGAGGGAGAGGACAGACACCATTTACAGATCTACAGAGACCAGATGACACTGCAAAGCAAAGGGGGACTCAGGAAGCAGAAGATATATTCTCTTCAGGATCTTCCTGAAATCTTTAAAGGATCTTCCTTCCCTAAATTACAGTTGGTAAGTGATTAGCCCTCAACTGTTTGCAAACTTTTAACTTGTTGATCTAGAAAACCAGCAAGATGCCCTATTGTCAGCAGAAAAAAAGAGCCTCACAGGCCTTTGTTTTAAATTACTATGCTTTTGTCTCCAATAAGGCATATAAGAAAGAAGCCCGCCATTTTAGAAATTCTGTACTTTATTACCTAACATGGACCCTTTCTCAATTTCTCTGTTTACCAGGGGACTCTGTCTAACTCCTAGACCCTCAAAGTGATACAGAGAAATGTTCGCATTCTGTTTGTGTGGGGGAAAACAAAAGAACAAACACACGTGAAAGAGTCAATTAGCTAGGATTTTACAGGGTAAAATGAATGAGTTATTCATTCTTAATTATTTTCATAAATATAAGGTTCAAAGTCCTTTGCTAGAAAAAGAAGTATTTTACATTGCTATTATCGTCTAGTTGAGGGTGTAGGCTAGTGAACTGAAGAACTAGAGGAAAATTAGTAGATTTCAGTATAGAGAAACATCTTTGTGACTTATTTTAAACAATACTTTTGGAAGTCATATAGGGGTTCTAAACTTATTAAATATTAAAGAAATTATATATTTTTTATTTTATTAATTTCTCACTTAATATTCATACATTTTTGTAGAATTTTCCTCAAAAAATATTTGAAAAAGTAGTGCAATAACAAAATCTTAATCAGGTGAGATTACCTATGTCTTAGTTGCAGAAAATGAGGTAAAACTTGTGAATTCAGAACATAGCCCTAAGTGATGGATATTATACCCATATGAGCCAGCTGGTGCACATTAAGTGACTTTTCTGTCAGAGAAGAATTGGTATTCTTCTAGTTGGTATTGGACTTGGGAAACACACCAAAGGTTGAATACTATATTAGAGAAAATCTCCATGAGATTAACTTTCCTATGAAAGCAGTGATGTTCATTGATAAAAAAAATAATTAAATGCTTTGAAACAACACTGCTTTGAAAATTAAAGTTTCCATCATTTTATAAATATTTGCATATGTTTCTCATTGCCCTCTTTTCCAGTTTTCCTTTTGGAGAGATCCACATTTCTGATTCATTATAAGATTTTCTTAAAGACTAAAAATCTCTCAAGAGGAGTTTAGCCCATACATGTGTCACCAAGATTTTTCAGTTTCTCCGTTTTGTACAAATGCATTGTGTGGATGGCTAATATTCTCATGGCATGGAAAGCATAAAAGAGAAAAACTGATTTTACATGCCCTTTGGGCGATCCACAGTCTGATCAAAAGATTTCTTTTTTCCTGTTAATGTACACACAGATGGGACAGGAGGTAATAGCAGCCTACTGCTTGATGGACATCTCTAAGAAACTAATGCCAAGGATCTGCAATCTGAAAGAAATCATGGTCTCTGCAAGACCTACTAATAACCAAAAGAAGACTTCATCATGAATTCCATAAAACATACAGCCTGTATGGATTCCCATGATGAAGTGATGAGAAAAAAACATGTTATTTGCTTATTTATTTATTTATTTGTTTGTTTATTTATTTATTATGTATGTGAGTACACTGTCCCTCTCAAGAGACACCAGAAGAAGGCATCAGATCCCATTATGGATGGTTGTGACCCACCATGTAGTTGCTGTGAACTGAATGTGGCCTCAGGAATACACCCAATTTAAAATCAAAACAAACAACCAAAAAACGTACTGCCATTTTTAGGGAACAAACTCTCTCAACCACCTGAGTGATACTGGAATCAGCTTCTTTCCAGGAAAGAAGCAGATAAGAATTTTATCTTTCAGATAAGAATAAGGGCTAGGTAATGTCTAGATTGCAGCCTTGGGATTTTCTGTGACAGAGAATCTAGCTACCTCACACCCAGGCTCCTGTTACTCAGGGGTCAAGTGGCATATGTGAGCTGAAAGGAAACAAATCATAACAAACAAATACAATTAATTGTCTTTACTACTAGTTCATGTCTATTTTATACAAAATATGGACCTGACATTTAATAATGGCTTATCTCACATACATTTTGAGATAGAAAGGACACTATTTTTGATTTAGGAAACAATGTTGTTCCTATTTTTGTATTCCAAAAATTTTTCATCTCTTCTCTGAAGGACAAAGATCAAGTGGTTATGAGTCAGAGAGCACAGAGCACACTTATTTGCATTCATGAACCAATGATTCATTAGGAAGCATGAAAGAAAATGGAAGGTATTAGAGGATTGCTATTTACTTTTTATATGTAGATGGCATACATTACCCTGCAAAGATTCCAGTCATGTGTCCATAAAAAAAAAATAAAGGCATTTATTGCTTCTGATAATAATGTAATAAGCAGATTCATTGTTTATCACTGTAATGCTGTGAATCTCTAATCTAGAAGAATTTGAGTGTATTTTCAACTTAGATATACATGGAACATACATTTCTTTTAGAATCATGAAATGATTTCTCTGTTAATGCAGTTGTGTCAAAGTGAGTTCCGCACTATCTGTGGCTTGGCGGCTGCTGTGATAGTCAGTATTAGTGCTAATCTTATTGTTAATGTCAAAGACCAAGCATGGCAGCCCCAGACAAGATAGGCTCCAGCGAATGACAAAGTAATCAGTCTGGAAACATACTAGCTTATCCACAAAGGCCAGACATCACTATCAGCATGTTCACACATGTTGTCTCTTTTCTCCCTTAATAACAGTGAGATTGAGATCGTTTAACATTGTGCATTTATGTCAAAGATTTCCTGAATCCAATGTTATTCTAATATACTAAATCAAATTGGATATGAATGTTGTATATGTCACTAATGTCAATATTTAAAATTCAAAATATCGAGGGGCAGACTTTGAAAAGAATTTTAGAATATGGTATTTTTCAAAACTGTTCAAGCAATGTGTCTTTCTCATCCCAGCCTTCACTTTCTACAATGAAATATTGAAGTTTCTGCTTAAGGTTATGAAAATGTATTACTTTCTTTATGCCTTTATGTTTTCTGTGCTGTTGGAAGAATGGAGACTCACAATCATTAATTTAAATATTCTGCTCCAAAGGCAAGTACATGTGTCAGGTGAATCCTTTATAAATCTAATCATTTTGAGAATAAATGAAGGCAAGAGATAATTATTATTTGAGTGAAAATTTTAATGTTTTTCTACAGATAACAATTTTGAGTATTAAGGAAGAATGTATAATATAGAAATGCCAATGTCAGTGTTTCTAGGTTTCTTTTATTTTTCCATTAATTTGTTTTCTCTTTACATCCCAACTGCAGCCTTCCTCATGCCAAGTCCCCAATCACAGAATATCTTCCCCTCTCTCCCCTCCCCTTCTCTTCTGAGAGGGAGGAGAACCCCTTGAGTATCTTGGCACTCTGGCAGGGGTTGGTAAATTCTCTCCCAGTGAGGCTCGAGAATGCAGCTCAGAAAGGGGAATGGATTCCACAGACAAGCAGCATCTTTAGGGACAGCGCTCATTCCAGTTTTTGAGTGACCCACAGGAAAACTAAGCTCCATATCTACTACATATGTGTGAGGAGGCTAGGTCCAGCCTGTGTATGCTCTTTAGTTGGTGGTTCAGTCTATTTCAGTCAGCTGCTAGGTGGAGCCTCTCAGAAGACAGTTATGCTAGGTTTCTGTCTAGAAGCAACACAGAGTACCATTAATAATGCAGGGGATTGGTGCTTGCCAATGGAATGTTCTTGTAGAGAGGACACATGTTGGGTCAAAGAATTTGTAGGTGGATCGGTGTCCTTAGTCCCTCTACTGATGGTCCTGCCTAACAACCAGAGATGGCCTCTTCAGGTTCCATATCCTGACAGGGACCTATCCTAGCACCCGAATTTCCTAGGAAGAAAGTTAAGGGGTATGGAGTCAGCAATGGGGACCGAAGCTGCTTTATCTTTGTCAATTCTTCTATGTGGCAGTTCTTCTCTTTTTAACTCTTTACAATTGCATGGCCAAGAACTGGTTCTTGTTAGTAATTTTTTTCTGTTCCTATAACTCTTTGCTATTCTAAGGTGGAAAGGCTCCAGGTTTTGATAATTTGATTCCAACTGACTCAAGGAAGACTGACAGGTCAGGCTAGAAGCTAGGAGCTTACTAACTCTATGTGAACCAGAGAAAAGAGGAAGAAATGGAGAATTACAGCATTAATATATGAGAGTACATCTTCATGTTAGCCCAATTGGGTGGGCTGATGCCCAGGAATCACTAGACTATGTAATAGTGACAGAAAAAAAGCATATCACCAGCAAGAACCAATCCTGGGATCTTGTCTCTCAAAACTCACCCATGACCGGCCATGTAAAATGATGGGCCATCTCCAGAAAATTCTCTTACCTGACTTTAGACATTCCTAGATGGCATTTGATACTATCCTCACTGCCATGAATCAGCTATAGTTACCCACTCCCATGACTTCTAATAGCCTTCCCCATTCTAGGTCTCTGGCATGTCCAAGAGATGCCCACTTTTCACCACCCCTGCCAGCTGTTAATGTCCAAGCTTTCTTTCTTCCTGTCTTACCTCTCACCTGATTCAGAACTGTCCCTGTTCTCCCTGCTCCCCTCTCCATCCCCTCTCCCACCGAGTTTCCTCCCTTCATCTACCTCCTAGGACTACTATTACTTTCCCTCCTCAATGAGATTCCAGGATCCTCACTTGGATCTTGCTTCTTGTTTAGCATCTTTGGGTCTGTGGAGTGTGGCATGGGTACCCTGTACTTTATGGATCACATCCATTTATAAATGAATACATTTTGATCTGTGTTACCTCATAGGGGATGTTACTGTCTTGTTCTATGTTTGTACAAAATTCATGATTTCCTGATTTTTTTTAATATCTGAATACTATTTCATTGTGTAAATAAACTGCATTTCCTGTATCTAATCTTCGATTCAAGGACATCTGGGTTGTTTCCAGTGTCTGGTTATTACAAATAAGCTCCCATGAACATAGTGGAGCAAATGTCCTTGTGATATGCTAAAGCATCTTTTGGGTATATGCCCAGGAGCAGTATAGCATGGTCTTCAGGTAGAACTATTTCCAATTTCTGAGTTATTATCAGAATGATGTCCAGAGTGTTTGTCCATTTTTGCACTTCCACACGAAATGGAGGAGTGTTCCCCTTGCACCACATTCTTGCCAGTATGTGCTGTCACTTTAGTTTTTGATATTAGCAGTTATAATGGGTATAAGATGGAATTTCAGAGTGACTTTGATTTGCACTTCCCTGATGACTAAGAACATTGAACATTAATTAAGTACTTCTCAGTAATTCAAGATTCCTCTGTTGAATATTCTGTTTACCTCTGTACCCTGTTTTTTAACTGGGTAATTTGGTTTGATGGTCTCTAACTTAATGACTTCGTGATATATTTTGCCTTTTAGCCTTATTTGGATGTAGAGCTATTTAGTGAAGATTTTTTCCTAATCTGTAGGCTGCCATTTTTTCCAATTGACAGTGTCCTATGCCTTACAGCTTTGAACTTTCATGACCCATATATCAATTATTAATCTAAGTGTTTGAGCCATTGGTGTTCTGCTCAGAAAATTGTCTATTGTACCAATGCTTTCAAAGCTATCTCCCACTTTCTCCTCTATTAGATTTATGTATCTGGTTTTAAGATGAGGTATTTAATCCACTCAGACTTGAGTTTTTTACAGGGTGATAAATAGGAATCTGTTTGTATTCTTCTAAACACAGACATCTGTTTGTTGAAGACACTTTCTTGTTTCCATAGTATGATTTTGTTTTTTCTCTCAATAATTGATTATCCATAGGTGTGTGGGTTTATTTCTGGGTCTTCAATTCAA
Organism: Rhynchomys soricoides; assembly: GCA_019843965.1. Taxonomy (NCBI): domain Eukaryota; kingdom Metazoa; phylum Chordata; class Mammalia; order Rodentia; family Muridae; genus Rhynchomys; species Rhynchomys soricoides. The sequence continues at coordinate 26,532,215 of JADRCH010000004.1, read as the reverse complement.
TTCCATTGATCAAACTGTCTATTTCTATACTAACACTATGCAGTTTTCATTACTATTGCTCTGTATTTCAGCTTGAGATCAGGGATGGTGTCACCTCCAAAAGTTCTTTTTATTATTCAAGGTTGTTTCTGTTATCCTGACTTTTGTTTTTTCATATTTAATGGAGAATTGATCTTTTAAGGTTTGTTAAAAAAAAATGTGTTGGAATTTTGATGGGAATTACTTTGAATCTGTAGATTGCTTTTGCTAAAATGACCATCACTATATAATCCCATTGATCGATGAGCATGAGAGATATTTCCATCTTCTGATATCTTCTTTAATTTCTTTATGCAGGGACATGGAGGTCTTGCCATACATATCTTTCACTTGCTTGGTTAGAGTCATACCAAAATATTCTATATTATTTGTAGCTATTGTGAAAGGTGTTGTTTTATAATTTCATTCTCAGTCCTTTTTCATTTTTTAAAAGGAGGGATTCTTGTTTCTTTGAGTTAATTTTGTATTCAGACACTTTGCCAAGGGTGTTTATCAGCTGTTGGAGTTCTTCGTTAACATTTTAGAGGTTGGTTATGTGTAAAACAGTCATATCATCCGAGAATAGTAATTCTTTGACATCTTCTATTTTGTTCAGATCTCCCTAATCTCCTTTTGTTTTCTTATTGCTCTAGCTAGAACTTCAGGTTCAATACTGAGTAGCTAGTGAGAAAGCTAATGGTCAGCCTTGACTTGTCCCCAATTTTTGTAGAATTGTTTGAAGTTTCTCTCTGTTTAACTTGATATGGGTTATTAGCTTACTGTATATTGCTTTTATTATTTTTAGGTATGTGCCTTGTCTCTCTGATCTTTCCAATATTTTTAACATGAAGGGGAGTTGGATTTTGTTAAAGTATTTTTCAGCATTTTATGAGATGATCATGTGATTTTTTCCCCTTTGAGTTTATTTATAGAGTAGATTACTTTGAACATTTTTATATACTGAAGCATGCCTGCATCCATGGGATGAAGTTGACTTGATTACAATGAATAATGTTTTTGATGTTTTCTTGGACTTGTTTTTTCAGGTATTATACTGAGTATTTTTGCATAGATGATTATAAGAAAAATTGTTCTGAAATTCTCTTTCTTTCTTGAGTCTTTGTGTGGTTTAGGTAACAGGGTGACTGTGGCCTCACGAAACGAATTTGGCAGTGTTCCTTTATTTTCTACTTTTTGTAGAGTAGTTTGAGGAATACTAGTTTTAGCTCTCCTTTGAAAGTCTATCTTACCTGGATATTTTTTTTTCTTCTTTTTTTTCTTTTTTGGGTTTGGAGACTTTAATGACTTCTTCTATTTCCTTAAGAGTTATAGGGCAATTTAGATAGTATCCCCGATCTTGATTTAATTTTTATAAGTAGTATCTGTTTAGAAAATCTTCCAGTTTATTTAGAGTTTTCAATTTAGCGGAATATAGGTTTTTGAAGTAAGACCTAATTATTTTTTTGTATCTTTAGTTTCTGTTATTCTGTTTCCCTTTTTATTTCTGATTTTGATAATTTGGATACTCTCTTTCTGCTTTTGAGCTAATTTGGGTAAGAGTTTGCCTATCTTGTTGATATTTTTCAAAGAACCAGTTCTTGGTTTTGTTGATTTTTTGTATTATTCTCTTTGTTTCTTATTGATTTACTTCAGCCCTGTTTCCTGCTGCCTACTCCTCTTGGGTGTGTTTGTTTCCTTTTGTTATAAAGCATTTTGGTATGTTGTTCAGTTACTAGTACAGAATTGCTCCAATTTCTTTATGAAGGCACTTAGTGCTATGAATTTTCCTCTTAAGACTGCTTTTATTGTGTCCCATAAGTTTGGGTATGTGGTACCTTCTTTTTAATTGAAATCAAGAAAGTTTATAATTTTTTTCCTGACCAAGTGGTCAGTGACCATAGTCTTCCTGTTGTTTTTGTTATTATTAAGTCCAACCTTAGTCCATGGTGATCTAATAAGATCCAATGGGTTATTTCAATCTTCTTGTATCTGTTGAGGTTTGCTTTCTGCCATATCATATGGTCAGTTTTGGAAGTGCTGAAACGATCTATTATTTTGTGTTTGGGTGAAATCTCTGTAGTTATCTGTTAGGTCTATTTAGTTCATAACATTTGTTAGCTTTATTCTTTCTCTTTTTGGTTTCTCTTTCAATGACCTGACCATTGGTGAGAGTGGGTGTTGAAGTCCCCCACAATTACTTTGTGGGCTTTGATGTGTGATTCAAGTTTAAGTAATGTTTCTTTACGAAAGTGGGTGCCCTTGCCATTTGGACATACATGTTCAGAATTGAGAAGTCGTCTTGCTATATTTTTCCATTGATTAGTATGAAGTATCCTTTCCCATCTCTTTTGATAATTTTTGATTGAAAGTCTCTTTTATTAGATATTAGAAGGGCTACTCCAGCTTGTTTCTTGGGTTCTTTTGCTTAGAAAACCTTTTTCTAGCCCTTTTGTCTGAGGTAATGTCTATGTTTGTTGTTGAGATAGGTTTCTTCTATGCAGCAGAATAATGGATCCTTTTTCCTAGTGTTATTGTTTTCCCTGTGTCTTGTTATTGGTTAAGTTGACTACATGGATACTGAGAGCTACTAATTACCAATGATAATTAGCTCCTGCTATTATGATGTTGGTGATGGTACTGTGTGTGTGTGTGTATGTGTGTGTGTGTGTGTGTGTGTGTGTGTGTATGTGTATGTGTGTTTTTCTTCTTTTGGTGTTGCTATGAAATGATTAATTTCTTATGTTTTCTTGGGAATAGTTACCGTCCTTGTGTTCGAATTCTTCATCTGGTATTCTCTGCAGGACTGGATTAGTAGAAAGATACTATTTAAATTTTGTTTTGTTATGGAATATCTTGGTTTCTCCATCTTTGCTGTTTGAAAATTTTGCTGAGTATAGTGTTCTTTTCTGAAATCTGTACTCTTTTAGGGTTTGCAAGATATCTATCCAGGCCCTCCTGGATATTAAAGTCTCTGTTGAGAAATCAGGGTGTAATCCTGGTAGGTCAACCTTTATAGGCAGGTCAGGACAAAGCTTGACCTTTTTCTCTTGAAGTTTTTGTTTTGTTTTTTTTTTCCTGTAGATTTAGTGTTTTGATTGTTATGTGGTAGGAGGATTTTTTTTTTTTGGTCCAATCTATTGGGTGTTCTGCAAGCTTCCTATATGTTTATAGCCATTGCTTTTTCTAGTTAAGGGATGTTTTCTTCAATGATTTTGTTGATCATATTTTCTGAACCTTTTAACTAGGAATTTTCTCCCTCTTCTATTCCTATTATTCTTATGTCTTTTCATAATGTTTCAAATTTCCTGGATATTCTATCTTAGATACTTATTAATTTGGCACTTTCTTTGGCCAATGTATCAATATTTTCTATTGTATCTTTTTGCCTGAGATTCTCTCTTCCATCTCTTGTATTCTGTTGGTGATGCTTGTGTAGGTAGTTTCTCTCTACTTTCTTAAGTTTTCCATCTCAAGGGTTTTCTCCATTTGTCTTTTCTTTATTGTTTCTATATGAAGAGTTTTATTCATTTCCTTCACCTGTTTGATTGTATCTTCCTGTATTTCTTTAAATGATTTTATTTTTTTGTTTCTCCTTTAATGGCCTCTATCATCTTCATTAGAGTTTTAAAGTCATAATCTTGCTTTTCAATTGTATTAGGATAACAAGGTCTTTCTGGGTGAGAGAGCTGGATTCTGGTTGCACCACTGGCTTTTGTTGGTCATGTTCCTCTGCTTCCCTTTAGACATCTGTTTGTCGCTGGCATTGGCTGGCCTGGTATTCCCTGGTAGTAGAAGGCCCCTGGGACTGGATGTCCCAGTTGGCAGGAGGCCTTCCAGATGGCTGGCAGAACTGTGATCTGGGGAGTGGATTGCAGTTCTGGGATTGTAGGGAGAGGTATTGACAGGACGGTGGAGCACACAAAGGATAGGTCAAGAGGCATGGTTTCTGTGCTTGTTGTGAGCCCAGCAAAAAGGGGCTTGAGATGTAAGCATCTCATCTGGTTGCTCAGGATGGCAGCAGGCCTCCCAGGAAGCAGGCAGACCTATGACTTGTTAATGGAGTACACATTGGCAATTTTTGGAGGAGGCAGACCACTGGGAGTGGGTGGGAACTGAGATTTCAAAAGCCCACACTAGGCCCAGTCTCTCCTTTTTTCAGTCTCTCTGTCGCTCATTTGTACACTCTCTCTTTCTTTGCCCTCTCTCTTCTTCCATCTCAATCTTCACGTTGCCTTTTAAACAGGATATCAAACTGTCAGCTACTGCTCTTGGACCATGCATGACTACTTCTCTCCTTGATGGCCATCAACTAATACTCTGAAACTAACCAAATCCATTTATTTGCTTTCTTACAAAATTAATTGCTTTGGGTATGGTGTCTCTTCATACAAATAGAACACTAACTAAGAAGATAGGTAAGGTATTGATAATATTTATAAGACTCCATATACATATCCATTATGAAATCGTCCAACAAGCCATACCCACTCCAGCAAGAACATGTTTCCTAATTCCTCACAAATACTTCCTCTAACTGAGGATCAAACTTTACAATATAAGAGCCGATATGGGTCATGCTCATTCAAAACAACACATACCACTCTCTTTAACACCCTACAATTATATAATGCTTAATAACAGAATAATAGAATTATAATCCAGGATAGTTGAATCCCTAAATATTTTGACAAAACTTTGTCATATTCTTCAAAATTAACTACGGATAGGAGGTTACTTAATAAAAGCCATATAAGTTTTCAAAAATTTCAAGATAATGTAAATGGAACTTGTGAAATTTCAGAAATGTTAATGACATTTTTTAATATTACTAAATCCATTAATAATTATTAACAGGAAAACAGGCAGGGCTAAGTATTATAACTCCATCACTTTTGTACCTGCCAAGCATTCCTAAATCCTTGGTTTTGATCTTGGTTCTGCATAATCTGAATGGGACAATGATGTAATTTTAGCATTCAGGAGACAGCAGCAGGTGGACCAGAAGTTGAACAGTTTTAGGGATGTTTCCCATAGTCCAAGTTGGACTGTAACTCTTTAAGTATTGGACCTTGAACTTCTGGTTCTTCTTAAACCCTGATTTATATTTTAATTGATAAAATTTTAAGGCACTTTTTTTTTTAATGCCCAGAGAGGCTGGACAAAAGAGTAGTAACCTTAATTATTTGGCTACTTTTATTTTTTCTTTCATTCATTTTTTTTTTAAATATTTAGTTTATATACACTTCAAATTTTTTCCCCTTTGGAAACCCCTTATTCCATTCCCCCTCCCCCTGCCTCTATCTGGGTGCTCCCCCACCTACCTATTCCTGTCTTCCCTCTCTAGCATTCCCCTACACTGGGGCATCTAACACCCTCAGGTCCAAGGGCCTATCCTCCCACTGATGGCCACTTTTTTGTTTTCAGAAACATCCAAAATTAGAATCCTTTCATTTGAACAAGATGTCCAAACTGTATCAATGATTTTAAGGATTCATATGCTCCCCATTTTGAAACAAATGACATTGTACACAATCACAACAGGAGATCTCAAAATAGCAGATAAGTAAATCAGGACATTTATAATTCAATAATTTACATTCAGAAAACAATTTAATATTTTGCCTTTAAATGTATAACATTATCATGTATAGAATTTCTATATGTTTACATATTTAAGAAAACGTTAGTAAAATGGCACTTATTTTGTTTTAGTTGAAGTTAATGTTATTGCATAGTTCTTGAGACTAGGAAAAGGAATTATTGACATATAAAGTATAAAGAAAATTTCATTTAAAATCTTTTTGACTTGATATATTTTAACATTATTAATACCAAGAAAAACGTTTTATCATCTGATTTAATTTCTATTATTTTATTCTTAAAATTTTAATTATTATAAATTGTATAAATTATCTAACTAGAATTCTTATAAATTCCAATTACATTTGTTTTTAATGTAAAACATTTTATCACATTTTCCCCATCATAACAGAAGCACACTGCCATATGTGACATTATGTATACAAGTAGAACTATAATAAAAGATATTTGCAACCCTTTCACACTAAGAACCACACATCCTGTTAAATAAACTGTTAATTTATAGATGTTCAAAGATTTAAATTTTCTAAATAATATTGTCTTATATTATTTTTCCATTAATTTATTTATTCATTTTACACTCAGATCACAAATTGCAGCTTGACCCCTCTCCTTCCAGTGCCCCCCCCCATGGCCCCTCTGCCCCTCTACCCTCACTTCTGAGAAGGAGAAGGTGTCTCCTGGGAACCAACCCACCCTGACACCTAAAGTCACAGTAGGACTAGGCTTATTTCCCACCAAGGCAAGACAAGAATAGCCCAGTTGGGAGAGGAAATTCACAGGTAGGCAGCAGATTCTAGGTAAGCCTCCACTCCAGTTGTTGGAGGAACAGCATGATGATCAACTTGCACATCTGCTAAATACACCCAGGGAAGGGGGGTAGGTCCAGGTGTTGTATGCTCTTTGGTTGGTGGTTCAGTCTTTGAAAGCCCCCAAGGATCCAAGTTAAGTTGACTCTGTTGGTTTTCTTATGGAGTCCCTAATCCCTCCTAGCTCCTCAATCTTTCACTCAATTCTTCCACAACTCTTTCCAAGCTCTCTCTAATGTTTGGATGTGGGTCTCTGTATCTGTTTTAGTCAGATGCTGGGTGGGATCTCACAGAGGACAGCTATGTGAGGCTCCTGTGTGTGAATCTATGCTGAACCCATATTTTTAGCATTCTTTTCTACAACCTTAAGGGATGTCCTGAAGGTCACAGCATTCTCAAAATTTGCTGAGACACAGTCACATCCTTGCCTCCCAGACTCTTGCTGTCTCTGATTATCATGGAGTCCTTGGCAGAGAGGACAGCCCTCAAATGAGCAATATGAAAACAGGTATAATATTATACAAACAAACCTAACACCCACAGCAAAAGTCAATATTGGTGGAGGAGCACATCCTGCTGGCTCTGTTCCAGGAAAAGAAAACCATGTCATATTGTCCCTTCCATCACCAAGCAGGAATCAAAACCCTCACATGTCAAAACCCATGGAATAACATTTCACATGAACCCTGAGATGATATTGCTATTTTTCATACTAAAAGTATAATTAATTGAGAAAACACTGAACTCAGTCAAATGCGAGTAAAATAAAAGGAGTGTATGCATTTTTTAATAATAATAATTGACAATTCTTCTTTTTGCATAAAATTGTGTTAACAATGAAATGAACAATTTACTATAAATGATTATTATCTTTCATTAATATTTGTTTAAGACATACATTTCTTGGCTTTTCATTTTGATTTAATATGAATTTTCTAAACACTTCCATGACTTTGATATTATTAAAGATGCCATTGTTGCCATTATTGAGAAATTAGACAGCTTTCATTATGTCATATACATCATAGTTTTGTTCAAAGATGTGGAAAACAAGTCATTCAGTAAATGAGGAGGATTGTTTCTGCTGACCATAAAAGAGGACAAAGCCACTGGAATATAAAAATGGAGAATGGAGAGAAATGTGAAATGTACGGCTGACTCCAGAAACAGCGAGAGATTCAGATCCTGCAACGATGGTACTTCCTTGACAATTGAATGTTAGGAAAATAAATAAATAAATAAATAAATAGGATTTGCATTGATCATGTGACACAATTGGAACCAATGATTTAAAAGGTGGCATTGAGAGCAATGAACTCAACCCACATTCTATTTCCAAAATCAGTATTCAAATATTTCAAATTAAAAAAATATAAGAGGTAAATGAAATCCTGTAGAATTTTTAGCATATGTGTATGTCAGATTGTATGTACATGTGCAGTTGTAGGTATGTAGGCAAAATGATTCAGAACAAAGGAGAAGAAAAGAAAACATAAAAAAGGGGCAAGACAGAGAAAATGGAAAGATGGGTATTGATTAGTCTTCGCTCACTCTGCATATTACCTCATCCATTTCAGTTTCTATGGAATTTGAAACACAACTCTGTTTAAGGTTTACTGAAGACTTCTCAGTCAATATTTTCCAACATGAGACAAAACAAGCAAAATCTTTGGCTCAAACTCAATTATTTTTATTATTTATATAAGTTGCTTCTTTACCCTACATGCTTCCTAGTAAATTTGTTAAAAGAGAATTTAATATTTTAATAGTTTAATTTGTAGTGTTTTATATAAATATTTTAAATAAAGTGTATTTTTTACTTTGCACTTCATTATGATTTTATTAAGTCAAGACCAAATGCTGTTTGCTTTGACAGAGAACTGGGAAAGGCAGAGAGGTGCTAACACTTGGAGAATTTAAGCATACCATCTGTTTGGCTGAGGACGCAAATAATCACAAACATTAGGGGCTTTAACACTCCAGGCAAAACTGGATACGTATTTGTTTTCGTCTTGTAGGAATAAAGCTTGATTTTTTTTTTGCTCCTATTCTTTGATAATTAGTTGAGTTAATACCATTTTTTTTCCAAAGGAATTAAGTTACTGTGTACAGACAAAGGGTGTATAGCTATAGTCTGTGATTAAACACAAATAAAGCTAATAAATACTTGCTGGGAAAAGATGACAGTTTGTTCATTTCTATCAGAAAAAAAAATAAAAGTATCAAAATGATAGAGAGCCAACTTGAGAGACTTAATTAAGGAAAATGTATACTATTTTAATTGCTTCTGATCCCATATTATTTTTCATAATTAATTACCTTTGCTTTAGGCAAAATAAAGAGAAATGAGGTAGAAGAAAAATTCTTCAAATTCTAGTCTTGTTACTCACTTGTTATTCTTGTAAATTATAGATGGGAAAAGAAAATGAGTTTGTCGGCTACCCTCTGGTCTGAAGTTATATTCAGCCACTCATGCTAGTCTTTGACCTGTGGTTGTAAATGGATGTATTTAGATCATTTTTAAAGGAGAAGCACTAAGTTTCCAATTTGTGTCTTATTGACTGGTTATGGGAAGTGGGATTTTTGAAAAATATATTTCAATATAAGACTTTAATCTTCCTTAAACCAAGCTGATTAGTTTGATGGGAGTGTTTTTTAAACTTTTATTTTTGATGAAGTGATGATATAATTGGAATAACAAAATTATGCAGATAATTGTTAAGTATCTCCCAAGTCTCAGATTATGTCACAAAATCTACTATAGTGAATCATACTTAATATTTTATATGAATTAAAGTATAAGATGAGTTATAGATTATTGATCACAGAGTAGCTATGAAAATAGTGTAAAACAATCTATAAATCTAGAAATGTAGGAAGAAATGGACAGGGATTATCTCCAAGAGAACACAAAGCTAAAATAATTGCACCATTTCATTGATACAGAATAAATTCCCAACTGATATTGCTAATTGGAAAGTTATTCTCAAAAGAAACTTTAAATCAATGTGTTGAATCAACAGTCCTAAAGAATTGCATATTGCTGGGTGTGAAGCAGATGGCTTTCATTCTGCAGTCCTTGCTGTTTTTGCTTGCCAGCTTGCCACCTTTACTACCAGCAACTGTGATTACAGGAAAAAAAATCTATTGACTCCATGCTATGGGCACATCTGCAGACACACACTTAAAGTATCACCTTTTAAATACAGTGACACATACCACAAGGATTTTTCGTTATTGATTTTTTGTTGTTGGCATGCAATGTGTTTTAATAATTTCACCTTACTTTCCAAGATTCATTCTAGTTCGCTACTCATACAACTTCGTAATCACCGTTGCTACTTTTTAAACCTATGGAGTCCATTTTGTGCTTCCTGTATAATCTTGAATGTGCATCCTTTCATTGGAACATTTTTTGATTTACCCTGAACTAAATCCCTAGAAAACAAAACAAAACAAATCAAAGTAAACCAAAACTTAGTCTTCACCCAACAGTGATTAATTATAAATAGCAAGTCTGAATGTTAGTCTTCTGTGCCCATCCCTCTCTCTTAATGGTGAGAGTTTGTCAAGTCCAAGCTTGGTATGTTCTGTACTAGCTGTCACAATTGCTATAATTTCATATAGGCAACTGTTCTGTTATTGTGGCTAATTCAGAAAATATTGGTTCCATGTATCCACTTATTAAGCCATGTATTCATTTTACAATACTTCATGCCCTTTTTCCACAGTGCCTGTAGAAACCTCAGAAAAGTGCCTGGTATATACATGTCCCATTAAAAGTATGTTTATCAATTTTCCAAGGGCAATGTTTAATATGGATAACAAATCTGTAGATTTAGTCAATCATTTAAAATAAGTATTTATTATAAGAGACAAAGAAAGAAATAGAGGGAGAAGGGAGGAGAGGAGAAGAGGTAGAGGACAGACAGAGAGACAGATACAGAAAGAAACTGACAGAGAGGGGAGGGGGAGGGAGGGAGAAAGAGAGTGAGAAAGAGAAGGGGAGGGAGGGAACTCAGCTTGTATGTTGAGGAATTTGGGAATTCTTTCCTTTTCTTCTACCTTGCTATTATTAGTAACTGAACAATCATGCTTCTTCCTGGCAAGACTTATTAACATCTTAGCAATCTCTTGTCCTGATTCTTCTTTCACTGTTCTCATTCTAATGTGTCTTTTCAGAAAGTCTGTGCTGTAAGCACGAGTTTATGTGCTACTGCAGTTTTCACACTTCCTTCAGTGGAATTTTAGCAAGAACAGTGATGCTGGTAAAGAGTGGTGTCACATAGTAAAGGTGGAGGGTCTGGGATCACAAATTCTCAGCTGGTCAGAAGTTCACCTGAGGCTGGAAAGACTCCTTAGTGGTTAAAAGCAGGCATGATTTTACAGAGGATTCAAGTTTAGTTCACAACATAGAGGTCAATCAGATCACAATTGTCTGAGGCCCCAGCTTCAAGGGATACAATGCCCATTCTGCAGCCTCTACAATTATTTCATGTACAGTTATGCATAGACATACACACACATAGATAATTTTATTTTCTAATTATAAAAATATTGATACTATTGAATGAGAAACAATTGCCATTATGCTTATCCAAGTAACCATGTGAAATTTTAAATTTATTTTATTAGAAATAAAGAATTATATACTGGTTAAATAATTTTCACTTCAGTATGTAGAATACCTACAATGTTTTTAAGATTTTTTTCTTTTTATTTATACTTGTCTGTCCTGAGAATGCTTTTTCACATGAATACATAGTACAACCTGCCAGAAGTACATTTAGGACATTTTAGGTACCATTACACATTCTATTCTAATCTCAAGACAAAATTCATATAGTAAATATTGTATGAAAATCAAATCAACCCAAACATCAAGTTGTACAAGGAAAATATTTTATCAAAATATACTAGAGATAACCAATTTGATTCTTCTATATTGAGGCTTTGTTTTATGTAATTTATTTAGCTTCTATAAGAGGAAAATACTATCATGTGTAACTACACCACTGTAGTTCATTAGACACCACAGATTCAATGAGAACCATGTGCTCTGGGATGTTTTTGTTGATGTGTGAGTGGCTTAAAGATACATACAGGGATGTCTGCATGTTTTATGTTCAGATCCAAGGCTACAGTGAATTGTTGTAGTAAAATACAAACACTTGCAAGAAACACCCAAGTTTTATTACATATTTGATTCCAAATTAACTTTTGATTGTAACCTTTAAAAATAATTTTAGTGATGCCATTTTCTCTGATCTCCACATTCAGTTTCACAACCCTCACATTATCAAATAAAAAAAAACCCCTCAATTTAAAATTCGGTTTTATGAAAGACATTGTTGGCATTCTGGATTATTTTTTTTATAAAAGTCAATACTAATATTATAAATAGTGGGAGAATTAGTTTTAAAAATTTAAACCAGGAATATGAGATCAATTAAATGTACAATATGAAATTAATCTTTATTTAGAGACTAACTTGGATTTAAAGATACTGGTATAAAATATAAAGGGTTCAATATTTATATTATACAAAGAAGTATAGCTAGCTAAACAAACATTCTCAAACTAGTATTATAATGAAATCTGTGTCATATTGCCAACAGTTAATAATTAAATAGTTATATTTCATGTACTTCTATCTAAATATATTCAGTAGGCTTATATAGTAATGTATATGTATGTATATTTCATTCCATGCAATACTTTAGAAAAAAATGTTAATTCAAAGGCCATATTGCAAATTAAATTTGAAACTGAATAGAGACAGGACTTGAAGACATTGCTTGGAGCTTTGATGTCTATGGCTGTGGTGATAAAAGATCATGATCAAAAGCAAGTTCGTGAGAAAAAAAAATTATTTTATCTTACAACTCTCAGGTCACACTCTGTTACTGAAACTAGTGTTTCAATTCAAGGCAGGAACCTAGAGGCAGGAACTGAAGTAAAGGCTCACTCTAAATGGATTACTCAGCCTTTGTTTTTATCACAGGACCTCCTGTCTAGCAGTGATACCACTCACAGTGGACTAGGTTCTCCCATACATATTAAACATTAGTGAAGAAAATGTTTCACAGACAAGCCAACAGACCAATCCTATAGACACATTTTCTATATCCATATTTGGTCTTTCCAATTGTCTAGGTTGGGGTCCAATTGATAAAAATCAATCAGAATGCATTGTTACCTTAGCTTATACTGAAACTCTATACCTATTAAATGTTTTTTATCCATGATATAATTAAAAATAAATGCAGCCTTAAAATAGTGAATGAATTTTCTCAAAGACTATAGTAAAATCTCCTCACTGATAATAAAGAGAACATGTACTTGAGTAACCACTGGAACCACTAATGCAGACTATAAACTGAGAATAAATATAACACATAAGCATGAATACACAAAATTCGTGAAATATAATAGCATAAACAAAACCACAATATTATAAATATGTGCCTGAAAATGTATTTAATACCTTTATGAAGAGAATTAAGATAAAATAAGTTTAATGAATGATCTGTATCTATAGATAAGTTTTTATTTTTTACAAATTCTTTTTCTTTATGCAATGTATATCTCTCTAGATGTACGCACACATTCTGGGTTTTACCTCCCCAAGAGATGGAAGTGTATGTGTTGAAACACCCAGTAATAAACTTCAATCTTCCAAAAGAGCAGTAGGTGCTCTTAATCACTGAGACATCTTCCAACTCCTAGGCACATAAACTTTTTAAATAGTTACTGTTTTGGTTTAGTGTATTTATTGAGAGGATAATGTTGGCTATCATCAAGTCAGACTGAACCTCAGTTCAATCTCTTAAACCCACATGGAGAAAGAGAAGAACTGATTTGCTGATGCTGTCTATTGACCTGCAAACCAAAAGAATGTATCACATCAAAAAAATAAAAAGGCAAATAGAAGTAAATGATTTCCAGTTAGTTAAGATGCAAAGAAATTAAATGCTCCATGAAAGAAATAATTGATCAATTGAGACAGATCTTCATCATAAAATTTATGCAATATATGTGTGTATATATATGTATATATAAAGATGCATATCATAGATCACTGTACATGATGTATGTGTTGCATATGTTTATATGTGTATATGTTTCTTACATGTATTATTTTATAGTGTCTAGCAACTAATTGAGACTGTTTGAGATTTATTTATTTATATAAATTATATCAGATTATCATTAATAACAATCTGAAATTGTAAAAGACATTTCATATATTTTACAGTCTTATGTAGTACCAACTAATTAATTAATACATGCACTTAAGCAGTTGTATGTAGGACAATTACAAAACATATCAATTATGGATGAGACAGGATAAGACTGAACTGGAGCAGTGATAGTCTTAAATTTAGCTTGATGAATGATGCTTTTATTTTCTTTTTGAAGCATCTTTGCCTTGGAAACTAAGATAGTTAGGTCATCTGATCATAAGGTCCAGAGTCAGAAAGCAAAATTTAGTAATTCTGGCCATTATATAAATTATATCATAAATTGCATGTTGATTATAGGATCTAGAGTTGTCTGAAGGACAAAGTTAAGTATTTACATTATTGCCCTTAGCTTCCAAATATTAAACTCCTTAAATGTCTACTCTATTACTTTCTCAACATATTTATATTGTGAGGCCAGTAAGTTCTGTAATCATGGTCTACTGTCAAGGGAGAAATAATAGAAATAGGAAAATCAGAGGTATACTTATTTACTTAGTGTATATGTACATATGTGAATATGCAATGTTTCTTATCATGTGTGTATATGTGTGTGTGTATGGTGTATGTGTATGTTTTTCAGAGGTTGCATGTGTATATAGATAGGTAACAAATATGGAATTTCAAATGAATAGTGTAACTGTGTATATACATATTGATTGATCTTATTTTTTCCATTTTTTATTTATTTTGACACTTTATTTACATTTCAAATGTTTCCCCCTTTCCAGGTCTCCTCTTTGGAACCTCCCTATTCCCTCCCTCTCCCCCTGCCTCTATGGGGGTATTCCCCAACCCACCCACCCATTGATCTTAATTTTCAATTTAACATATCCTAGGGTCATATGAGTAAATAAGTCTCAATTGAGGAATCACCTAGATCAGATTGGCCTGTGGGGGATTGCACTGGTTATTAATTAATGTAATAGAGCCAACCCCACCTTGTTCTGCACTATCTCTAGGAGTTAGTCCTGCTCTATATATGAAAGCTAGCTAAGTATGACCCTCTGAGCAAGTCAGTGTCAGCAGGTGGTATTTTTCTAGTTTCTTCTTCAAGTTTCTGTTTCACTTCCTGCCCTGACTACTCTCAGTAGTATGCAGTAACCATACTATCCAAAATAAAACATGTTTTGTGTGGTACTCAATAGAGAAGACTGCTCAGACAAGGGTATAAGCCAATAGAACCTCTTTTTTAGACAACCAGCAACTACACTGGATATTTGGGGTCCGAGGGTAGCACTTAGCCTTTCTTATGGTGAACTTTTAATCAAAAAATAAAAAAAATTCAAACAAACAAATAAACAAAAATACATTCTAGATTGGCATGCTTCAGTTAATATGGTTAGCCAGAAGCAGAGCTACAAAAGACAAAAAGCTAGGTTACTAAGCTTTGAGACTTTCTCAGAACTATGTGGGGACTTACTAAGGTCTGAGACCATGTTAAATTTGTTGCTGCCAAAGTTGCCACTTGTCATGGTATTTATTACTGCATCAAAAATAAACCTATTACAGAAATTGGTACCAGAGAAGCCCAATAATGTAGCTTCTATGGCTTGGACTGCTCTTTGGAAGGAAGACACTATTTTGTAAAGTTAATGTATGTCAATTAATAAACAATATACAACATGAAAATACATGTATTTTATACATACATATGTTATAAATACATACATGCATATATATGCATACACATACATGCATACTTGGTACTTGAATGAAGATGATTTTAATTAATTGTTTTTGCTTTTACCTTACTGTGGTTGAAAACATTTTATATTCTACATAAAAATTTTGAACTTACCGGCAGTGGTGGCACATGCCTTGTATCCCAGCACTCAGGAGACAGAGGCAAGCGGATTTCTGAGTTCGAGGCCAGTTTGGTCGACAGAGTGAGTTCTAGGACAGCCAAGGCTACACAGAGAAACCCTGTCTCGAAAAAACAAAAACAAAAACAAAACAAACAAAACAACAACAACAACAAATTTTGAACTTATGGGGTTGGATAAAGGACTCACAAATTAAGAGCCCTTCCTGCTCTGATGTGGACAGGGATGTGGATCCCTGTGCCCAAACCAGACTGATCATTATTGCCTGTACCTGAATATCTATGGAATCCAAAATACCATTCTCTGCTGTATACATTGTACACATATGGACACCTAGGTACACAGAGATAGACACAAATAAAAACTAAGCAAATAAATTTGAGTAACATGACATTTCCTGATTTTCAGTTGGCAAGTCACATGCAGTAAAATACTGTCTCACTCAGTTGGACAGCATGGGATTACAAAGTCAATAACTCTTTCAAATCCTTTGTCAGGAAACCATAGAGCTATGCAATTTTACAGGTTAAGCTTATTAAAATTGTAAATGATGAGAATTTTTAACTTTCACTCTCATCTAAGTAGAGAAACATCTGGAGAAGGGTAATAATAGAACATAAAAATATAATTGCTGTGTCTGCCAACATCAAAGTGCATTCATCATTCTTAGTGGAAGAACATTTAGTGACACAATGCAGATCCAGTAAATCCAGTAGCAAAGTTAGCAGTTCTAGTAAGCATACAACAGTACAATTTAAAAGGTGTATTGATAGCAAAATAAAGGAAAAATTTCCACGATAAAAACAGTGCAAATCCTTTCTCTAGCTCCTCCATTGGAG
This sequence comes from Rhynchomys soricoides, assembly GCA_019843965.1. Classification (NCBI taxonomy): domain Eukaryota; kingdom Metazoa; phylum Chordata; class Mammalia; order Rodentia; family Muridae; genus Rhynchomys; species Rhynchomys soricoides. The sequence continues at coordinate 26,515,878 of JADRCH010000004.1, read as the reverse complement.
ACCCTATGCTCAGTCCAATGGTAGGCTGCGAACATCTGCCTCTGTATTTAGAAGCCTCTGGCAGGGCCTCTCAGGAGACAGCTACATCAGGCCCCTGTCAGCAAGCACTTGTTTGCATCCACAATAGTGTCCGGGGTTTGGTGTCTGTATATGGGATGAATCCCCAGGTGGGACAGACTCTAGGTGGCTTTTCCTTATTATTCTGCTCTACATCTTGTCTCCATATTTGCTCCTGTGAGTAATTTCTTCTCTTTTCTAAGAAGGACCGAAGCATCCACACTTGGGTCTTCCTTCTTCTTAAGCTTCATGTGGTCTTTGAATTTTATCGTGGGTATTTAGAGCTTTTGGGCTAATATCCATTATCAGTGAGTGAAAAACATGTGTGTTCTTTTGTGAGGTTACTTCACTCAGGATGGTATTTTCTAGTTCCATCCATTTGGCTAAGAATTTTAAGAATTCATCACTTTTAATAGCTGAATAGTACTCTATTGTGTAAATGTACCACATTTTCTGTACCCACTCCTCTGTAGAAGGACCTCTGGGTTCTGCAGGGTCCCCAATGGAAGTGTTAGAGAAAGGACTGAAGGAACTGAAGGGGTTTGCAACTCCATAAGAAGAACAACACCAACCAACCAGACCCTCCAGAGATCCCAGGGACTAAGCCACCAAACAAGAAGTACACATGGCTCCAGCTGCATACATAGCTGAGAATGGCCTTGTCATACTCCAATGGGAGGATAGGTCTTTGTTCCTATGAAGGCTCCATAGATACCCCAGTATAGGGGAATAGAGGGGAAGAGGAGGCGTGAATGGGTGGGTGAGGGAACACCCTCATAGAAGCAGAGGGAGGGGGATGGAATGGGGGTTTCTAGAAGGGGGGAAACCATTAAAGAGGATAAGATTTGAAATGTAAATAAATTATCCAATAAAAATAAATTAATTAATTAAAAATAGAATATAAGAACAGTACAAGTAATACTCTCTCAGATAACCAAGTAGAGATAATATGAAATTTATGCGTGTAAATACACTTTGCTATATATTCACTCCCATTCTTTTTATCTTTCGTAATATTTATTTGATATAATAATAATTTAGTATATATTTCCATCTAGATTTTCTGTATAAGAGAAAAAAAATGAAATATTTGTGGACCTTATTTGGGCTTATTTCACTTTATAAAAATATTCTTATGTGGCTTTAAGAAAGATGAATGTATGTATATATATATATATATATACACACACACATACATATATATACACACACATATGTATATACACATATCCATAAGGGAAGGTAGAGTATTATAGTATGCTGTTTGTAAACTCTGGAATTAAAGAGAAGGTTTGACTTTTTCTGTGTTATACACAGGTACATACATTCTTATTTTTAACTATGCTTTTTTTCTGAATGCTTTTTAATTATTGTAAGACACATTGAACATTATGAGTATATTACAACATATTTATTTAAAAGTACTCAGAAGTACTTTAATAATGTTATCTATACTTAGTTATATCAAGACAGTAAACTACAAACATAATTAGAATAGTGCTATAACCAGATTTTTTTTCTATGGAGCTAATTAGTAATTGGGTAAAATTAAGAATGTCATAAAATTATAAATAATCAAGAAATATTTAAGGTTGATTAATGTGGGTAATATACTTTGAAATAATTTTATAATCAGTGAACAAAATTTGTAACACATTCTTCAACATATATTAATAAATTAAATAAAATTCTCAGAATTTAAAATTCCTTTCCCCTTCTCTCCCTTCTTCGGTCCCTCCCTCTTTTTATTGTTTTTTGTTGTTGTTGTTATTTTTTTTTTTTAAGAGGGATAACATTATATTCAGAAAGGACACTCAAGGTGTGGACAGAACCAGAACCATATCAATCAGTAGAACAGAGCAACTGTGGATTTCTAATATGCCTGAAAATGCAGATTTTATGCCACTGTTAACTTATTCACTAGGAAGCCAGCTATATGGAGCTGATTTGAATCATCTCATGTTATTCAAATTGGTCAAGAAAACTGCAGACCCAGAAGCTGGGCACTGCCATTGAGAACCCTGGTACAGGTTTTGAAGGCCCAGAGCAGATTCATGTTAGGTGGCAAGGTGAAAGAGGAGATTTTTCAAAACTCAATGTTTATGCATTCCTGTGTGTGTAGGAAAAACTGACTGTGTTCATTCCAAAACTTTTTGCTACAAGTTTTAAATTGTGACTGTTCTGGATTATATGTGTTTCTGGAGAAAAGTTGTTTCCTGTTTCTGTACATCTCTGCCAACAGGTGCTATCCTTGAGTTTTGATTTTAGCCACTCTGCTTGGTGTAAGGTGGTCAATTTTACTTGTCCTTCCCTAATGTCTAACGATGGTGAACATTTCTTTAAGTGCTTCTTGACCATTCAAGTTTCCTCTATTCAGAATTATCTGTTTAACTCTGTATCCCATTTTTAATTGTGTTACTTGGTTTGTTAGACTCTAGCTTTTTGAGCTCTTTATATATTTTGGATATTAGCCCTTTGTCACATATAGGGTTAGTGAAGATCTTTTCCCAATCTGTAAGATGCCCATTTTGTCCTATTGACAGTGTCCTTTGCCTTACAGAAGCTTTTCAGTTTCATGAGGTTTGCAACCTTGTACTACCACTCTGGAACTCAGTCTGGCAGCTCCATAGAAAATTGGAAATAGGTCTACCTGAAGACCCAGCTATACCACTCCTGGGCATATACCCAATGTTTCAGCATTCCAAAATGACATGTGCTCCTGCTCCACTAGGTTCATTGCAAATTTATTTGTAGTAGTCAGAAACTTAAAATAACCCTGATATCCCTCAAACAAATTATGGATACAGAAAATGTGGTTCATTTATAAAATAGAATACTACTCAGCTATTAAAAACAAAGACATCATGAATTTTGCCGGAAAATAAATGGAACTAGAAAATATCCTGAGTGCGAGAACCAAGCCCCCAAATGACATATATGATGGGAACTGTTCTCTGAGAGGCTCTACACAGCGTCAGACAGAAACAGGTGCAAATACACAGCCAAACATTGGAGAGAGCTCAGGGACTATTAAGGAAGGATTGGGGGAAGGATTGAAATCCCTGAAGGGAACAGGAACTCTACAGGAAGACCAACAGAGTCAACATGGAACCCCTGGGAGCCCTCAGAAACTGAGTCACCAAACAAAGAGCATACATGAGCTGTACTGACACCCCTGGCACTGGTACAGATGGTAGATGTGGTGTTCTCAGTTGCCATATAGGTCACCCAAAAACTGGAGCAGGGACTGACCCTAGAACTGTAGCCTGACTATAGAATCAACTTCCCTACAGGGCTGCCTTGTCTGGCCTCAGTGGAAGGGGATTAGCCTAATCCTTCCATAAACGTGATGCACCAGGGTAGGAGTATACCCAGGAAGACCCCACCCTCTCAGAAAGGGAGGTGGTGTGGGGGAAGGGAATCTGTGAAAGGAGGATTGAGAGGGCAGGCACTGTTTGGGATGTAAACTAACAAACAAATACTTTTAAAAATAAACAAAGGAAAAGAAAGAAAGAAAGAAAGGTTGTCCGTTTTCAAATGTCTAAAACAGATCTTACTTCAACAAGATTTTTTTTAATTTCCCACTTATCCTGCTTTTAAACATAGAAAAATATTTGACACACTAAAAAATAAAAACTATTTAAAAAATATTTTTAATATCTGTTATACTCTGTATCTCCTTATAGGAATTGGGGATGATTATTTGAATGAGTAGAAATGGTCTTCAAAATAAGTACAGTAAAGAGAATGGCACTTACTGTCTCTCGCCATGCTCAAAATTCATTTCAAAGGAAGTGAGTGATAACCTTATTCCAATGCCTGAAACTCTAAATGTAAGAGAAGGAACTGGGCATAAAGCAAATGAAGGTGAAGATATAGACAAGAATTTTATGAACAGAACTCCCATAATGCAGGGAATCTTGCTCAGGTTTCTAGAACAACTGTAGTCTTCTATACTAATATATTGTAAAAACATAAGAGTTAATGAACTGCACTAACATATTCTTAAAAATTAATATAGATCTACTGATTCCTGTGTTTTCTTCCAATAGGTAGAAAGGGCCATGGACAATGTGATGGTTTGTATATGCTCGACCCAGGGAGTAGCACTATTAGAAGTTGTGGAGCCGTTGGAGTAGGTGTGCCATTGTGGGTATGGGCATTATGACTCTCATTCTAGCTGCCTGGAAGCCAGTATTCTGCTAGCAGCCTATAGATGAAGATGTAAAATTCTCAGCTCCTCCTAACTATGCCTGCCTGGATGTTACCATCTTGCTGCCTTGATGATAATGGATTGAACCTCGGAGCCTGTAAGCCAGCTCCAATTAAATGTGGTCCTTCTAAGAGTTGTCTTGGTCAGGGTATGTGTTCCACAGCAGTAAAATTCTAAGGCAGGCAACAATATCTTTTCATCTTGAAAGGGATTTATCAAAATGATCCCTAGCAATGCAATCCTATACATCACACTGAGATAGAAAGATAGAAAGATGCTAATTTTCACTAGAATTCATTTCCTAGCCTCTGACATACAGATATTTGTCTGTAAGTACAGAGCATGTGCTACACTTTACCCCTTCCTTCCTTCCTTCCTTCCTTCCTTCCTTCCTTCCAACAAACATATTATTGATTCAACAGGTCATGTATAATGACCTGCTGTGGAATGAAATAGAGATTTTGAATACTGTAATCTAAATTACAACATTGTGTTAGAGACTATATAGTCCAGAGTATGCAAACTAATATTCACTAACAATAGTTATAGAAAAAGTTGCCAAATGAAGAGGCTCATGCTAATTCACTATACTCTTACAAGATTCACCTTTTTTTTGGCAAACATCAAACATGAATTTGATTGAAAACAGAAGGGAAATCATAACTTCTGCATTGTTTTATTTTTCTTTTATTTATGACATTGTAGTACAATTACAACACTTTACATTTAACTTTCTTGTATCTAATATTCCCAACATACCCTTTGATGCTGTCCTTCAAATTCATGCCTTATACCTTTACTAGTTGTTATTGCATGCATACATGCATATATAAATACACACATTCCTATGTATATCCTGTTCGGTCCATATATTATTTTAGGGATTGTTTTAGTTCTATTCGGAAATGAACAAACTGGCACTAATCTTTGCAGTTCTTCTAGAGGTATGGTGCTTATTTTGATTCATTCTATCCCCAGATGGAAGCTTTTCTAATATTTTTCAAATGATTTTATCTACCAAAATATATCCATCATTCCATAATTAAGGTCATAATTGACCAAACTTAAAACCAATATGGAGAATGGACTAGCTGGAAAATCCTACTACTCCAATTATCCTTTCTGGAACTGAAATGCAATCATAGGATAGCGTTGGCAATGCCCTGGACTCACTCTGAGTTGACCTAAGCTAAGGCTCTGATGATTCCTTGAGTCCATTAACACTCTGACTAGCCAATGTAACATTTAATACCTGCAAGAACTAGAGATTTGTCATCTCTAAATCTCTACCATCTACTCGTCTGTCTGTCTGAATCCCTCCATACATTCATGCATTTGATGTGTATTTTTATGGCTTGGTATGAGTGTGAAAACAACAGGTTTATGCCCTAGGTGCTCAGTCTTTAGTTGGTTGTACTGTTTTAGAAGAATCAGAAAAGTATAGTCAGCTGGACATAGCTGTAGTTAAATAAATTACAGGCAAAGAAACTTAGTTCTAATTTCTTTTTTGATGCCTTTATAGTTTACGTTACTCTGTTTCCTGTCAGAATGTGGTACAGAGTAGGATTCCCTGAAATATGTTCCTTCCAAACATTGTTTCTTCAAAGCTTGCAAACTGAAGTGGTTATGGAATGGATGTTCTGAAATCACAAGCCAATGTGATTCTATCCTCCTTTAAATTGATTATCAGGTATTGTGCTCCTAGAAATAAGAAGGAAGGCTCACAATGACACCTAAGTTGACTATCTGTCTTAACTATAATGAATGATGGTGTAATATGCAAGTGATTACCCAACCGGATATATAGCTGACCAACGTACAGTGAAATTAAGATAACTCTAACTACATGGATTAGAAATAATGCATAAATACAATAAAATAATACAGCTAAAATTAAATAAATGTTGATGTTATCATTCATGTGAAGAATCTATAATGGTGAATGTAAAGAAGTAATAAATATCAAGCGATTCATGTTTCAACATGTTTTTTGCCACTGAATTCATAATAGCTAAATGATACAGGCAGCCTAGATGTCATTAAACTGATGAATGGATAATGGACATGTGCTACAAAATAACAAGGGAATTTATGTTAGAAGTCAAGAAAAACAAAATCATCATATTTTCAAAAATGAAAAAAAAATGGAAGTAGAAAATATGATGTGCAATGATGTAGCCCACATCCAGAGAAACAAAAAAAAAAATTATGCATTCTTTCTTTTTTATAGATCCTAGCTGTGAAACTTTAGATTTTGGTCCACAACCTGTAAACTGGAAAAAAAGAATATAGCAGAAAACAGAAAAGGGACCTAGAGTGTGGCCACAGAAGGAATTCTAAAGATTTGAGAATGACACAGGTACAGTGAAGTAGGGAATAGGAAAAAGAGGGAGCAATCTAAATGGACCCTAGTGTAGGCAATTCAGGAGAAGGGAAATGATGGATAAATAACATTAATCTTGGTATTTTAAATGGAATTATACTTCATAGGGTAATAATGTCCTCCTGTGAGTCTTTGACAGTCTAACAAATCCCTAGTCTCAGGCAAGAGAATCTTTGAGTTGTTCTGGGGACAATTTTTGCTATTGTCATTATTCTGGTTACGTTCTGTATTTGGAAGGCAAGATTCTCTTGCTTAAAATAACCATATAGTTAAGAAAGTAAAACTGGACAAATTGAGCTGAACTGTACTGGAAACCTACGGATTAGTTCTCATTGTACCAGAGAGGCCTCTGCAATCTGCCACAATAATCAAGTGGTCTTTTGCAGCCTAATATCCTACAAATGATAAATATCTCCAGTTCACAAGGTATCACAGCAATATTGCTATGACCTGGATTGCAACAACTGCATAATTGACTCACTTAGTAAGAGGGTATTCATGCTTCTTGATTTAAACATTTCCACCGATCTGTGGTGTAGAAGAGTTTCTAGAGCCTAGAGGAGAACCTGCTACTGCCATTTCCTAAATCAATATAGTTTTAAAATATATGTTATATTTTTTTCTTAAAACCACCCCTAAGTATAGCTTTCAGGCAAGACCCTTCTTTGGCATCAAATGATCTGTGACTTTTTAAAATGCAAATACTATGTGACTATGGGGTGCTCAACTGTAATTCATAAATTTACAATGCAACCTGTATACCATGCAGCTCAGAAACTGTCAAAGACAAGGGTGAGAATAAGTCACCCAAGACAGCATAGAAATATCAGGTAAATTATCAATATCTCTTAGAAAGTTTATTTGCAATTGTATTTAAGCATGTGATAGTTACTTTATCTTCTGATTTAAATTGCTCCCAATTAAAGAAAATTATTTTAAATTCACAGTTCATTATATTTTGTAAAAACTCTAGGTCTCTATAAATTTAGCATATATATGTAAGCCTCAGTATAAAGCTTGTCTGAAAAAAGACAAACATGTAACCAAACAATAGCATGGGAAACTGAATAACTACTGATTTCCCTTCCTGGCTATTGCAAGGATGAAGATGGCTGCCAAACTGCAGTGGATGTGTGGTGAACAGCTTTCTGAGCTATGCTAGGGAGTGTACACCCAAAATTAAGTCTGAACTAAATGCTCTATTTTAAGACCTTTTCCAAAATTTCCCTTCCTAACATTACTGTTTATTTTTAAATGAAGCTATGCATCCACTCTTTGTAATTATTTCATGTTTCAAATGTACAGAATGTTAATTCATTCCAATGTACTTCATTGAAGAAAATGGCAAAAAGGCAATGAGACTGGTTTTATATGTGTGTCAAAAGAAAATCGATTATTGTTTTGAATATACTATTATTTTATTTTAATTAATAACAATCAATACATATTATTAATATTATACTATGTATGCCTATACATGTATATGTATGTATGTACACACATATATACACATACATACATACATATATTACTGTACACATACATACATACATACATATATTAATCAGTCTGTTCCTCCAGAGAACCTTAATAAAAACCTCAAAAATAAAATAGAAAGAAAAATCACTCTAAAAGATTTTGAGATAATCTTACTTTTAAAGGAAGCTTCATAAGTTTTTTTTTTTTAACCTGGAGCATAGATAATGTGTATTAATGGGATTCAAATGAATAAATATATCTTAATCTTATACATTTTCTTTATGTAACAGCTATTTTTGTCTAAATTTCTAAGTAATGCTATCAATTCTGCATCACTTTTGAGATACAGTCTGCTAACAAGACAGCCATGATCTTTGTACAGGATTTATGTACTTTATTACCCTGACATCTATTACCAACCACTGTCATAATAAAGAAACCCTAGATGGGAGCGTTTAGTTCAGAGGATCTTACTACTGAAACAGAGTAATTTTTTTTCAAGCACTTCTAAATTTAATTTTAGCATAAATTGTGCTATTTTGTATAGTTTCTTTCCCTCCCTGAATAACCCTTAATGAGTTTCTGTCATAGATTTTTCTCACTTTATGTTAGAATAAATTAACACTTCATTTAAATGCATTCATTTATTGAAAACAATGTTTTCCTTGGAGTAATAATTTAATTTGCATATATTCATTATACATAGTAATGAATTTTATTTACATACATGTAAATATAATGTGCTTTGTGTGTATTTCCTCCACCCATGACTATTCTTCCTTCTTTCATCAATTCCATTTCCCATTTTATTCTTCAGTATTGAATTTACTTTTATGTCATATGTATATAAATAATTTTATTTTTTATATTAAATCTAGCAGCCAGAAGTGAGAAAATATTTATTTCTCTTTCTGAATCCCAATTAACTCACCTAAAATTGTAAACTCCCATTTCATGTATTTTGCCTGCAAATAATAGAATTTTATTCTTCTTAATAGCTGAATAAGATTTCATTTGACATATTAATCAATAGGGGTAACCAGAGATGAAATGTCCAACAATGGGGAGATATAAGCCAAAGAGATCACCTCCAGTAGATAAACATGGCCCCCAGTGGCAGGAGGAGGACACTAACCCACCTTCAAAATATTCGACCCAGAATTGTTCTTGTCTAAAAGAAATGAGGGGACAAAAATGGGGCAGAAGAGGAAGGATTGACTGACCAGTGACAGGTCCAACCTGTGATCCATCCCATGGGCGAGTACCAAACACTGTCACTATTACTTGCAGACATGAGCCTAGCATGGCTGTCCTCTGAGAGGTTCTACCAGCAGCAGCTGACTGAGACAAGTGCAGGAGCTTAACAGCCAACCATTGGACTGAGGTTGGGGACCTCTATAACAAAGCCAGGGGAAGGATTGAAGGAACTGAAGGGGATGTCAACGCCATAAACAGTATCAACTAACCTGGACACCTGAAAGCTCCCAGAGACGGAGCCACCAGCCAAAGAGCATACACAGTCTGTCCTTAGGCCCCTAGCACATAAGTAGCAGAGGACTGCCTTGTTTAGCCTTGGTGGGAGATGATGTACCTAATCCTGCCCTAGGAAAGGGGCATGGCCGAGGAGGGCACCCTCTCAAAGGGGAAGAGGTATGAGGGAAGTACTCTGGTATGTGGGACTGGGAGGGGGCAACATTTGGGAAGTAAATAGAACAAATAATTAATCAATTAAATTTTGTTTAAAAATATTTTTCCTCATGGCTAACTGTGCTAATAGTCAATTTTTAAAACTTTCCTGTTGCGACTAATGCAGCAATAAGATCAAACATGCTAGTGTGTCTGTATGTTGAATTACAGTCCTCTGAATAAAAATGACATTGTAGTATAGCTACTGCTTACAGGAAGCATATTTTTAGCTTTGTGAGGAACTCCAAATGTTTGATATTGACATCCATTTGGGGGGAGCGGATTGTAGTACGGTTATCCTGTGGTTTCTTGTTAATATTCCCTGTTTTTATGACAATACGATGCAGGTTTTATTACTATTGTTTTGTAGTACAGCTTGAGGTCAGGGATGGTGATACTTGCAGAAGATTTTTTACTTTTCAGGATTGCTTTAGCTGCCCAGAGTTTTCATTTGAAGCATTTTTTCTTTCAAGATCTGCAAAGAATTGTGTAACAAAGAATACCTAAAGAAGGATGCCTGAATCTCAGTGAGGTGGAAATAAAATAGATGATGAGGGTGTGCAACAATGAGTTTTGGCTTCACCATTTTGTGCTCCCCGTAGATCGCATGTGCCCATATGCCCAGGAGCTATTTTTGGATCCATGGATGCAACACACACACACAAACACACACATACACACACATACCATGTTAGCTTATTTTTAAAATGCCTTGGCTACCTCAAAGGTCTGGGAACTTCTAAACCTCCCCATGCTTTCTCAGGCCCAATCAGGGAAGTGGGCAGTGGTATCCCATCCTTCTACCCCAAGTCATGGTGATTCTGTCCCTTTCCTGCAACTCTGTCCCTTCCTGTCCCCAGCTATTGGCCATTGGCATCTTTATTGATAGATTAAAAACCAATTGGGGACAATGGCCTTTAGTGTCTGGACATGCAGATTCCTGACTGAGTCAAAGATTTAGAAACAATCTACAAGAGGTGTGGATTGGGTGGGAGAAGGGGAGGGAAGAGGAGAGGAACAGGATGGATCAAGTGTGAGGAAGACAAAGGGAGAGAATAAGGAGGGAAAAAATTGCAGTTAATTGGGGGGGATCTCTGGGGCAAACTAGAAACCTAGGACAAGGAAAAACCTCTAGAACCTATGAGGGTGTCCCTAGGTAAGACTCCTAGCAATAGGAAATATGCATCCTGAAATAGTCACCTCCTATAATCAGGCAAGACTTCCAATGGAAGGATGGGGATACCAATCCAGCCATAAAACTTAGATCCACATTTTATCCTGCCTACAAGAAGTGTACTTTTCTGGCATTGATGGGAGGAAAGGCCCTTGGTCCTGTGAAGGCTCGGTGCCCCAGTGTAGGGGAATACTAAGGCAGTGAGGTGGGAGTGGGTGGGTGTGGGTGGGAACATCCTCATAGAAGAATGGGGAGGAGGATGGGATAGGGGGTTTGTAGAGGTAAAACTGGAAAAAGGGATAACATTTGAAATGCAAATAAATAAAACATATAATAATAACAACAACCACAACAACAACAATAAAAGAAGTACAGGTATAAAGGGGAATGAGAAATTGAGGGAATGGCTGACTAATTACTGGCGCAACTTCATACTCATGCCCTGAGAGAAAGCCCACTCCTGATACTACCACTGATATTCTACTACACTGGGAGACAGAAACCTGGCATAACTATCAAATGAGAGGCTTCAACCAGCCATTGATACATACAGATGCAGACACCTACAGCCAGATATTAGGTGGCGATACCTATTACACCTATTATATGGCTCTCCAAGAGCTCACAGAGACTGAACCACCACCAACAGAGCATGCATGGGAGAAATCTATGTTTCCTACACATAAGTAACAGACGTGCAGCTTCGTCTTTAGGTGGTATGCCTAACATCTAGAGTAAGGGCTATCCCTAACTCTGTTCCTGCCTTTGAACCCTTTCCCCTAACTTGACTGCCTTGTATAGGCTCAATAGGAGAAGATACAGCTAGTCTTACTGAGACTTTATATTCCAAGGTGGGCTTATATCCATGGGAATTTTTCCCTTCCCTGAGGATAAAGAGAGATTGGGAGGAGGTAAGGTGAGAGGGAGGGAATGGGAGAAATGGAGGGAAGGGAAGCTGTGATCAGGATGTATATACAATGCATATATATATACACATACATATATAATACATGATGTTGAAGTCACTTGGGCTCTAGAAACTCTCTCTCTCTCTCATCTGTTTCATTCTCTTCATTTTCTCTCTCACATGCATACACTCTGCTTGGAAAATTTGCTTAGGAAGGAGATTCTAAAATTTTTACAAAGCTAGTCTAACAGCCTTCTGAATACATGTGGAATACCAAATAATTGAGGGAACCTGGTTCTTATTTCCCACTTATAAATGTCATAGGTCAATATATGCTATTATGAGCTAGCGACATCATCAAGGGCCCCGTGGATTAATTAGAACTTTCAACATGAGATTGATATAATGCAGACATAGGAAAATTGGGATATATTGCTGTTTCCTGGTAGATTGAATCAAATCACATCTGGTATTTTCCTTAAAGAATTCAGAAAAGAGCTTGTAGCAGATGGATAGTTTCATACCAGGGGATACGTTAATTTTCCTGACTGCAATTTTTCTCAATGCATCTGTGTTCTCGATAGACCAATCAAACAAGCTAGCTGTCGATATGCTACCCACACTTTGCAAGTGTGTATTAGTGGTGCTAACTTTTGCATTCAAACATAAAACTTTGTTTTTAGAATATGACAGTATTGTCAAGGAATATTTGTTCGAGAGAATGCACTTTTCCCACCCTATCTTAGACTTCAAGATCAGAAAGGTCAAATCTATGAAGGTCTTCGAAGTACAAGATATGCATATGCTAATGAGTTTTAGGGAAAGTTCTCAGTGCTTGGAGGGGAGAATATAGTAAAAGTACATGAACAAAGATGAAAGCCACAAATGACAAACTTAGTCGTAAGGACTTATTGTAGCTTATAGTTTCTTTTGACTCTCCAAAAGTAAAACGAATAAGTATTGCCTTATTTAATATTCCATAAATATCTTAATTCTTCATATTTTAAAACTTGAATTTCAGGGGTTGACTCTTTCACATGGGATGGATATCAAGTTGGGGCAGTAATTGATTGGCTATTCCCTCAGTCTCTGCTCCATCTGTATCCTGCCATATCACATCTTGTAGGCAAGACCAATTTTATGCTGAAGTTCTGATGGGTGTACTGATGCTCTACTTTTTCCTCTTGAAGTCCTGCCTGGCTTCGGGAGGTGGCTACTTCAGTCTCTATATTCTTCTCTGGTAGGAATCTCAGCTAGGGTCACTCCAAAAGACTCCTGCATGCTCCCACATCCCACATCTTCAGCTAGTCTGAGAGATGCCCAATTCCTTGATTTCCATATCCACTCCCAGCCCTCTCCAGCCCACCTCTTTCTGTGGGTTGTTTGGTGTACTTATTGCTCCACTGGGTTTCCTGCCTGGCAATGGGAGGTGACCACTTCAGGATTCGTATCCCCACTGAGTTGAATCTCAGCTAAAGTCATCCCCATTGATTCTTTGGAGCATCCACTATCCAATGTCACTGGTACATCCTCGAGATGGTTCCCACACGTACACCCTAGCTAGCTGCAGATTTCCATTCATTCTGATAGTTATCTGGCCACTTCCACTGTCCCTCTCCACCCCAGATTTGGAATGCTCCCATTCCCCATGCACTCTCCTACCCAATTCCTTGCCTCCATTTGCCTTCTATGATTATTTTATTTCTTCTCCTAAGTGAGATTCAAGCATCCTCACTTGAGCCTTCCTTCTTGTTTAGCTTCTTTGGTTCTGTAGAAGGTAACATGAGCATCCTGTATTTTATAGCTAATATCTACCAATAAATGAATACACACCATACATGTTACCTCACTCAAGATGATATTCTCAAATTCTATCCATTTGCCTGTAAAATTCATGATATCTTTATTTTTAATAGTGGAATAATTATCCATTGTGTAGATATAGCACTTTTTTTTTTGTTTGTCCATTCTTCAGTTGAGGGACGTATAGGTTGTTTCCAGCTTCTGGGTATTATGAATAAAGCTTCTATGAACATAGTTGAGCAAGTGTTGCTGTGGTATAATGTGGCATCTTTTGGGTATATGCCCAGGAGTAGTATAGCTGGGTGATGGGGTATAACTAAACATTTGCACTGTCACCACCATGGAGGAGACGTCCCCTTTCTCCACATCCTCCCTAACATATGCTATTACTTGAGTATTTTTATCTTACTCATTCTGGTCTCTGTAAGATGGAACCTCAAAGTTGTTTTGATTTGCATTTCCCTGATGTCTAAGGGTATTTAACATTTCTTTAAGTGATTCTTGGCCATTTGAGTTTCCTCTGTTGAGAATTCTGTTTATCTCTGTATCCCATTTTAAAATTGTGTTATTTGGTTTGTTGGTGTCTACTTTCTTGTGTTCTTTATATATTTTTGATACTATTCCTCTGTCAGATGTAGGGCTGGTGAAGATCTTTTCCAATCTCTAGGCTACTGTTTTGTCTTCTTTACTATGTGCTTACAGAGCTTGACAGTTTCATGATGACTCATTTATCACTGGTTGATCTTAGAGCCTGAGCCACTGCTGTTCAGTTTGGAAATTTATCTCCTGTACCAATGTATTCAAGACTACTTCCCACTTGCTCATCTATTAGATTCAATATATCAGGTTTTATGTTGAGGTCTTTGGTGTACTTGAACTTGAGTTTTGTGCAGAGTGATGAATATGGATCTATTTGCATTCTTCTACATCCAGACATTAAGTTAGACCAACACCATTTGTTGAAGTTGTTTTCTTTTCTCCACTGCTAAATTCTGACATGATTATTGATAGTCTGCTATACTTGCAAACAGGAACCTGGCATACCTGTTTCCTGAGAGGCTTCATCCAGCGGTAGATAGAGGCAGATGTGGAAACCCATAGTCAAATACCAAGAGGAGCTACAGAGTTTTCTGGAATTGTAAGAGATATAATCAAACAAGCCAGAGAGATCAAGGATACCATAAGAAGACCTACAGAGTCAACTAACCTTGGCCCGTGGGCCACCAACCAGGGAGCAAGCAGGGACTGGACCTAAACTCCCTACACATTTGTAGCGAATGTACAGCTTGGATTTCATGTAGGCTCCCTAACAAGTGTAGTGGGGGTTGTCTCTGTTTCTGTTCCCTAACATTGGATTCCCTTCCCCTACCTAGATTGCCTGATTTGGCCTCCTGCTTGAGGGGGCACTTTTTCCTTCTAGGATCAGATCTCCTAGTGTGGGGTGATACTCAAGTGGTGCTCCCACTTCTCAGAGAAGAAAGGGAGGGAGAAATTGGGCAGAGATTGAGGTGTAAAGGGAATAAAAATAAATTATTGAAAAAACCTTGTCAATGTGACATGTTCATATAATCACGTGGATGTGTACACATCACATCAGTTTCCATTCACTTTTACATGTGTGCCTACAGAAGCCATAGGGCAATTTTGGTGTCTTCTTCCCCTTGATATTTCAGTCAGGGTCTCACTTCCTGAAACAGTAACTCAATACTTCAGTTAGGTTTGCTTGCCAGTGAGTTCCAGGAGTCCACTTGTTTGTTCCTTTCTCTGTGCTAAGATATAGATGTACACCAGTACCCTTTGGTTCTTATGTGAGTTCTGGGAAAAAAAACTCAGATTCCCTTGTATAGGCATCACTTAACTGACTGAATCATTTCTCCTTACTTTCTGTTTTACTATTAACTAGATACAGATTAATTTTATTATTTTAATTAATTTATCAATTAATTAATTGTGTCTATTTTCCTTGCATGCATACCTAAGAGAACATCTTTTTTCCTGGAACTGGAGTTGCAGACAGTGTGAGCTCCCATGTGGGTGCTCCAATTTGAACCTTAGACCTCTGTAAGAGAAGTGCTTTTATCTGTTGAACCATTTTTCTGGCCCCTAGATTTATTTTTGTTTTTGATCATACAAACAAATGCTGTTAAGTAGCAGGCCAGTGTTTTCTGTTCTTAGGTCACCAAAAAGTTATCAGTAACATCCAGGACATCAAACATTCAGTTATGATTTATTGCCTCTATTGTCACTATATTCCTAATAAATACTTAATGGCAGCAATACATTTTATATCATCTATCTTTGAAAAATTAAGGTTCCATCAATTCAGCTGAAAATTGTACAAAAATGTTTTTTGTCCTAAAAAAGCAACCAATTATAGTGATTTCCTTCCCCAACTTTCTGTGTCTCTTTCTGAGATACTGCATATATAACACAGATATAGCTTATATATCACAGATTAGCCAAAAACTAACCACAATCTTTTGGTTTCTGCTTGTTGGCTACTATGATTCAAAGCATGTATGAGCACAGCCCCAGAATTTTAATGTTTGCTGACAGTAGAATGGTGATCTGTGAAAGCTGCTTTGAATTAAATAACTTTGCTCACTGGGTGCATGAATATAGGATAGTTATAAATAACATATAACATTAAAAATTAACTATGTCTCCTCATGTTCTGGAGTTTGTCTTATTTATTATATAAAAAAATTAAAAGTATTACAATATTCATCATTATAAATTTGGACCTTTTTTCAATCTACTTCTCATGTAATCAGATGAATTTCCTCTCAGCTCCATAAACCAAGATAAAACAAACCTTGACACTTTTCAATTTCTCTGAAACTCATTTGGATAAAGGGTTGAGTATAAAAATGTGCTTCTTTTACTATTTTTACATTCGATATTACATACTGTTTTTTTCTTTGCCTTTAAAAGTAAGAAAAATATTCTGTTGCACTTTATGTATATTGTTCCTTCGGGTCCTTGGTCAGAGGGCTTAATTTTTGGAACCCAGGAAAAATGGTCAAAGAGAGAAATGTGTAATGAGGAGGTTTTAACTGAGTACACTAAAGGGAGAGATTCTGTGAGATTGTATCTTCTAATAATATGAGAAATTACATCACCATCAAAACTTGATTTGAACAAGGACGATATCAATGACCACATCAAAAGCCACAGAAAAGTGTCCAAGAGGTTTCAACTTTACACAAAAAATTACAGGCATCTTAATAAATCAAGAAGCAGAAAAGATGGTCCTTCGAAGCACCCTCAGAGGCAAAGGGGAAGTGGGATGGGATGGATGGTTTGTGGAGGGTAAACCATGAAGACGGATAGTATTTGAAATATAAATGAAAAAAATTATTATTGTTGTTAATGATGACGATGATGATGATGATGATGATGATGATGATGATGATGATGATGATGATCCACCCTAGGGAAGAGCACACCAATTTCTTGACCAGTGCCAAATCACCAGCACTGAAAATGTGTGTACAAGTCACATTAAATGGTCTCTATTTACATTTGAACACATATATTTATATGCAATTATATATGCATGCAGTAACTATTTGTGACAAAAGAGGCTGTGAATTTGAAAGAGAGGAGCAAAGGATACATGGGAGGGTTTGGTGAGGGAAGAAATGTAATTAAAATATAATTTCAAAAGTTACAGAACAGCAACAACAAATAGTGCATACAGGTGTTTCACATGCTAGGTAGGAGAGCTTGAGGGATCATCTGTATAGTGAGCTTTGATTGTTACTCACCTAAATGTCCTCACTACATAGATCTTAGTTTATTGTTTCCACATCCATGTTTCCAATTAATAATCACATAAAACTGGGCCCTGAAGCCTAAAAGCATTGTACTCGCAGGGAAATTTGCCTAATACTTAATTGGTAACTGAGTGACATTAGGAAAATATTTAATACATCATAGATACATCAAGGCCAGATGCAACAGTAAATAAGATATCCCATTACACTATTTACAAGCATTTTATTTATTTGTTTTACAAGTTGTTTGCTTTAGGAAGTTTCCGCAAAATATTTTCAGACTAAAGTCGAGCATGGATAACAGAAATTCAAGATAGGTAAACTACGGAGAAGTAAGATTACATAAGTCATAATCTACACGTTAAGATGTAACTTCATTATAAAGATTTATTGTAGAGCGCCTTCCTAGGGAATTCTAATTTGTTTTCTGTTGCTTTGATAAACTCCATGATGAAAAGTAGCTTGAGATAAAGGGTTCATTAAATTGGACTTGTTGCAATCCAACATCAGGGAACTCATGGCAAGATTTCAAGGTTGGAACTTGAAATAGAAAGCAGCTTGCTGTTTTGCTTCTCTTGACTTGGTCCGCTAACTTTCTGCCTTAATTAGGTTTGCATTGCTCTCTCCATTGCTATGAAGAGGCCCCATGACCATGGCAACTCTTATAAAAGACAACATTTAATTGGGGCTGGCTTATAGTTTCAGAAGTTTGGTCCATCATCATGGTGGGAAGCAAAGCAGCTTCCAGGCTGACACAGAGCTGAAGAAGGATGAGAGTTCTACATCTTGAACTATGGCAGCAGAAGAGGATCGTGTGTTACACTGGGTACTACACTGGGTTTAGTATGAGCATCCATCAAATCCTCCACAGTTACACACTTCTTCCAACAAGGCCACCAATCCTAATAGAACATTTTCTATGGACCAAACATTCAAATACATGAGTCTATTGAGGATATTTCTATTTAAACTACCATACTTTCTTATACACTTCAGACATCTCTCCCTAAAAGTACCATTGTCTGCAATATGATGGACCTATTACATTAATTAGTAATTGAGAAATTACCTCACAGGCATGGCCAATCTGATCAAGAAAATTCTTCACTTAGATTTCTTCGTTTCAGGAGACTCCAAGTGTGTGTCAAATTGAATTATAGGTATTGAAAATAATGCCATGTCACTCTGTAAAGAATGGGCAACATCCCAGACAAAAAGGGAATGAAAGCTTTATTTGTCTTTTCTTTCCTTGATGTCCAGATAATGAACCCCAGATTCCCATATTAATAAGTTTTGTTACTTCAAGAAAATTTAGACACAATAATTTTGTTAGACTGTCTGTGAGAAGTGAGAAAACTATTCATTTTGGTTATGCTTAAGAAAGAAAATTTAATCTTAGCAATGGGTCATTTTTGAAATATTTAGTGGTTGCCAACTAAATCTAGTCTCTACCTCTTAAAGGTATAAAAATGAAATTGGTTTTTTCATGCTGCTTCTTGTCACAGCAACAAACCTGTTGAATTAATGATTAGCCTATGTTCATGATATAAAAAATTTTTCAAATTTATAAGGGTGCTTGTGTCTATGAAAAAAATAATGGAATTGAATCCCAAATAATGTAGTATGACGAAATGTAGTCATTAGAAGATTATACATTCACATCCACAAGTATAGAGTTTATATGAGAGACATTAGTGAATAAAAAAATGGAATAAAGTGGGTTTCAAAATATGGGATGTCTAATGTGGGATTTCTTACGTTTTCTTCATTGTCATATACAACAATTTCTTCTGTAAACAGTGAATGTTGGTCCCTTGATTTTAGAGTGCCCACCCTTCAAAGATAGGTGAAACAAATTTTTGCTTATATGATACATAGAAGACATTTTTTTTTTACAGTAATTTTGGTGAAGACTGTCATTTAAGAAAGGATTTTGTTGAATTGACAAACTGTCTGAATCTTACAGTTTTTAATCTAATCCACAAACAAACATCGAGGTCTCCCCTTCCTTCCATTTGCATCAAATTAAAATTAAAGTGTATCATATTCCTTTGAATAATTTTCTAAGAACCTGGAAAACATACTTTTTACTCTTATAGTTTCTGTCTGTGATTTCATAAGTAAGAGAAGAAGAACATCTGCCATACTTTGTAATGTTTCACACTGATTCACACACAGTCCTTCTATTTTTTGTCCTTACTTTACGTTTAGCTTTCTTTAATTCAAACTTTTTGTCTTTTATTTCTGCTTGTAGTAGAAATAAAGATATACAACCTATAACTTGACTTGTTCAAAAAAGTTTTAAGATTGAATCTACAATAAGGACTGTTCTTAATTTCTGAAAAAAACTTTTCTGAATCCACTTTCTTGCAATGTGTGCTTAGTTATTACACTAAATGCCCCAGAAAGTGCTGCCCTATAAGCACTTTCAGGAAGAATTATGCCAAATTTCAATATGTCAAGCTGTGATTAATCAACTTTGTTCCCCCAAAGATTAAATTACTACTGCAAAAGGTCAATAAATGCTAATGATTGTTATCTGGCCTTAAAGCTATGAACAGAATCCTTAAAAATGATTTAAAAAGGACAGTCACTTTGGAATAAATGATTGGAAACATTAACAAATTTGTTACTCTTATTTTGAAAAACACTCTTATTGTTGGCTCAAAAGACAATTTATCAATGTCATAGTATTATGTGTTAAGAAAATAAAATCAGTCATATAGAATCAAATTTGCCTCTATTCTTATGAAAACATTATTAAAGAGAGTGTAATTTTAATCTTGTTCAACCATGCCTATTGGGTAACTCTGTAAGATGTGGGGTATGTAAGCGGGTTCTCTGAATCTATCTCTCTATCTCTCTATCTCTCTATCTCTCTATCTATCAATCTATCTATCTATCTTCCTATCTTCCTTCTTTCCTTCCTTTCTTTTTTTCTTTCTTTCATTTATTCTTTCTCAAATGTGTAGTAGCCAAGCCTGGCCCCAAACTCTTGATCCTTTCATCTCTTCCTCCATCAAAAAATCCTCCCAGCATGTACCACCAAAATTGGCTCTGTAAATATTTCTACATGTAAAGGTAAAAGGATACTGGAGATATTACTAGAGAAAAGTTGTGCAACTTTTAAACATTCAATTATGAAATCTCATATCAGTGATATAATTTGAAAGAAGGGATGCTTTTTGCTTTTAATCCATTCTATAAATGATGACTGAGAAATAAGCCTTACATCTATACAGCAACACAGTATTTTTGTTCAAATATTCATGTGTCTTATAAAAAAAAAGCTGTGTAATCTGAAATGACAATAATACAATCAGTACATTAATAAATGTACCAGCCCAAATAAAAGGAGTTTGAAGTAACTATCAGTAGACTAGCATGATAATACTATAGGGAGTAGACACCTTAAATAGGTGTAAATTTTGATTAACACTTATGTAACAACAATGACATGTAGCTTCAATATGTCATTATGGGAGTAGAAGTATTGTTAGATTCTGTCTAAGGAAAATAAAGTCAGCCAATGAAATCAAAGAACTCAGTGTCCTGATTATTATGATCATACTCCGTGGTAAATGGTGCCCAGATTGACTGTCTAGTTTTTAATTTGTTTTGGAGGAAGAACGTATATTTAGTTTCTGAGTGTACTCTATTATGTAGACTTTGCTGTGTTAACCATTACAATGGGTAGTACTGAAACATAATTCACAATTATGGAGGGGGACTGAGGGGGGGAATGACTAGAATGTAAATAAATAAAATTTTAAAAAATATGTTAACATGTGAGTAGTCACTGACTAAAAAGAATAAAAATATTGTTCAAACAAAATCCAAACACTGGAAATATTAATAGAAATGTTAATGCAAAACGGAAAAAAAATCACATGCTTGGTCAAGTACCTACAAGTAACTAACAACTTCTAAGAGAGGAAGAAAGCTTTCATAGGCAGTAACCCCTAATTGGATGGACACTTCAAAGTCTTCAGAAGTAAACCTATGTATTCAAAACACAAACACACACACACACACACACACACACACACACACGAAAACCTAAATTAAGAAAAAAGAAGCTATCAATTTGAGAGTAACAGGGAGATTTGAAAGACAGTTGGACAGGACTTAGAAGGGTCTGGAGAGAGAAAAGAAAATAGGGAGAGTGTTTTCATTACATTTCAATAAATCTACACAGAATATAAAGAAACTGATATATATATTCCTTCTTTTTATTTATTTATTTTTTTACATTCCAAACTTTATTCCCTTCCCCATCCACCCTCTGACTGTTCCACATCTCATGTATCCTCTCTGCCCTACTGTCTCCACAAGGATGTTTCCATTTCACCCCTGCCCTACCAGACCTCTAAACTCCCTGGGGCCTCCAGTCTCTTGAGAATTAGGTGCATGTTCACTGACTGAACTCAGACCCAGCAGTCCCTCCCTACCTTGTGGCTGCTTTCTACTCCCTCCCAGGCAAGACTGAGGCACCTCACTTGGGTCCTACAGCTTGTTGACATTTTGGAGTTCTATGGACTGTATCTTGGGTATTCTGTGTGTGTGTGTGTGTGTGTGTGTGTGTGTGTGTGTATAATATCCACTTATTAGTGAGTAGATACCACGCATGTCTTGAGTTACATGACTCAGGATGATATTTCCTAGTTCCATCTATTTGCCTGCAAAACTCAAGACATCCTTGTTCTTAATAGCTGTGTAGTATTCCATTGTGTAAATGAATCACATTTTCTGTATCCATTCTTCTGTCTTAGGACATCTGGGTTGTTTACAGTTTCTGGCTACCACAAACAAGGTTGCTATGAACATAGTGGAACACGTGCCCCTGTGACATGGTGGGGCATCTTGGGGTATTTTCCCAAGAGTGATATCGCTGGGTCTTCAGGTAGATCAATTTTCTGAGGAACTTGAGAGTGATTTCTAGAGTGGTTGTACCAGTTCGCAGTCCCCCCAGCAATGGAGGAGTGTTTCTGTTCTCCACATCCTCACTAACATGTGTTGTCAGCTAAGGCTTTGATCTTAGCCATCTGATTGGTGTAAAGTAGAATCTCGGGGTCCTTTTGATTTGCATTTCTCTGATCACCAAGGACTCTGAACATTTTCTTAAGTACTTCTCA
Source organism: Rhynchomys soricoides (assembly GCA_019843965.1). Lineage (NCBI taxonomy): Eukaryota > Metazoa > Chordata > Mammalia > Rodentia > Muridae > Rhynchomys > Rhynchomys soricoides. The sequence goes on along the minus strand of JADRCH010000004.1, from coordinate 26,493,262 downwards.
GCCATTCGAAATTCCTGTGTTGTGAATTCTCAGTTTAGTACTATACCTCATTTTTATTTTTTTTTTTTTTTTTTTAGTTGGGTTGCTTGGTTGTTTGGTGGTTAGGTTCTTCAGTTCTTTATATATTGTGGACATTAGTCTTCTATCAGATGTGGGGTTAGTGAAGAGTTTTTCCCAATCTGTAGGTTGTCTATTTGTCTTATTGACTATGTCCTTTGCTTTACAGAAGCTTTCCAGTTTCATGAGGTCCAATTTATCAATTCTTGATCTTAGCGTGTACACCATTGGAGTTCTGTTTACAGGAAATTTCCCCCTGTTCCAATGAGTTCAAGGCTCTTTCCCACTTTGTCTTCTATTAGATTCAGTGTATCTGGTTTTATGGTGAGATCTCTGATTCTCAAATTCATCAGGAAAGGCCAAAACCCGAGAATAGTGAAAACAATTCTTCTCCTCCTCCTCCTCCTCCTCCTCCTCCTCCTCCTCCTCCTCCTCCTCTTCCTCCTCCTCCTCCTCCTCCTTCTTCTTCTTCTTCTTCGTTTTTAAAGATCCACCAGTGTTTATTGTGAATATATCTATTAAATAACCAATAACATATCCATACACTAAAAGATAAGTATAAACACTGAAAGGCATTTGAGAAAAAATACAGAAGCCATTAGTTTTCAGCAGAATTGTATAGGGTATTGAGACCACAAGAGGCTACTAAATACAGGTATAAAAAAATAGGATACTGATATATAAATATTAGGTATTAAAATTTCACATGACACCTTTTTTTTCTACTGTATTTAAATTTCATATGTTTTCCCCTTTCTAGATCTCCCCTTTGGAACCTCGTTATTCCCTCCCCCATCCCCTATAAGAACAGCTGGGGGAATCACCATCCCTGACCTCAAGCTCTACTACAGAGCAATAATGATAAATACTGCCTGGCATTGGTACAGATACAGACACATTGATCAATGGATTAGAATTGAAGAGCCAGAAATAAAACCACATACTTATGTACACTTGATCTTTGGCAAAGAAGCCAAAAATATACAATTGAAAAAACAAAGCATCTTCAATAAACAGTGTTGGTCTCACTGGCTGTCTGTATATAAAAAAAGAAAGTAGACCCATATTTATCACCTTGCACAAACCTCAGGTCTGAATGGATCAAGAAGCTACTCTCTTATTCAGAAATTCAAGTAAGATTTTAATCCTTTGAGAAGTAAATTTCTGTTTATGTAGCCTATTAAATAAAATGTGTACATTTGTAATGGCTATTCTTGGTTGTCACCATGAGACTAAAACTGAAATTATCTAACGGTAAACCTGTGAAGAATTTACATTAATTCAATCAGTTAAAGTGGCACTACTAACTTTAATTTGGGCCTTTTCTTTTGCCAAGATCCACATTTAGTATTGGTCACATCTTATGAAAGTCATACACACACACACACACACACACACACACACACGTGTGTGTGTGTGTGTGTGTGTGTGTGTGTGTATGATTGTGAATATCAGTAGAACTTCTCTCAAATGAAAAAATTCGTGTTCAAATCAGTCAAAATAGAAAAACAGGGTGCCATGAAGATTTATAGCATTTTAGAAAGGTAGAAAAATGCAATTGGAAAAGATACAAATTATGTTTATAGATTTCTATATACGATCATTATAATTCCATTTTCAGAATGTTGTTAAACATTAGACTTAGAAATATTGTATACAGAAATAGAGAGAAGAATATTATAGATAGAGAGAGAGATAGAGATAGAGATAGAGATGATAATAGGATTCATTCATTATATCTGTTTGTTTCTCTAGAGAACACGTAGAATATTAACAATATAATGTTATGAACAAGCCTTGACCTTTAGTGAAGTTTCAGTAACATCGTGTGAGTATTTTATGTATTCTTTCACAGCATGAAAATCCACTAGGTGACAGATAGTGCCCAGTCAGCAGTGCTTTTCAAAGAAACTTGAGTTTAACCATTTCAGATGTCTGTTGAGGAGAAATACTGCAATATCTGAATATACTAACTTATATATAAACTATGAGCCAGGGTAGCTTTTGAAAAATCTTGGGTTCTACTCATTTTCTTTCCATCTCTTCCACATGCTCAAAAGCATAGGTTCCTAGTTTGTCTGATGTTATAACATACAGAAACAGTGTTTTAAAAAAATAGACAACTACAAAACCAGTACTATGGAATCATAGTGACAGGAGATTAAATTTTTCTGAAGGCTCTCTGTGTGGATTGATCATAAGCATCTTTGTGTTCTCAGCAGACCTTCCTTAGCACTTGCTTGTGAAAAAATTTCTTCATATAAATATATTCATTGTATTTAATTAAGACCAAAAAAAATGATATAGTCTAATATAGGACCACAACATTTGAATAACTTAAGTCTTAGTATTTGAACTTATACATTATACAGAAGCAGAGCTCAGTCTTTAAGCATTGATGATTTATAACAGACAACACTGTTGGACTTTTCAAATATAAAAGCATTAAAATATGCTTGTGTCTTGGGCTTATATAGAGATAGCATGTTTTTTTAAGAGAGTATAAAAAACTTAAAGGTCAGTAATATTTAAAAATATATCTTCATATATTTCATGTATGAAATGTATGAATATGAAACAAAAATAAAAATAAATGTTTGTGAATATCTGTAGAACTTCTATGAAATGAAAAAGTTTGTGTTGAAATTATTCAGAACAGAAAAAATATGATGAAGATTTATAGCATTTTAGAAAGATAGAAAAATACAATTTATAAAGACACAAATTGTTTTTATAGATTTATATATACATTCATTATAATTCTATGTTCAGAATGCTGTTAAACATTAGGCTTAGAAATCATGTATACTACAGAAAATTCATTGTTTTCATGAATAAATACAATTATATAAATCACCTTTAAAATTCACCATATATGAAAATTAATAAAAATCCTTACATCTAAGTATTAAGTATGGAGAGACACTACTCATAAAATTATAATTGTATGAGAGAAAATACATGCAAAGTACTAAAAAAAAAAAAGCAGTAAGGATTTAAAGAAAGTAAAACTTTTTTCCTTTACAAATAACACCTATTCTTCCATTCCTTTATTTATTTATTCATCGGTTTGTTTATTTGTTTATAATGTATTTTCTTTATTTGAAAATATTGCTGGGTGTACATTCTCCTATTAATTGAAGCAAGTGGTTCTTCTAGTGTTCAATTTTGTTGGGGGATATCATGTATTCATATAACAGATTTTCATCAAATACACCCTACCTTAGAGTTTTCAAAAACTACCCCAGCTAGTAGTTTTTATGTAAGTTGAGTATTTTCATCTCTTTGTGCCTGAATATTGACTAGTGATGTGTGTCTCTGTTAATCACTATCTGTTTCAAAAGAAGGTTCTCTACAGAGTCTCTGTTAATCACTATCTGTTTCAAAAGAAGGTTCTCTACAGAGTCTTGAGAAAAGTATTAACCTATGGTATATTGGTAAAGTAATCTGACTACAAAAGACCAAATCCACATATTCCCTCTTATCTCTCATATGTAGATGTTAAGATTGCATCTTAAGATATGTTCTTGTAAATCGAAGTGGCAATATGATTTTGAATATAATGTTCAAGTATTGTGAAAAGAGAAAAGGTCTAATGAATGTGAAAGGGTCAAAGAGAATAACAAATGAGAAACCAGGGTACAGGAAGGACTAGAAGGAGGTATTATACATATATGTGTGTGTGTGTGTGTGTGTGTGTGTGTGTGTGTGTAAAATGAGTACATACCTTGTAATAGTACAATATTGTCTCTTTCATGCACCATAGGATTTCATATACAAAGTCCAGTTCTAAATATTGGTTACCTCTTTACAAAACGTTGGTAGTCCCATAGGTAGGGTCCTATGGACTCCTTCAAATATTCCAAGATGTTTCATCAGTCTTGGTTATGCTTCTGAACCTAATGACTAGACAGTACAAACTGGAGTCACAGGACACAAAGACATACAACTAGTTCAGGTCTGTAACCTTCCTTCCTACAGGGTATCTTTGTTATGCAGGAAGGCTTTATGTATTATACCAATTAAGAAAAATAATAAACCTTACCCAGCTGTGAACCCTGTGAGTTATAGAAATGACAGGATTGGCAAGAAATGTTCACTTGCAAAATAATTGCATGAATATTGTAAGAGTTACCCACTATTCTCTGATTAAATAAAATACCTACTCTACAAGAAGAAACTCATACCTGGTTCTTAACTTTAACAGACTCAAAATCTGTGCATAGGTAGGACCTAGGCCCTAGGAGAGAATCCAATAACATACTACTTTCTAAAAAGGCAATGATTTATTTAATAAAAGAAGAGTGAATGAATTTGAAGGAGAGGGAGAGGAGATATATAGGAAGAAAGGAATGACATGGGAAAATGTAATTCTGTGGGTGAATGGGTGGAGGAGCACCCACATAGGCAACAGGGAGGGGGAGAGGGGAGATGGGATGGGGGCGTTGGTGGAGGGGTAACCAGAAAAGGGGATATTATTTGAAATGTAAACAAAGAAAATGATTAATAAATTTTTAAAAATTGTTCTTCTCTCTTGCCTCTCTCTCTTACCTCTTGCTCCCCCTTTCTTCCCATTTCATTCCCCCTGTCTATCCATGTGGTCATGGTCTTCCTCTACTTCTCTACTCACACCCTCTCTCTGCCTCTACTACCCTCTTAACTCCCCTCCCCATTCCCTGAATAAACTCTGTTCAATACTAAAAAAATAAAATTTAAAAAATTTAAAAAATATAAAACTAAGAAGAATATAGAGAAAATAATTTTAACTTCTTACTCTTTAAAGTAGTTATCTAAGAATACCAGTCCCTAATATTCACAATAAAGGAAATATCATTACTATTCAAAATAATTATTATTTATTCTAACAAATAACATATCACCAAAGCCTCATAAAATTTGGGGGAATGGTTCTGTTTATTATTTTGCAAGGGTTGGTGATAATTTATGAAACTCTGATTTAGAGAGTTTGTATTAATTTTTCTTATTAATATAAAATTACAATATTTATATGAAAACCAAAGCAGGTTGGTTATTATATATCATATATTTCATATGTGATAGAAGTAGGGAATCAAACTGAACAAAAATATTCTAAACATACTGTTTTACATTAGATGTGTCAGAGTGGAGGGCATGTCATCAGACATTGATATTAGAGATAAAAATTTATTGGAAAAAGCATAAATGTGAAGAGATTTCTTGGTAAGAGGTTTTTAATAGTCATGACTAGAATATTTGCTCAAAGAATATTTACAGATAATTTTATAAGCTATACTCAGACTGCTTAGTTCATATTGTACATAAATGCAATTTGTTCAACATTTACTTGTAGGCTTTAAGAAATAAAGCTTTCATTTATTTAAAATTTTACTATTGAAACTTGATATATGGGAATACTCTGAAGAAATAAGTTATGGGAATTACCTGGATTGAGGTATGATATTATTATGTTCATTTAGCCTGCATTATTTTCGTTAGGTATAAATGAGCATGAATGTTTCAGGTAAGCAAGGTGAAGTAAGAAAAATCCAGGATACAATAGATCCAAATAACTTAACTGTTTGTAGTGTATTTAAGCTAGTAATTTCTAACTTTATGCCTGGGTAATGTTAACATGGAATTATTGAAGAAAAATTCCTAAAATCTTAAAACTACTTAATGTGTATTTTTGTTGAACATGATTTTATGGTATTTCTCACTTCTCAAATATTCAATGAAATTTCTGTCCTATAACATATTCAGTCTCAGAAAACACATGTGTATGCTACACCCACTCACATCTTCCTGCTCAGAATTTGTGTGTGTTACCACCATTGCCAGTTCCCTAAAACCTCTGTGCCAGAATTCTCAATGGTATTATCTGTACTCCTGTTCTAGAGTCTATGTCCAGTAATTATGTAGTTTCTAAATACATAACTTTGATACATAATCTATAGAATATTTATTTCTAATTTTATTCTCTTTAGATCTTTGTCACATAAACACACACACACACACAAAGAGACTCTGCTGAATCCATCTATTTTTTTCTGTACACATTTACATTTCTTTAGTGTTGGCTTAAGACATGAGCTCTAAGAGAGCTTATCCCCAAGAAGACTGATTCTCCCTCTTGTCACAGCCATTAATTACCTGTGCATTTTCATCTATGGATAGGAAATTGTGATATTTCTCCAACCCGTACTAAGATATATGCTGGTATTGTAATTATATAGGTCTTGTTTTATTATTGCTATTTCATGAATGACA
>JADRCH010000004.1:26386176-26486946 GCA_019843965.1 Rhynchomys soricoides | reverse complement strand
TGTAACAGATATGTTGGCCTTATTCTTATTTTAATTATGATTTTGCATAAAGAGATCTGGCTATGTGCAATGATAAACTCGAATATCAATCAAAGGGCTGGGATACTTTTCTAGTAGCTAATCAGGAGTCTTTAAAGAATGAACTTGATAATCCTCACAGAATTTTGGACAGCATTACCTATTAAATAGAATAACCCTGTCTAAATAATGTAAATGTCAAAACTAGAGCATCATTCTCTTCTAGATGCCCACCCTATTGCTCATACCATCCACATAGCTATCCTGGTACTATCTTTATCTGAAGCATGGCAGGGAAATTTTAAAAATTCAGATCTATGTAGTAGTTCTTGCCACTGTTTGGGCTTTTCTTTACTTAAATATACAAGTAATCAGTCTCTCATCAAATGCCATCTTCTCCATATTATTTTATCTATACACATTCCAGTTGTTGCCCCCACCAGATCCCCTTTCACAGATTTTCTCATCCCATTTCTCCTCCCCTTTGCCTCCTAAAGGGTGCTCCCCACACCAGGCCACTCAGTTGGGCCTTTCTGCTTGTTACACTTCTTATGGTCTGTGGGTTGTGTCCTAGGTGCCCTGTACTTTTGGCTAATATCCACTAATCAGTGAGTAAATTCCATATATGCCCTTTTGGGTCGGTACCTCACTCAGGATGATATTTTCTAGTTCCTTCAATTTGCCTGTAAAATTCATTGTGTCCTCGATTTTAATAGCTGAATAGTGTTCCATTGTGTAAATGAACTACATTGTCTGTATCCATCCTTCTGTTGTGTGACATCTGGGTTGTTTCCAGCTTCTGACTATCACAAACAAGTCTGCTATGAACATAGTGGTGCAGGTGTCATTGGAGTATGGTGGGGCATCTTTTGAGTATATGCCCAAGAGTGGTATAGCTGGGTCTTTAAGTAGAATTGTTTCCAGTTTTCTGAGAAACTGTTAGATTGATTTCAAGCATGGTTATACCAGCTTGCAATCCCACCATCAACACACATATGAACACTTTGACAAAGAAGTCAAAAACATATAGTGGGAAAAAGAAATTATCTTCAATAAATGTTGGTGGTCTAACTGGTGGTCTATGTGTAGGAGAATGAAAATAGATCCATATTTATCACCCTGCGCAAAGCTTAAGTCCAAGTGGATCAATGACCTCAACATAAAACTAGATACACTAAATCTAATAAAAGAGAATGTAGGAATGAGCCTCAAACTCATTGGCACAGGAGAAATGATCCTGAACAAAACATCAGTGGCACAGGCTATAAAATCAACAATCAATAAATGGGAATTTCTGAAACTGAAAAGCAAAGGACGCCATTAATAGCACAAATCAGCACCGTACAGATTGGGAAATATCTTCAAAAATCCCCTATCCAACAGAGAGCTAATATTCAAAATATATAAAGAACTCAAGAAGTTAACCTCCAATAAACCAAACAACCCAATCAAAAAATGATGTACAGAGTTGAACAGAAAATTCACAAAACAACAGTCATGAATGGCTGAAAATCACTTAACGAAGTCTTAGTCTTAGTCTTCCCAGAAATGCAAACCAAAATGACCCTGAGATTCAATTTCATACAAATCAGAATGGCTAAGATCAAAAGCTCAAGTGACAGCACATGCTTGTGAGGATATAGAGAAAGAGGGTCACATCTTCTTTACAATCACTAATACTTTCTAGTCCCAGAATTTCCAGTCTAATTGAAGAGGTCATTAATTTTGTTCATAATCTTTAACATCTTTATAGATGTAACATATATTCATTTTTGTGATTGTTAATTGTCTGAAGAAAGACATCTGTGTTAGCTAGATTCCAAATGCTTACTAAATATCTATCAAAAATAAAACCACTAAATACAATGATTTCTACTTAACTAGTTAGGTATTTTCTTCATTTATTCTCTTTCCATGGAAATTTATATTACTCATCTTGTTAGCTTGAGTGAAAAGAATGGCAGCTTATCTCCTTCATACGTGTTGGTATTACATAATACTAGAATATATATCCTTAATATTTTACTTGCTGTTATTTCTGCGTGAAGATGAATTTATTAAGAATAATTACAAAGTTTTGCATGTCCCACTTCCTAACTAGCGGTGGTGGACGTGATATGAAGATTAAACCAAGAGGATCATTAACTTCTTAAACAAATAGGATTAGAACCCAAGCCCACTCATCCATTCTTCATAATATTTAGGGCTTAACATGTCCTATTACAATTGTCTCATGTCTTCCCATTTACATATTAATATCTCAGTAAAACAGTACAATGTAGGTCATTACTTCTACAGAAGGGAACATGAGTTTGGATATTGGAGACTGATTAGCTGCTAGGCTGTGCTTGTTAACATGCAGACCCCTGAGTGAAGATTACATTTGCATATTTCTTTTCTTGTCCTGGATGACACACATTTCTCTTTGCCTGTCTAATACTATTATCATGTTTGAACATTCTTGTCCTGGGAATTAATTTTTCACAGGTCTTTCTGTTTTGCTCCAATTCTTCATTCTACTTTTGATTCTTTTTAAATTTATGACTATATAATTCTGTCATTAGCCAGTTAATTGTTCAAAAACCACTGTCTTTGATGTTCTTTTTATAAGTTTTTGCTTTCGGTTTAACTCCTCAGAGAGGATATAGTGAGGGTTTGACCATGAAGTGCAGTTCTGTCTTTAATATTTATGAATTTCACAGTTCCCAAGTTCTATTTCATAAGGCGTGTTTATTGTCTTAAACATTTAAAACTTTATTTTCCACACTATAGGCTTTTGTTCTGCTTAGAGAAAATGTAACTTGCAAACAATCAATCACAAGGATTATACCACAGTGATGGTTTTCAAAAAAACAAGCACAAAAAGTGAAAAAGAGTAGTAACTATTCAAATCTAAGATTCATTTTAAGGAATAGATAAGGGTAAATACAGGGTTGAAGAATTCCTGCACTTCTTGCTCAGTTGGGGTTTTAATATAGCTAGTGACACATTCTTTCTATTTATCCCATTTTGTAGAAAGAAAAAGTCATATATTCTCTCTAAAACAATATATTTAGACCCCTTATCCTCTATGTTAAATGGAAACTAAAAACAACACAGCATAAAAGCTGCTAGACAGTTTTGCTTTTGATACTGCACCTGACTGTGATAATCTTTAATTTTTATCACTCTGAGGACACAGAAATGTTCCTTTGCAAAGACTGTTCTGAAGAATAAAGGAAGTAGAAAAACTCTATGTCCATAGATATTAACAATAGATTGGAAGATATTAAGACAAATCAATATATCTTGAAGAAAAGATAAGAACAATTATAGACTTGCAGAAATCATTACTTTGACTTTGCAGAGAACTCAGTTACAAAAGGCATGAGCCCAAGAAAAAGTGGATAAAATTATGGCAAGTGTCTTAATAACTATGAGGCATCAAGCATAAAAGAAACCCTATAGGCTATATGATGGGGAAAATATTGATTATAGAGAACAGTGAACAGAAAACAACTTTAGCACTAGCAGTACATGCCTGATACAATAGAGCTGAACTTGTTTATTAGGAACCCTGCAGCTCCTATTCTTTGTCCTTTAACCTCTATAGCATCAGAAATATATATTTTTACTTAATAAATATTGTTCCAAAAATTCAGCTCCAACTGTTTAAAAAAGATACTGTCACTGAGTTCGTGATGCCGTGAGGCTTGCATTTAACTATTGAAATGAGACTAATATTTCCAGTGATGCGTTCAGATATTAGGTCACATCTACCTGTGAACTATCCCTTAGTCTTCCCTTGTCCTCGCTTATGCTTTGATGGTACATGACAATTTGCTCTGAGAATTCATCACGCAAATCAGGAGAGACGGACAGGACAAGTCAAGGTTATGTTATATTTTCTATGTATCATGAGACATACTAATGAACTATATATCTTATCTGAAGAAAGTAATACTTATTTATGTGGAAATGTCATTCCAGCTAAAACAATATATATCTCTGGCATATTTTTTGGCCTCGTCTTGATAACTTGCTGGATTCTCCTGGGAGACAGTGCATTCTTTGGGTTTTCAAGCCTGATTTATTAGAAATACAGAAGAGAAAATTCATAAATCAGCTATTCTTAATGCCTAGACTTTAAATTAGTAGACCTGAAATATCTGTATATAGAAAGTCTGATTCAAAGAACAGCTAAAAAGATAGTTATGGTCAAAAGAACATGGAATTTGAGGGAAAGTTATTTATTAGCTTCAGTGATTCTTGAGCTAAGTCTACAATCAAGTACTCTTAATAATTATGGCTACTCATTTAAATATGAATATACTTGTGCATATAGGAGGTGGCTTTTCTCCCTCTCATTTCCTAATCATATGATTAAGGGTACACTTATTGTCTATTTCAGTAGATAAATTGCTGACAATATTACTATAAATATGTGTCCTCTGGAAGTGTTGTAGTTATAGAAATGGGTGTGTGTCTGTGCCAATATAAAGACATGAAGGACTGGGATAGAGCTTAGTGGATAAAATGAAGGCTGTTTTCACTAAATTTGGATGGTTATTATTCTGTGGAACTTATAAAGTTGTTACATACTTATTTTTCAAAAATACACTATATTTGCGAGGGGAAGAAGATTGTGCTCAATGCTTAAGGGTCTGGGTATCATGAATACTAGAGCTTAGATGCCATCAAGCAGATATGTAATAGGCTAGGCATCCCCCAAAACCTGTAATTGTATCCATGAGTGACCTAACTCCCATTTTTGGCCACTGCATATATAAAGGTACATATAATCACATACACATATGCATGCACACATATAGATGAGATAGATAAATGGATAGACAAATAGATGATCGATGATAGATAGATAGATAGATAGATATACATACTGATAGATAGATGAAATTCTGACATCTCAACTCAGAATAAGAGGTGAGTTGAATTTTGAATATAGCTATTTGTTCATGTTGACTAATTACTGAGGTAAAAATTAACTAGATATTATTTTTTGTTTTTCCATTGTATTCACATAATTTTTGGCAGTGGGTTTATTTGTTTGTTTGTTTCTGTTTTTGTTTTTTGCTCTGATAATTGAATTAGTGTCAAGTAAAGAATTTGGATATCACATTAGAGCTTTCAAACAGAAAGAAAACTAATGTAGGCAATTGTTACAACATTGTCAGATGAGCAGCAAATGAATGGCATTAGCCAGGAGGTACGAGGAGGGAGGACTAGCTGAAGGCTGGAGAATTGCACCCTGGAACAGCAGTCTGGATGCTGAAAATATTCTATTCTGAAGTAGAGCTTCACTGAGGCTACTTCACTACCCTACTCCAGGTCTGTTTTATGTCTATGAACTCTCAAAAGCCTCCCAGTTTCCATCCAAGCCAGAGCATGTATATGGAGAATATTCCTTTCAGAAATACTAAGAAATCTCAAAAGAGAAAGAATCTAAACAAGTGCCAATAGCCACATAGCATACATAGTATTTCTTAGTAAATGATACTATTGAAATTAAAATAAATGGCATTTAAAAGTTATTCATATGCTTTTTTCCTAGTAGAAACAGCTTTTCAGTATGCCATATGGAAGGCATCAAAATGACATACACCTTAAATAATGTCTACAGTTTGATTACCATACCCCTATTAAGCTATATATGTATGATGTTAATGAAAAGACTTTGTCTTCCAATTCTCTATACTTTTTTTCTTGTCATGTAGCCTTCATTTTGAAAGTATGTCTCTTGAAATGATTTAAATTGTGGCCTGTACTTATGCGCTCCATATTTTCTCACCTTTGCATCTTTTAAATTTAATTATACTAAAATTTACTTCTGATGTTTCATGGCAGAAACAATCTTTACCTACAAACAGTATTGTATCATACTATATACAAACCAGCCTATTGTCCTTTCATAAGATTGTTTTTATGATTGCTACTAACAAATATGAAATCTTATACAAATTTATACATATTGATTTTTAGTATCTTGAAAAGTATTGCACGGAACTGATATTTGAATAAAATTTATGGCACAGGGAAGTAATCTAGGGAAAATATTATGAAACAAATGCAAAAGCACAAATATTGAATGAATTAAATGCATTAAATTCTTATATAGTATAAAGCCTTGCATTAATGTTGGATGAATTCAAAATCATTTTAAATTTTCCTTTGTATCTTTTGCATAAAACACTGAATGCCAAAAGCAAGAATATACTTAGCAATGCTATTTCTATTACAAATTAATGTAATCTTTTTGACCAAAAGCACACAGGAGACTGGTTTTGGCAGTTTATTTTCAAACTTGAAAGCAGTACTGCGACTTGTTTATTTATTTACTTATGCACTTATTTGTTTATTTAATACACACACACACACACACACACACTCACACACACACACTTTGGTTGTTAGATAATCTTTTATTGAATATTTGTCCTTGTGGCACATTATTTAAACAGGCATCTCACTGCATGATTGTTCCCATGTAACACATTTTTAAGATGGCAGAGATCCACATTTCAGCCCGCACACTGCAATACTCAGGATTGTCTTAAGAGTTCTAGAAAGTTCTTTATCTATAGACCAGTACTGTGTCTTCTGAGCAATGTTTACAATATCACTCAAACTGATGCTCCACTGTGTTTAATAGTTTTTGTTTGCTTTCTTTCTCTTGGGGCTCTGATGATTTGGACAGAACCAAAAGAACCATCTCAAACCAGGTCTGTCTGCACTGAGCGAGATAGTTCCACTGTCTGCCTCAGATCTTTTCAATTGCAGGTTGCCTTGGTGATGATATCATAACCATTTCTTTTGGAGCCTGACCCAGGGTAGTGAAGTTGGGATCTAAGGAAGATACGGAGCTATGTCACAGGTGCACTTCAAGTACAACAATTTGATCTCCTTGGGTTTGATCTGGGGAAGGTGGCTGATATCAGATTTACGATGATTCTGGATGATTGAATAAAGTTGCCCTCAGTGCTAATATGCAAAAGCAGAACTGCTTTTAAAATGTCTGTATATTATACTACATACTCTTAGGTTTATGTGATTATTAGAAAAGTATATGCTAACTATCTTACAATATGAAATTATATTTCCTCCCTAATCACTATATTAGGGGCAACTTGGTTTTCTTCTGCCCTCTGAGATTTGCATCAGTTTAAGCAAGAAACATGACCTAAAGTTATGTAAAGTAAAATGATTTAGGTTATTAATGACCTTTGTTTCTAGAAACAGAATGACTGGAAACTTTTGGTATGAATTTCTCACATTTAATAAAAATTGTTTGTTAGACTGTTTTTAAAAACTCACAGAATGTGTGTGCATGCATCCATGATAGATTGATATCACATTTTGGGTGATTTTATTCTTCAGAATTCTGAAAGTTCCATATAAGTACAGTTAAAACACATATTAGAAAATTGTGAAGAAAATACTCTAAGACTTGAGTTACACCAACTTATAAATAAAATATTTACTTAAGGCAAATAATTTATACTTTCACAAATAGTTTTAATATGCCAATATTAAATGTTTGTTAAGTACATGACTGTAGATTATAAAATCTGAAACTCTAGGTTTGCTAATTTTAAGGTAGTTTGTCTTTTACTCAGAAGCAGAGAAGAAAATAATCCTTTAACTTCATTGTATTCAATACTTGTCTGATGTGCACTAGATAGAGTATAAAAGCATGATTACTCATGTACTAAATAAAGTGTGTTTAATTACAAATTTTAGTTACTGACCTCAAAACAATTACAGTACTCAGTTGAATGTAATTTTCTCGCTAATTACCTGAATAAATTGCTATGCATACTTCACACTGCTTTCTGATTTCACTTTCCTATTGTTTGTTCTCAAACCTGACAGTCAGCACTCTGAACAAGCTTTTCATCCTAACAGTTCAGTTTCCTTGATGGAAATGAATAGTTGAATGTGATTTCATTCTGTTCACTGACAAGTGGTAAAATAAAAAATGACCATCACTCTCTAGAAGCCATTATTTTCTGTATATTTTTTCTTGCGTACATATCCAGGAATGAGGATTTTAAAAATAAGGATCTATTTAGAAGTTTAGCAAACAAATATCAACCAAAGAACTTATATGTTGGCTTTGCACTTAGAGGGTAGGCACATACTTCTTTTCAAGTATATATATATTTTTTAAATGTAGTGGATATTTGACAAGTCATTTAGTTTAAGAGTGATAGTAATGTTCATTTAGAAGAATTTAAAAGATTATTCCTTGGGAATGTTAGAAGTACTTATCTCCCAAATCCCTGGCTCAAAAGATAAGAAATATTAGTTCTAGCAATATGGAATATTTCTTAGTGATCTGCTTGTTGTTTCCTAATGGAGATGGGAGAAAATAATGACAGATTATTGGCCTCTAAGTAGACATTTTTAGTGCAAAAAATGGAAGGCAATTTAGTCTATGAAATTTTTTATTATAATTTTTTAAAATTATTTGAAAAGTTCACAACTGTATAAAATACATTTTGATCTTATCCATTTTCCATTATTCCCCTTAATTCATACAAAATCCATCCCCCTTTCTTCTTCTCCTCACAAATACATTAAAAAATAATAATCCACAGAACTCAATTTGTGAGTAAAGGCCATGCACAGATTGCAATATCTATTGGGGGCCACACCCATAAAGAAAATTGACTCTCTCTACTCAAAAGACTTTCTACTATTAGTAGTTGTTTACACAGGGGAATTCGGATGTTGGTTCATTTGACCTTGGTCAAGTCTCACCTGGACAACCACAAATGCTTTGTGTCCATGAGTACATATGTTTTCATCATATAAAAAAAGACATTGTTTATCTTCAGGCCTCCACATGTCTGGATCCTTCTGGACTCTCTTTCATGTTGATCTTGAGCTTTGTGGGGAGATGTATGACAGAGATCTGTGCTTATGATTCAGCAGAAGATCATTCCTCTCATCATATTGACAAGTTGTGAGTATTGTTTTAAATACCATATGTTGCACAAAGACACTTCTCTGATGAGGTGTAAGAGCTATGGTAATCTATAATGACAAAGATATGAATTTAGGAAGCACTTGATGCAATGTCCATTTTGAAAAATAATAGTAATCGATTCACCCCTGTGGCTTATTGCCTCAACAAAGATGCTTTCTTTTTTGGCTAGATCTAGTGTTCCATTTGATATTTTCCTCTTGTGTGGCAAGCCTCATATCCAATCAATATGTGGTTGATAATAATTATGTAGCGATGGTACCCTTGTGTCGATGTTGCCAAGCTGTTTATTATTGTAACTCACAAAATTCACACTGCCCAACACAGAGTATAACACTTTATATTAAATCTAGATTCATGGCAGAAGCTTCGTGACAAATACAAATTGGGTTGCTTCATCTCCTGTGACTAATGACTGTGATATCTTCAGCAATAGTGTCTTACAATCAAATTTTGGTGGTTAACAAAGAACAATGACAGTAGCCAGTGTTACTTGGGTGTTTGTAGAATCCTTCCACAGCATGACCTTGTGTTTTTCTCTAATCAACTTTATGATCATGGGTTTTTATCTGATCATTATCCATGAACAACTAATCCATTTGTTTTGTTTTTGGTTTTTGTTGTTTTTTATTTTGTTTTTGTTTTTGGAAACTACAAATATAAATATTTATTGAAAATTTTTAAATCAATACAATTTTATTGGTTATTTTGTTTATTAACATTTCAAATGTTATTCCCTTTCTGATTTCCCCTCCACAAACCCCCTATCACATTCCCCCTTCTCCTGAATCTATGAGAGTGCTCGCCTTTCCACCTACCTTTCCACTCCCAACTCACTGTCCTAGCACACCCCAATACTAGGGCATCCAGCTTCCATAGGACCAGGGGCCGCCCCTCCAATTGATGTCAGATAAGGTAATCCTCAGCTACTTATCCAGCTGGAGCCATGGCTCCCTCCATGTGTACTCTTTGGTTGGTGTTTTAGTTCATGAGAACTCTAGGGAGTCTGGTTGGTTGGTATTGTTCTTCTTACCGGGTTGCAAACCCTTTCAGCTCCTTCAGTTCTTCCACTGACTTCTCCATTAGGATTCCCGTGTTCAGTCCAATGGTTGTCTGCGAACATCCACATCTATATTGGTTACGTTCTGGCAGAGCCTCTCAAGGGACAGCTAAACCAGGCTCCTGTCAGCAAGCACTTCTTGGCATCAGCAATAGTGTCTTGGTTTAGTGTGTACATTTTTCTTCATTCTCATTTATCAAATTAGTATCTACTACTATCAATATTAAACTCTACCAACCAAGCTAACCACACATCACAGTATGAAAATCACACAGTCTTTTGATTTAATGAATGCCAGTATGAATATCATAATAAAATAACAGAGTAAAATATGACTAAGAATAATATAATAATTTATTTCACATATTGCGTTTTTCCTTCTTATCTTTTTTATATTTTCTATCTTTTCCATCTGGAATCTAATATGTTTATTTAATTACAATGGTGGTATCAAGGATTAAGATTTAAAATATATCAAGTGAAATGCATAAAATGAATATCTGTTTTACATATCTTATTTTCTTTCTGCATTATTTTCAGGTTTTTTTTTTTCATTTATTCTTTCTTTCTTTCTGCCCCCCACTTTTAAGATTATAGTATAGTTCTCCCTTATAATACTTATAATACTTCTCCCTTTCAAGGGAGCTTCCTCCCTTCAAGCTCTCCCATGCATTTCTCCTTCTCTACTTCACATTCATCGTCTCTTTTCTCACTAATTTTTATTCCATGCCTATATGTCAGGCAGTCTTCTTACAGTCTCCATTTTGGTGTTAACTATATACTATGTCTTTAGAGTAAGGGTTCCCAAGGAAAAATCACTAGTTGTCTAATTCTGTTTAATTATTTCAATAGGAAAAATATATTTGTTTTGCATTTAATATGTACAATCAATTCTTCTAAATCTGGACAACAGACTAAATAAAACACAGTTTCTAACAGAGAAGAAGTCACTGCCTGAAGGGGAAAGGATATGGACTTGTTCTTATTTTTGACGTTACCATTCATTTTTCTCTTCATTACTGGAACTCTTTGATAACTCCCTGAAGTGTGGTTATTCTTAAAAGTATTCTAGGAGGCTTTAACTTGCTAAAGGCTTATACTCTTGACAGTTGTAATATAATTTTTGTTGGTAACAAGAAATGGACCTAACAGACAAGTCATAGTGTTGTAATGGAAAAGATGCTTGTGAATTCAGGCTCCTTTGATGTTCCTGAGCTACTGAGCGAGATATCTGGTCTTTATGCCTCTTGTACCAGGAAAGTGACTTGTATTCCAACAATCTTCAAAAGCTGCCTGCCCCTATGGCTTGTTGGTATACTATAGTTTCCAGTTTGTACTAGCTCTATGGACTGATAGGTCTTATAAGTGTACCAATAAACTGACTCAGGGTTGCTTCCAGCTAACTGTGAACCCACTAAGGACATTCTTTTCTTTCTAATGTTTCAGTATGAAAATTTATCAAAGGTTTTAAAAAAGCATAAAACAAGATATTTCTTTTATTGAAATATTAGGAAATTACAGAAACTTAATTTTGGAATTATTCATCAATCTTCCTTGCCCATATTGACTACTTTGTTTGCCAAGCCCTCAGATGAATGTTGCTGTTGTGTTTTAGCAGTATACTAGATTGTACAACTATTATCTACACTTATTATCTTTTATTTTCCTTCAGTTTATCTTCCCTCTACAAATGCATGAAGTTTTAGCTTTTCACACCTGACGGGAAACTGCAAAATTAGTAAAGATGCTAAGATCAGAGTAGGATGATGATGGTACTGGAGGGAAAAATGTATATTGAACATTAAAGTGAAGGAAGTGTAATATTGATGCCTGAAGAAGTTTGAGATCATAGAATAAAAACAAGAGATTTGGACTGTATGAAACAGCATTTTCTAGTTGGACAGAAAAAAGAAAAGTTATATTTGCTGTATGAAAAAATGTTCACATATGTGAAGAAGAAGAATGACAACATGGAGTAATTAATGTTCACTGGCTGCACTGCTGAAATCATTCAGGAAAGGATCTTGGGATAAAACTGTCAATGAATTTGTTTCTGTGACAAAGCTGTTGTAATTCAGGAATGGGATCGTGTCCTTTAGCAAGTGCTCTTATTAGCAGAAATTACTCTAGTCCTTTCAATGTTTTTAAAAAGCATGACTCTCATTCCTTCCTCTGATAGTGAAACTGAGTAAAATGGTGACAAGCCAATGATGCTAATTAGATGGTGACACTGCTTTGGAACAAACCAGTTTTGTAGATTTGAATTAGGACAGTAAGGAAAAATGTAATCTTAGTAACATTCATTTCTTTATTTGAGAAGCTTGTGAAAGCAATCAAGTATTCTTTTACTAGTTTGTTCAATAATTAGGTGAATGAGGCAAACAAAATGCTTTATGTTGTAACATCAATAACAAAAATAAAACCAGACAATATCTTGGTTACACTGTTTTCAGCAGAGGATGCAAGGAATAAATACATAGACAAAATTAATATAATTCAAAAAAATTAAGAAATAAGTAATTAGAAGGAAAATTGTAAAGGCAAAATAGTAGTAGAACTGCTAAATGGAGACTTGCATTTCAGAGGTCAGGTGAGTACTGAGAGATGAATCCGGAGCCTAGAGAGATATATAAAAGGTGTTTTCTTTTAATTTTTTAGGTTATTGTTTTTGTCTTTTGAGAAAGTCAAATAAGTTCCTCTATCAGAAACTGAGATGCATGTATTTCTCCTTTAGTAGTGGAATATGTTGAATAAAAACAAATTCACAAGGCTATGTTGGTTTTTGTGGGTGACAATTTGTTAATTAATCCAAGTTTCTACTCGTATCCAGGCAAGATAAACAAATTATTTTATCCCAGTCTTAATTCACATGATTAAGTCTCAGATCACATGTATTACACTGTATGTATCCATTTATTAGTAAAGTACTTATGTGTATAGATTGGTTCCAGAGTAGATATAAAAATTCAAGAGGCTCAAGCATGGCTGAAAGAAGATTTAAGTTGTGTAACTGAAGCCAGGAGGAAGACTGAGTGGCACCTAGAGTGAGCCGTTGAGTGAATAAGAGAGTGAAGGCATTGAGTATTCCTGTTGGCTGTGATTCAAAGTCTAAGGACAGAGTCAATGTTGAGTCAAATATTAGGATTCATCTCAGATGGAGAACTGAGATCAGGGAATGTAGAGACCATAGCACCTAACGTTGGGGCCAGATCCAGACAGGCAGATGGGCACTGAAAGGATAGCAAGTCCAGATGTACAAATGGACACATGGATGGGTCGTAAATCTAGAAGCATTAACTGGAAAACTGTGGGGACTGAGGCATAATAACATTCAAGAGACAGCCAATGATTTTCTACATCTCAAACCACTGATGCCCATACTAAGTGGTCAGATGACAGGAACGTGACAGATGACAGGAATGTTTCTCCTGCCTAATGATGTCCAAGAGGAGGCACTGCACTCATTCTTCAAACTTGTGAATTTAGTAAATTCTCTGAACTGATTTTCTTGGTATGTTTTTAACATGAATATGTGCTCTTCTGATCCTAATTTACCTTTATAAATTTAAAGACTAGATCTCTTTTTATGCCAAGCAAAGTCATTTCCTAACTATACTTGAGGTTCAGTGAACATCATACAAGAAGGAACAGAAAGATAGAGACAGATGATAGGATGACAGCTGTGACATAGGTATTTCTTTATATGGAAGGGAAGTTATGCTCCTGGAAATATCAACAATATGGCTATCCAAACAAGATCTACCTAAGGACAGTACCAACTGAGGTATCACATGTGGATGGGGAAAAATCTAACAAGGCCTCCCCAGTAGATGAAGAGCTACAGGCAGGTTATGGCTGATGAGAGCTCAAGACAATCCCTTAAAGATTATATAGATGGTCACTACTAAACACATATATATGCATATGATAATAAGTGGATCCAAGAAGTTAACATATATTAGTAAATATAACTACATATTCATATATAGGTATATATATATATATATATATATATATATATATATATATATATATACCTTGACAAAAATAACTTACTATCAAAAAGGTTTATTGAGGCTTACAACTCTATTATACTGTCCTTGATTCTATGGAGGGTATGGAATGAGGGAATTTAGACAGCTTGTCTCATTATATCTGCAGGTATCAGAGAGAAATGAATGGGTCTACTTAGCTATCTTTCTCATTGTTATTAAGTTTGAAGGCCACAGCCCATGAAATGGTATTCCATATAGTATAGTCTTCCCATCTCAATATAATCTAGTGGGATAGGACATTAACCCAATCAAATTTCTTATTTATTCCCACAATGTTCATGCCACTATTTCACCAGTGAGCATGTCTTCCCATGGAAGTCAATATCTTAGTTCACCAGACTTAACGGTATATTAGATTGATAAGATTTTTATTTTCTAGTATCATGAATTACATTATTCAGCACTATGAAAACTGGCCAGTAATGATAAAGCTCCTTTGTCAGTATTATTTTGATTTCTTCATGTTCTATTTTTAAGTTATATGATTTCTTCAGCAATGTCATATTATTATTAAGTTATGGAGGGTGACCAAGAACATTGGTAACAGCATGTAATTTTCAGGGGTCTATGGGACCTTACTGGCCAACAAAACTAAAGAAGCAGTCCATTTCTAGCAATGGACATTTTATTTGTTTATTAGGAGGCATTATTGCCTCCCCATAAGATAACTTTATTTAAACTCTTTATATACACAAGTGTATGTGAAAGCAACAAGAACTTATGGATAGATAAACCAGAGACCTAAGGAAGAAATTCCCACTATTATGCTACATAATATTATTAAATGTAGTATTTAATAAATATAAATATGATTAAATTTAGTATGATTATGATTCCTAATAACTTCTCATTATACTCCTAGACTATGACATTACTCTTCCCTCAACAGAGAAGATTCTTCCTGAGCAGATTTCAGTTAAGACAGAGAACCACATCTAGATAACATGTAGAGAAAAGAGTGCTCATACTTAAATGAAATCTTTTGTCAAACCCCTCTTCCCAAGACTCAGGAATCATTGTAAAAGATGTGGTAGAAATATCTAAACAGGCAGAGTATTGAAGAATGATTTTTTTTAAAAAAAAAAAATGTTATTTTCTGGATACCACAGGGCAGATACACCTATGAACTCACAATGATTGTAACAGCTTGTACTAGACATGCTAAATCACCAAGCCAAACAAAATCCCAGCATGAAGAGGACAGGTGAGCATGAAGATCCAACCCTAGTTGAGGAGCTGTTGCCAAGTGATTAGTGCTCATGAAGCAAGAGTCACTTTAATAATGGTTGTTACTCCAGATAGGGTAATATGTTCCAGTGAATAGGGGCATATACACAATTATATAGCCAGACTAAATAGGAATTGTTATAATTGATTTGCTTTTAACAATTGAGGATACTGAGTTGAGTGTGTAGGGAAAATAAATGAACTTGAGAGAAATTATGGAAAAGATCACTATGTTCAGAATAAATCACATAAAACTTGAATGAAAACAATCATTTAAAAGGATTAACAATAACCACTATACTCAGCAACGTTACACCAAAACACATCACATTTAAGCTATAAGCATCTATCAACTCTCTCCATAGAACTGGAGTCATCTCAAATGTAAAAGTGAATCTAGAACAATTTCAGTTCCTATTATCTTTACTGAGTCCAACTATATTTAACAGTTTGAAGTAAAGTCTATTCCAAAACTGAAGAGGATCCCCTAACTGTGAGTTCCAGATGCAAACAACTTATAAGCATCTGATACAGATGACACAGAATAAAGATACAGATGACACAGAATAATTCCTTTACTTTAAAAGGAATTATTGAGAATATAGCAATGATAGAACTGATGATAAATCAGAACTCTGCAAGGAAAACACCAAAGTTTTGGCACTGAATCAGTTTTGTTTGTTTGTTTGTTTGTTTTTCTCCTTTGAAATCGCATGACCTGGGCCTCCCCTGGTCCTGTTTCTACAAGCTTTATTTTGTCTATTAACTCACAAGAAATAGCCTATACAACTCTATGTAGAGCATACTTTGGGGACTTTTACTGGCAGAGGACCCTTTCCTAGCCCAAACTTCCAAATTCTTTCAAAGTCATCCCACAAACCAGTTGCAATGGCTTAAGAACTACATTGAAAGATTCATCACAGCTTATGGGAATCAATTTTCTGTGTTAGCTCCTTGTGTTTTGCTATGACAGAATCCTCTGACAAAAGTGATTTAAGGAAGGATGGTCAGTTTCTCAGTTGAAGTTTACAAATATTTGTTGGCACAGAAGGCAAGACAGCAGAAACCTAGAGTGCGGGTGTGTCTGAATCTGTAATCAGTAAATGGATGCAAATGAGTTCTTGATCTCAGCACATGTTTTTCTTTTTAGTGAGCAATGGACTGTAAGTGATGGGATGGTATCTCCTATATTTAGAGTGGGTTGTCCCACTTCAATTAATACACAATCTAGGAAATATATTTTCCCAATGATTATAATTTTCATTAAGTTTACCTACCGTCAATATCGACCAGCAAAGAGATACATAACTGGTTGTACTGAGCTATCTAATAAGATACATAAAATCTAAGAGCAAGCTTACTACATTTGAAACTTAGGGTGTTAGCATCTAAGCAAAGGCTTTAGATACTGAGTATAAGAAAACATGAAACAAATTGGTATTTGACAGATACAGATATGGAGATCAAGTGTTGAGGGTTTTCAGTTGTAAATATCTGAAAAAATATATATTTGTTTGTAGGATTTCTTTTTCCAATTCTAAGGGTCAAGCCTAAAGCCCTGTAAATGCAAAATCAGTACTACATCATGGAAGGACATCTCCGGGCCACTATTTGTTTGATAATTTTAAACTCTATATTAAATACAATTTGGGTAGTTAAATAAATTTCCAGTTTACATTTGTTGTTCTTATTAAATTAAATACAAATACCTCCAAGGAACCTAAAACAAGCTATATCACCATAAAAATAATTTAAGTGTTTGACTATTGAATGTGAAAATAGAAAGAAAGCAGAATGTAAATTAAAACATACAAACACAGGATTCAGAACTTATTTGGGGGAAGAGTAATGGCTACCATGTTGAACCTCATTAGTATGTATGTTAACGGTATTTAACTTGAGAATGTTGATAAATTTTAAATAGTAAACTACACCACACACACACACACACACACACACACACACACACAGTGACAATATACCTTTGAGGACAATTTTCGAAAAGAAATTCTCAGGATCAAACAATGTCTATGACAAACTATGAAAAGTATTAATATTAATCAATATTGATGCAAATATAATGTTACTAATTTTAATACTATTTATTTTAGAATACTATTGAGGTTTAATTGTGCAATTTTTTTCTATCCAAATTATAAAACACAACTTATATAAAATAAAAATAAATATATATTTTTGTGTCATCCTATTCACATTGCAGTATCTGATTCAACTAGCTTTCACCTGTACCTGTCAGTGTATGTGTGTATGTTTGTGTGTGTGTGTGTGTGTGTATGTGTATAACAGAGTATGGAGGACTTTGATGTTCTTCATAAGATCATCTTCTGTATCATTTGAATTGAATGCCTTATGTCACTTTCATGCTGCCCTTTGAAACTACCTTTCTGATCTCTTTAAGATCAAATAATGTAGGCAACCTACAGTGGCTTCACAGTATTGCACTCAGAGGATTCAAGAATAAAACCCAACAGCACAGTATGTTTGACTGCCACGCATTTGGGCATATAACTTATTGGGTAATAATAAATTAATTAATAAGAACAGGTCATTTATACACTGATAAAAAAATCCCTATGTTCAGAGTGAGATCCTTCCACTGTCTTTTAAGAGCAAAATATAATTCAAATAGAGCCATCATTTCAAAAAATATAACTTTTATTATCTATACCTTTGATGTTCCAAGACAACATTCAACCAAAATCTTTCTGTTTGTAAATATTTCCCAAAGAGTAACTTAATTGTATTATGAATTTCTACTAAAAATATAGGTGAGAAAATGAATGCTCAGAAGGAAGTATTAACTAACCTTAAGAAAATTAAATGTAAACTTGGCAGTCAGTTCTTACAGATATTGAAATACAAGTTTACCTTTCACTATTAGTTGAACCTGAACAAAACATCTTGCTTCATTCTCCCCTATTTATTTATTTTTTTGATCCATGTTTTTATTGGATATTTTATTTATTAGTATTTGAACTGTTAACCCCTCTCACAGTTTCCCACCCTGAAAACCTCCTATCAAATCTCCCCTCCCCCTGCTTCTATGAGGTGTGCCCTCACCCGCTCCCACCTCCACATTCCCCTACTCTGTGCACCCAAGTTTTAACTTTGTTTCTAGTACAGTACATGCTGAGGAGGCAAAGATATTCTTTCATTAATGATGGGAGTATTGGAATATATACTTCGATACCTTAGGATTGAACAATTTACTTACCATATAATTCTATTCTGTAGAATGGGAGAATATATATTTCCCTCTTCTTGCCTATTAATTAGTTTGCTAATCAAATACAGTAAAACATTTTCTTTGCAACATAAAACATTCACAGAATAACTTATTTTTAAAGTGTTACATTGTAGTTCATCATGTAAACATAAATTACCTCAAAGTTTAATGGATTTAAGTAGCATTGTAAATGTATCTTCACCAAAATTTGTTAAGGAACATAGTGAATGTGAAGATATGGACAATTCTAATGGTTGTAACAGAGATACTTTTCCATGGTACACTGAATTAAGATCACTGCTATGAAAATTGCTTGGATGTTCATTAACTTGATCTTCATGAAACTTACCATATTCAATTATTTATTGGGGTAACTTTGTAAGTAATGCTTTGAAGGAAATAAAACAATTATATTTTATAATGAATATAGGCACTGAGAAAACATTCACAATAAGATCCCAAGTTTTTATAAACAGTTCTTATGATCCTCTTTCTACTGAACAAGGCTCCCACTGCACAAGGAGTTTCTATAGGTATTACATTTTCTACCCTTACAGACTAGAATTTCTGAAATTTAAGTTCTATGTGCTTGTCAATTCTTGTACTGATCCCACAAAGATATTTCTTATATGTGACAGGATGATAAGGTATTCTAAGAAATTAGGAATGCACATATTAAATACAAAGAATAAAAATTTAAATATCATCTTTTAAAATTTTACTGCCATCTAAAATAACAGGTGCTATAGAAAATATCAATGTTATATTAAAGTAAGTTGTCTTAAATAAAGTGTGAAAATATACATTAACATATATCTGTGCCTAAGTATCTACTGTGATTAAAAATAACATCGATTGATCCATATATCAGATTTTAGAATGGACATGTCTAAATAATTGTTCAGATGCATATAAACATGAACAATGATCCATTTACGCATTATCCAGCATCCACAGTAATAAAGAAAGCAGTGGTAAATGAGAAAACAGGTTGTATAGACAATACTGTCTATTTTCATAAACTTTTCCAAATATGAGTCCCATTCTGTTGTGATTTTATAATGTTTTAAACCAGGTTACTCACAATTCAAATTTTCACAGTCCAAGTATATAATGCTGTTAATATTTCCAATGATTCTCATGCTCATCTGGGAAAAAAACCTGCTTTGAGACAGATCTATGAATATATTTTATGTGAAACTCATCTGGAAGCTGTAAGATATCCACAGTTCATATATATGAGCTCAATATCAGTACATTTAGTATTCTTGGTTATTAAAGACTGTACAAAGTTTTAATTTCATTTAAAAACTGGAATGTCTTTTGTAATAGTTCATACTCCATACTCAGAGTAAATAGAAGCATGTCATAATATTTACCAAGTTTGGAATATTAAAAAAAGCATATTGCTACTTTTCCTGGTTCAACATATAACCATTGTTGATTTCATTTGTGTATTATATTTAACTATGTACAGTTTTTTCTACAATTAGACAATTTTATACATTTTGAACATTATTTTTCTTATACTTGTAATTATATCATCTTCTAAATATTATGTCTTTTGTAGGGCTAGTGTGATAAAGTGTATACCATCAAGTCAGAGAAATGGAATTAATTTCTAGGTACCTGTGATTGAACGAGAGAACCAATTCACAGGAGTTCTTCCCTCACCTACACACATGTGCATCCTGTCACATCAATCTCTACCATCCTACATAAAAATAAATGAATATAATTAAAATAAAAAATTGGCTCTTTAATATATGACAGTAAAGTTATACCCAGGATATCTCAACAATATGGCAGCCTAAACAAGAGCAAAACAAGACATCAATTGATATCCTAATATGGGCAAAGAAGTCTCAAAGGCATCATTCATGGAATAAGAGCTACAGTCAATTGGTGGGTAAGAAAGAGTCCCTTGATAATTTACCAATCCCAAGATGTCAGCCCTAATCACATCAGTTACAGAATAAAATTTCAGGAGGTTCCATTTGTGAATGATACATGCATGTGTGCAACAATTTTAATTAAGGAATAAAAAGCCATGAATTTGAAGAGAAAGAAGAATGTGGACAGAAATGAAGGCTGTGAAGGGAGGAGAAAATTATGGAAAAAGAATGCTCGTAAGAAATCATTCAAAAATAAAATTTAAGTTAGACATTAAACATAAAAAAAATTATTATTTTTTTTTTGCTAAAGCATTTAAAAGTACTTTTAATTGTAGAAAAATCATACTTCAGTGTTCCATGACTTTGGCCACATTTGATTTTTTTCCATGACATGTTGATAACAAAATTTTAGAAGTAATTTAGAAAAACACAAATAACATACATGCATATTTTACATAACATTCTTTGTGTATGAATAGTAACACAAATATATCCTTGACAATGCTGCACTATTTCAAACATTGCAAGATTATGTAATAATGGAATACATATTATATAATGAACCACAGGATTAAAAATATTTACATGTGTATATGATAGCATATATGATAAATTACAATTTTTGTAAATATTTCTGAAATTAGAAATCAATTTTAATATTTTAAATATGTTTCTTAGAATTTCTACTAACTCTGAAATCTGATATATATAAAATTGAAGCTATTTTAAATAATTAAACATGTTTACAGACTATTTTAATAAACTTTTTATTTATGTCATGCTATTTAAGTTATAAGGAAGTGTCACTTTTTCTCAAACATTTTTGAAAATGTACCTCTTGTAAAATGTTCATCTTACTTTGTTTGCCTAACAATAGTTAACTGCATGCACACAGCAGGATATTGTCCTGTGGACCAAACTTTCATGTCAGAGATTTTCAATGATTTAGTTTAGTTTTAAGTTTGAAATATAATTTTTTACAGCCTTGCATTGACATCTTCTGGGGAAGTTGGTGATGGCAGAAAGCCCTGTAACTGCGTAGCAAAGAAGCTTTCTCATTTCATAATATATAAACCATCTGTCAACATGCTCACTGCTACTACTTAGAATGTATCTGTAAGGTAGCAACATTGGATACTCTTTCAGTTAATATTAGCAAAGATTTATTGTTCTATTCACCAAGTGAAAAAACAATTGTTCTAGATAAAATATATAGTGAAATTTCAATACTTTATAATTTTAAATAAAATATAAACTCTAATTTTTTAAAAAAATACTTTGTTCCTGTCCCTATGTGTGTTGTCCTATTATTTTTCAAATGTATGCACTGAGATAAGTTACTTAGTTTACTATAGTTGTCATAGCAATTTAAAAATATTTATGAATTATAATGTTAATGCTACAAATACATTAGGATCTATAGTAATGAGTTCTTTGTAAAGCAATATTTTACGTCCATTGCTTTATGTTAATGAATGACTTCAAGAAAGAGGTTCCTTTTCTCTTAACTATAACTAAATATCTGGTTAAAGATTGAAACACATTTACTTTCATAACTGCTATAAACAGATTTTATTGAAATTCATTATGTTAAGGAAAATATTGAAGGTACTATTTATTTTAAAAGAAAAGCATATAAGTTTATGATATGCTTTTTAGAGTGAATATAGTGCTTATTGGCATTAGAAATATATCACTCAAAGGTTTAATTATGACAGTACAAATTACATAAAATTGTATAAAAATTCTCAAAATAATTCCTGGGAAAGAGTGATATCCATCATTAAGCTCTGTTAATGTCTCATAATCATGTTTTTCTATGATATTATTTTAAAGAGAAATGTATCATATTATCAGCAAAATTTAAGGTTTCTCTTCATGACAAAGTTTCCTTTTTAAAATATACTACTATTCCATTTTTCATGGTCAAAGTGTGGATTAGTTTCTTTTTCAGTATCTGTTGGCAGTAGCAGCCCCTGTGACTATGTATTGGTCCTGGTGTCTCGGATGATTTCACATGTTTTAAATGTTGATTGGAGGATGTTTCATTGTCTGAGCTAGCTTTTAATTTTGCTTCCAAGAGAATCTGAAATGTACTTCAAGAATAGCACTAAAAGACTATTACAAGGTAAGTAAAATTACATCTGGCTTATAAAATTGGCATTGGCCAAATTCTCTATGCCAGTCCTACTAACATTATTAGTTTATTGTTTGCCTTGGAATTCAGTTTGTTAGGAAACTTACATAATATCCAAATTTCCAATATCCCATAATTTCCAAATGCTCAACTACACTTGATATTGATGATTAGTGATTAGTAAAATGGATTGAGACAAATGGACAAACAGTACACCGAGTGAGTAGTTCGGGAAGCTGCAGACAGAATAAAGAATTCAAAGGATGGATTTTCATAAGATTATAAACTATGTTAGAAACAAATAAGAGAAGAATTATCAAGATAAATAAGTGTACATGCCTTATTAAACATGCTTCATATAAATCTGATTCAATTATATGAGAACAGATTCTCACAGGCAGAAATTTACCCTAGGGCTATGAAACAAGTGGGCAGAACAAGGATTACCCAAACTACAATTAGTTGAAACTGGTATTCAGAGGAGTGTCTTGAGATCTAATAACACAAGCTGCTCACATGATCATGTGGAAAATTGGGAATTACATTGCAAACAAAAATAGGCATTGGAAAATAAGACGCATCTGAAGTCTTACCAAAAACCTGTCCACATGTTCAACATCAAGAAGGAAACATTCCTCATGAATCAGTGGCTCAAACAACAGTTGCTTCATTGTCTTGTTTTGAACACATTGTCGTCACTTGGTGAGCAAAATGGAGGTTCTAACAAAGAAGACTGAAGACATGTCAAGCCTGATTTTTACACATTAATTGTTAAAAGACGGAACATTCAGTATCTAGAGGATCAAAAGAAAAATGATACTATAACCCACCTTAGTTCAAAGGTTGAATCATGTCTTATTTCAAGGCGGAATTTGATTCTTTTTAACTTATAGAAAAAAAACTAGATGTTTTTGAAATAAATTTGTATATGTTTTTCTTTATTACTACATATATATATATATATATATATATATATATATATATATATAGTATTATTTAGAGCTTTATAAGAATACGTGACTACAGTCTGGATCCATCAAGATATCTTAATGGATTAAGGAATGGTAGATAGATAAATAGATACATAGATAGATAGATAGATAGATAGATAAAAGATAGAGAACAGATGGCTGGATATATATATATATATATATATATATATATCATAGATGATGGAAAGACAGGCTGATGGTTAGTGATAATTTGGTTTCAGAGTTATTATATTTAAGTAATTTAAGATTAAAAATGTAACTACATATTTTATTGTGAAGATCATTTTAGTTATGTAATGTGGTAACCAAGAAACACATAATAAGGGATTCTAAAAACACAGGGAAGAAGGAGTTCTTAATTATTTAGTAAGAGTAATAAAGTGAAATCAACGAACAAAAAGCAAAATACAAAACAAAAATAAAACAAACAACAACAACAACAACAACAACAAAAACCCTACAGTGTAAATGACAGTGAGGCTGGAAGATACCAGTGTTCAGAGTCATGGTTAAGAAGGTACCAGTGTTCAGAGTCATGGTTAAGAAGGTACCAGTGTTCAGAGTCATGGTTTAAGAAGGTACCAGTGTTCAGAGTCATGGTTAAGAAGGTTGCTTCTTCCTGTTCCTCCTCTGCAGTAACTTTCCCTTCTGTTCTTCCAGGAACTGCAGGAGTCCATCCACAAAACGGGTTTTGTGGACAAGGCTTGTTCTTTTTAGTATTTATTATTTTATTATTAATCATTCCAATTATTTACATCACAAATAATTTCCCCCTTCCTGGTTACCTCCCTACAAAGCCCCTATCCTACATCTGAACTCTTCCCCCTCCCCTTTGTCTCTGTGAGGGTGCTCCCCCACTTACCCATCCATTTCTGTCCCACTGCTCCAGCATCCCTCTATGCTGGGGCATCAAACCTCCACAGGACCAAGGGACTCCCATCCCATTGGTGTCATATAAGGTCATCCTCAGCTACATATGTATCTAGAGACATGGATCCCTGGCCGTACAACCCAGTAATCCCAAGTTGTGTTCTTATTATGGGTAGATGGTTAATTCTGTAAGAGCTACTTTTTTCTCTTGAGCATCACTGTATTTCCAGTATCTAAATACATGATAAAATATCTTCAAATTGAGAGGTAGTTCTAAATTGAGTATGGTCATTATGAATGCTGCTTGGGTGACACCTTGCCCTGATGCACTTGGATAGACTTAAATGATTATCAGTTCTGAAAATTTCGACTCAGAGAAGAATTTCCCCTAATGCAGCCTGAAGACTTTCTTATTCCTTACCATGCAATATAAAATGTGATTATTGTAAATAGTCTAGACATAAACAAATTTCTGTTTAATGTATGCTACTTCTAAGGTTCTAACTTATTAAATAAATCTTTAACTGACTAGGATATTTATTAATTTTAAACATGTTTTCATATTTGTAGGCAACTATTTTAAACCTAGACAAATTTAAATAACCCATGAAAGCATGAAGTGATACAAAACCAAGGTATTTTTTAGATGTGTGAGTTAAAAACATTGATATTTTTGCCTAGAAATAATATGATCATATATTTTAAAAATTTAGAAAAATACTGATCAATTTTATGTTAAATACTTTAATACAACAATACAATGTATTAAATATATTTAATATATCAACATTTTTGTGATTTTCTTTACTTTTCATAATTTTAATTTCTTTCATAATTTATGAATATAACTAAAGCATGCTAAAATATTGTTTCATTTTTAGACATAATTTTAATTATGAGAAAATTCACAATGTAAAAGCTTTTGCAATATTGAGAAACATATACCAACTTCTCTTATTAACAATTTTTTAATGTGAATAAAGACAGTAATTTATTACTCAAATATTAGAAGATTCAATCTAAAAAAGTTTTACTTATTTCAATATTAATAGTTATTTAATTATTTAAGTAAAACTTAACAGGTACCAGTGAAAACTCAAAAAATATTTTAAAACAAATAATGCACTTATAAAATATTTAGGAAATATGAAATAAAAGACTACAATGTCAACATAGCCACTTTAAGGTA
Organism: Rhynchomys soricoides; assembly: GCA_019843965.1. Classification (NCBI taxonomy): domain Eukaryota; kingdom Metazoa; phylum Chordata; class Mammalia; order Rodentia; family Muridae; genus Rhynchomys; species Rhynchomys soricoides. Next base: position 26,461,270 of record JADRCH010000004.1, on the reverse strand, counting down.
AAGAAATTAAAAAAGAAAAACTCTGGCAGGTTTTACAGCCTCCAAATTTCTCTAAGGGTATTAACACCAGTGAGCTGTTAAGTGGAATTAAGAAGTAAACAATAAGCCAGGCAGTGGTGGCGCACCCAGCACTCAGGAGGCAGATGCAGGCAGATTTCTGAGTTCGAGGCCAGCCTGGTCTACAAAGTGAGTTCCAGGACAGCCAGGGCTACCTAGAGAAAAGTGTGTGTGGGGGGGTGAAAGGCAGCTGAAAAGTATTCATGTTTCCAAGAGTTGAAGGCAAACAACCAAGGAGTAAGTGTTTGTTTAATGTTTGTGTAGTAAAAATACCACAGGGGAAAAAACTAAGTGCCAAAAACGATGTGCCAGATGTTTTGAGTTGATAATCAAGTATGCTGAGATATTTAAGATAAATTAATACCTGCATATAATATGCAGTATGTAAAACTCATATTAGTTATTCAAATGTTACTATAACTTGGGCCAGGCATGGTGGTTCACAGCTTTTATCCCAGCAAGGAGTTGTAGGCCAAGCTGGTCTACAAAGTGAATTCCAGGACAGCCAATACCACACAGAGAAATCCTGCCTCAAGCAACACAAAACAAAATGAAAACAAAAACTAAACAAAACAAACAAAACCCAATCAAATAACAAACAAAAAGTCTGTATAGCTGATATTAGTAACTAATAAGATAGCATGAAATTGCATTTGTAAAATGAAGTAATTTATTATTCAATATAAGATAATAACCCATTAATAACCTATAGCATAAAAGTTTTAATGAATGTGTGTTTTAATGAATTTTAATTAATGTGTGTTCTCTTATAAAGTTGTACAAGATAAATAAAGGTGTTTTTCCTTAGACCACCCTATCAGATATATGTGACAATCATATATTTCACGTTCTTCATATCTCCGATGCACAGGTTGAGTTTTATAGATTATTTTAGGCATAAACAATAATCAAACTAAACAAGCAAACAGAATCTTTTTATGAGATCCCATTCTTTAAGTCCTTGTGCTGTATCCATGTTCTTCAGATCAAATTGCTGTGACATGCTAAGAGAATTCCATACTTTCTAGTCAGTATCTTCCACCACACAGGAAATATTACAAAAAAGAAAAAGAAAAATATGTTTTAATCGATGTATGCCCCAGATGCTTTCTACGTCTATAACTACTTCAAATCTTTTAAGCTTTAGCAGTGAATAAAATTAAAAACATTAAGCTATCTTAAAGATAGCTGAGCTTCCTTTACCTATAAGATCCCACTAATAAATTACTGACTTGGTGAACATTAGGCTTTGCTTTCCTAGTGTAATAACATTCATATTGTAAAAACTGTAGAGTCCTTAAAGTATGACACTATGTCTGGAGAAAAAAATAAACAAACATCATTTGTAAACAGCACTTTCAGAGCCCAGGATCCTCTGGTAGGAAGCAAACAACCTTGCTGAATATACACATTTAAATGGATCACTGAGAAAGATAACACGTGGAATTGGTTTTACTTTTATTCAAGAAAATTCTTCCCGAATCTATCAAGTAGCCAATAAAATGACATGATTTACTACATCAACAGCTGCCAAAAGGTCCAACAAAATCACGAAAGACAACATCCTTGTTGTAATCAAACGGTCATTATTTTCTTTCAATACAGCAGTCTCAGCACTATGATGAGGATGAAATCCTGATTGAAATTGCTCAATTGAGTCAAATTGCATCATGTGTTAATGTAATTGATTACAACCTCCAACACGTTAAGCAGAGCCTAAATTAAAAAATGAATGATGGTGTTGCATTTTTATCCAACAGTAATGAAGCTTTCTTCAGCACTTCTGTCTCAGTATAAATTCATGGACATTAGAAGAGCTGATCCAAAGCCAAAACGTGAAAACGTCATATCATAAGGTCCGTCAATGACAATCAGGATACGGGTATAAAACATAGAAGGACTCCTTTGAATCCATCTCTGCAGATACAACATGTAAACTAGAGAAAAGGAAGTGATTACAGAGATTATTTCTTTAAATCCATTTAATACTTAAAATGATTAGGAGCCTTGCCTTAATTATCACATTCACATATTGTGTCACAACACTTTGCTACTATGGAAAATACTAAGGGCAAAAGCTATTTACATATTGTTAGGTTTTAATGGAATGCACTCCCTTTGATGCCTCTCACAGATGGGGAGACACTAGATAAGTATCATGAGTTCAAGGGTATTGTTGCTACAAGGACATACCAAGGATATCCCATGGTAAACTACACAAAGAAAGCCTAAATTATGGAAAGAATATAATATTGCATATAAATTCACTAAAAATGGTTGTTTTATAATATTCTTGTGATCGAAGTATATTAAAATTAATATACCATTATTATAGTAATGGTGGCTAAGACTTAAAGAGATATTTCTCCTGAAAGGAAAATAATAAAGTAAGCTAAATATGAATAAAATATTTATTTGTACTAAGGCACATGAACTATTTCCTCAATACTCAGAATAATCCATGACCCCGAAAATGAACTTCATGAAATTCTATATTGTTTAAAAATTAATGTTAGGATTGCCTATGCCCTTGTCTAATAATATCATGTTGTCAATCGTTCAAGCATTTTATGACATCTTTATGGTTAGTGACACAGGAAACCAATCCACAAATTTAGTGCTAGACTCTACTTTCCTTTTCAACAATTGCATTTCTCAATGTGAACCTAGCCTTATATAGACATACATTAAAAGGCATCATAGGTCTGGGGAGATTGTTCACTCATAGAGTGCTTGCTGAGACTTCATAAGCCTTAGGTCCAATCACAATAGAAACACTGAAACGAACAAACAATAAAAAGATTTAGGGATGAAAGGATGGGTAAGTAAACCTTGTCTTGTCAATTGAGTTTTAAATTTTATTTTGTTTTTGATTATAATATGGCTGCATTTTCTCCCTTTCCCTTCCTACCTTCAGACTATCATATTACCTTCTTCGATGTCTTACAAATACACAGACTCTTTTGATTTCCCTACACACACACACACACACACACACACACACACAAACACACACACACACACAATTATAGCCTGCTCTCTCTACACCAAGTAGTGTCAGAAGCTACACCCGTAAAATCTCACCAACAGGACTGCCTAATTATCACCTGATTTCTGAAATGGCAGAGTGACCTAGCAAATCACATCTAATGACAACAGAGTGACTGTAATTAAAATCCATCCAAGGGCAAAAGCTAATAACTGACAAATGAAGAGAAAGCATTAAAGTTATGTAAAAAGATGAATTAATAACCTAGAATGCAGTAATAACACTCTAATGACTAAATTTATCTGACAGTGTTTCAAATTCTGAAGTCAATCATTTTTAAATCAAGTGTCCAACTATCCCAGGGCTGATTAAGAAATGCTAACTTCCATTTAGTCACAGCAATTTCAAATCCTTCCATTTGTAGATATTGCACTTTAATTTTTTCTAGCATTGATTGCAGATTCAGATCATCTTGCTTTTTATTTCGCACTTTTCCACATTTCATGGTTCTGCTTCCACATTTAGCCCAACTGGAGGGTATAAAGCTGTGTTACTTTCAGAAGACTGCTGAACTTAGGAGAGTGTTTAACTGATACGGGATCAGAACTGTGGTTAAATTTTTATCGTAAAGCTTTCTAGATGAGTAGTGGTCAAGTTGACCAGTAAAACATCTGATGGGCAGAATTTAAGTTTCCCCATCTTCAGATTAATCATTAAAAATTCATGTGCCAAAATAAAGGAGTTTTTCAGTTACAAACATGTAATGTATTCATTTATCGGTAACAGAGACGAGGAGGGAAATTGAAAGATACAGCCTGGGCTGTGAGAAATGTAAAGGGATGTAACTTACTGAACCAAGCTTATATTTTTATTTTCATGGAATCATCTGGTTTTAAAGGCTCACAAAAATGAGATGTAAGGATCTGGGAGGAAATTTTTCTTGAAATGTATCTACATTTTTTTTTGTTTTTTTTTTAAAAGGTATTTCCCTATATTTGCTATCTTGGATGTGAGGAGAGGGAGACAATAGTCATGCAAATTGGTGCAATCATGATGTAAATCCATGTACATGTCTCTTAAAAAGTTGAAGACAATTCTACCACTCCTGGATATATGCTCAAATGACTCCCTCTCCTACTATAGAGATGTCTGCTTATTAATATTTATTGCTGTTCTATTTATAGAAATCTGAAAATCTGGAAGTGGAAATAATCTAGATGTCCATCATTTGATAATTAGATAGATAAAGAAAATGTGATACATATGTGTTATATAATTAATATATATATATATATATATGTATGTATGTGTGTATATATATATATACCTATCACATATAGGTATATATGTGATATGCCTATCACATATATAGGTATATGTGATAGGTATATATAGGTATATATAGGTATATAAGGTATTAAGGAAATATATACTCAGGAGAATAATGCTGGGAGCAAAAATTTTCCCTTTACCATAGTCTACCAATAGCCCTTAGTTTAACAGTAAAAGAAAGAATCCTGTGAGTCCCTTACAGTTCCATGAGTAATTGTTAATAGGGACAGACTATGTATGTTTTCTACAGATAATCACCATTATTAATGGGCATATCAAATGTAGATGATGGTATTTTATAATGTTAGATTGGCTGTTCTATACATCCTTCCTTGACCTCTGCAATGTTTCTTAGCCTAATAGACGGTTGTGTAAATGTTTTGTTTAGAGATAAGCCTTCATTATCTTCTTCAAATTATGCATTATGATCATTTTTTTATTTGATTAAACTTACCTAGATATAATGTAATTGTCTTGAGTTTATTAGTATTTTTGACATTTTGTTCAAATTACATTTTTATGCTAGAAAATGGTTTAAAACTTGTGCCCATAAAAGCCATATTTTTGAAATATGTAAATCTATGATTAAATCTTGAAGGCAACAAAAGTGAAAGGAAAGATAATGGGATATTACACTTGACAATCATGCACTATACAAGATAAGAATTCCAAAGATGTGTTTGTAATTATGACATGTCACACTCAATTACAAAATGAACATTAGGGATGGATTCATAACTACTGTTTCCATAGTATGAATGATTTTAATGAGAAGATACTTTTCTGAACTGCTTTATGGATACTATTATTCTCCAGTATGTGTTAGTTCTGTATGTTCAAATGTTAATGGTTATGTCTTATCAGAGAAGTTTATTTTTATAGGAGACACCTGGTCACAAAAGAGAATGATGAATTTGCAGCCTTTATAACATACCTCCTCCTAAGGTCTCACAGATCATACAGAATAGGGACCAGAAAGATTATGAGAGTCTGTCTTCGTAAATGACAAGAACACAGTGTTTTCCAGACATAATAAAGGAAGTCTATAAATTCACAGTACTCAAAACAGCATATTCATGTCCTCTACCACACAAGCCAGTCAGGAGTTTGGTGCAAATTTAATAGCTATAGAAGGCACTAATAATAGTAACTATACCTATTGGAAGAGGCAGAGTCAACTTTTTAACGATGTGGGTCATGGGGTGGCAACCTAATTTCAGTGGGTAGACACATATCCAAGAGTGTCTGGACACAACAAATTGGATTTGACAGCTTTTTAAAAGGAGGACACGAAAGGAACTCAATGAAAATTGAGTGGTAAATTGTTTTGCTTAATAACAAATCAGTTATCAAACAGACTAATATCAATAAAGCAATGTGACATCGAAACAGAAAACAAATATTGCTGATTATATGGATAAGGGTAACACATATATTGTTAATGGGAATATAAATTTGTCTACCCATTATAGATATCAGTAGAATGTTCTCTCATAAAAACTAACAATCAATCAATAGTGTAGTGTTTGTTAGCTAACATGCGAATATTGGGAACTGCACCAGGGTCCTCTGGAAGAAAAAAGGTGTTCTTAACTGTTGAACTAACTATCTTATCTCTTTGTCTTTTTCTTAGAGATTTTTTAGTCTTAATGGTAAGGTCATCTCCACATACTTTCAAGTTATATTTCTTTGATGGCTAATTTAGTTGAAAATTTTCACATGTTTATTGGATATTAGCATTTCATATTTGTAGAATTGTACACTACATTAACATTTTATTGATTGGATTGGTTGATTTTTTTTAATTTTGATTTTTTGTATAATAAAATTGTATGTTGGTTATTTATTTATTTTGTAGATATTGCCCTTTGTCAGTTGTGGGACTTATTTCTTAAGCAACCAGATACCTACCTGTCATTCATTTAACTTGAACTATTTCACTACGTATTCCACTAGCAACTGCACAGTTTCATGTCTAAAACTAAAGTCTTCAGTTTTACTGTTTGGAGTAGATTTTCATACAGAAGGAGACCTAGGGATTAATTTATATATATATTTATATTCTGTTTCTCAGCACCATTGCCCAAATATTCTAACCTTACTCTTTGAAATGTAGTTGGCATGTTTTATTAATCTGAAGTGTATGCCAACATTGACTTTAGCCCAATTTCTTTTAAGCTCTGTATGATTAATTGACTCTATTCTTTTCAAAATTAATACATCACTCTCAGAAGCATCCTAAAGCACAAAAGCACAGTTGCATGTAAATATAATCATTGTAGCATTATTTGAGGAACAGGAGACAAGAACCAAAACTACTGAAATGATGTGAATCTTATGACAATAGGAATATGGACACTCTCATGAAGAATTTGAAAAAATATTGGGTAGCGGAAAATACACATGATAATATCTGATTAATCATTCACAGATGACTTTGAACCATCCTCATAATTTGGATGTATGCTAAACTCTGAGGTGGGGCCCTGCAAGGAAAACAATAATATAAAAGGGTAACAATCTTTTAAAAAGACTTCCATTCTCACACTTAATAAAAGAAACAGTTCCATTTCTGTTCATACATATTTTAAAGTCTCAGCAATAGACATTTATTTATACTAGATAACTAGAGGAAAATCTATGCATAATATGTACTATTATATACAAAATCACATTCATAAGAGCACAGTTAGTGTATACAAAATCAATGATATATGCAGTATTCTGATTTAAAATAAGACACAAAACAATCTCTTTAAATGAACTGTAGTGTAAGATATATCATAAGAAATTGTTTAAAAATCCAGGAAATATTTATATGTACAAATTTTGTTACAAATTGCTCTACAGTGTGTGCTTATGTGTGTGTGTGTGCTTGTGTGCCTGCATATGTGTGTACATGTGTGTGCGTGTGTGTACATGTATGCAATGAAAATTGAAGCAATACTATCTAAAGACACATGGAAGACAAATGAGGTGAAGTGTGAGAAGAGGGAGGTAGGAAAATATAAGCAGGAAATAAGCTAAATATATACAACAAAATTGTATGAAAACTGAGAAGACAAAAGGAAGTTAAAAATGGTAACTGTGAAATTTTGTGTAACTTAGTGTAACCAACTTAAATATAAGTTATATCTAAAGTTCATTTCTTAATAAATAAAGAATAAAAATACTGTAAATTGTGTGCATGTGTGTTCAATGATACTTAGAGTGAGAAATATCTAAAGACTGTAGTACTAAGTACATAGTTTTCATTTCAAAACTAAAGAAAGTTATTGTATTGAATCTTTGCTTATTCGAATTAGCCTAATTCAAATTGTAACTTCCCATATCCATTAAAGTAAAATATTATATTTTATATCTAATGGTAATACATGCAAACATATGTAATATCATACTTTTTTTAAAAAAAAAAGTAGTGTCAGATTCCATTTTAATGAGTTTTTAAGATTTTCTTTAGTTCTGATTTGCAAATATATTTTAACAGTAACAGAAAAAAAGTCCTAATGAAATGTATATAATTTTCATGCAATTATGCACAAAATAGTTGCTAAAAGCTTAATTCACCTTTAAACTTCAAAGTAATGCAATTTACTTTACTTTGAACTAATTTTAAAACTACACAGTAGTTTTAAAAGTTACAGAACAAAATGCTGTATTTACTTCTTTTCATCTTACCAAAAATTGGAGAAGTGAACTTTAAGGGTGTTTCTTTTATTGTCAATGTCTATGACTTGTGTTCCTTTTATTATTACCATCTTTTCTTTTTTGCATTTTTATTGAGTTGTTCGGTATTCTTTTTGACTGGGTGTTCAATGCTGATAGCCTTTCTGGAACAATGCGGATATTTACCTCTTACTGTAGGGGGATTTAGTTCATGTTCCAAACTGTTCCAAATTGTTTTGCTTATACTCAGTTACAGAAGACTTTATGTGCATGTATTCAAAACATTTATTTGTGAAATCCATGCAGTTGCAATCATAATGGGTCTACGATGTATTCAGGCCATGAAACTTATTGTCAATTAAGTTTAAACCATGTCTGAGAGGGAAAAAAACACATGTAAAATATGTCAGGCTTCTCCAGAAACTTAAGTTAGCAAGCACAAAAATGACAAGATGCTAACCAGATTTTGTTTTTGTTTTCACAAGAGGAAGCATGCTCGTCTTTGTTGTTACATCTGGTGTTTCCAAAGTAGACTTTTATTTACATTTGGTGCATGCATTTACATATGTGTAGTAGCCAGACGGGTAGAGAACACCAGGTGAATAGGTGCACAGAATTAATTAAGCAGGGCTCACAGACAATGAAACTGCAACCAGAGTCTACATGGGTCTGTGCTAGGCCTTCTGCAATACATGCTTTAGCTTTGAGGGTTTGATGGACTCCTAACAGTGAGAATGTGTCTATGACTCTTTTGCCTGATCCTGGGACTTGTCTTCTCTTACTGGGGTACTTCATCAAGTCTTCATATGATGGTTTGTGTCAACTCTCAGAGCATGTAGTTATGCCAAGTATGGTTGATACCACTGGGAGACCTGCTCTTTTCTTAAGGGAAACAGAGGAGCAGTGGATCTCAGAGAGAGGGGAGTTGGGTGTAGGCTGGGAAGAGGGGACAGGGGTGGGGGAAGCTGTGGTTGAGATGTATTGTATGAGAGAAGAATAAAAAAACAAAATAGAAAGAAGGAAAGATAAGACATTTAGAGAAAATTATTTTTATGTAACCGAATAACAAGGGCATTATGAAAGCAAGAATAGAAAATGTGATTTAAAGTTCTCTTCTTAGCCTTGTAAACCTGCTTTGAAAACAAAACTTGAAGAAAACATCTGTCACAAGGACTCCAATCCAAGTGGCAGTGCTCTAATTTCCTCAGGAGCCTGCCAGTTTCTAGACAGGTTAAGCAACTGACTCAAGGTCACCTCCCTAGTATGGTGCAGGCAAGAAGCAGATTTTAGACTTGTTTTTACATTAGAGCTAGGTGCTCCACAGTTAGTGTCCTGTTACCTCATGCACCTAAAGAGAAAACGATACAGAAATTGCTTTGAGAATGAGTGAAATGTGTAATGAGGAGAAATTAGATTTTCTTTAGTCAAAGTACTTTTCCACATCTGCAGGATAGCTTCTCAAATTGCATTTATATTTTTAAACTATGTGAAATTCTATTGCTGTTTATTCCTAAAAATCCTCCCTTTTCTGACTACTTTCTTTTCTGCTCTATTTTATGTTTGGATTCTCCCCAATCCCTGTGTGTTTGTAATGCAGAAAGACCATTTCTTAACTAATCTTTTAAAACTAAGATAGAGTTATTTAGATATTAATGTCATAATTAAAGAGCATAGTCATATTGTTTTAATTTGATATAAATCTGCATTATATTGCATATGTTGCTGCACATTTAAATAAACAGTGAATTTGAATATTACAATGTCCTTTCTATATTCTTGCATTATATATTGGGATTTTCAGTCTCTATCACCAAGATGATCAAAGCCATCAAGTGACGGTTGCATAGGAATGACATTTTCTTTTTATTTGAATGTGAATTCACCTTAAGAAAATTATTTTGCTTTAAATCTGTATTGAGTCATTGGTGAAACACGATTTTTTAATGCATTAATTTCCCAAGAAATCCACCATGTGTTTTCTGAAGAAAATGTCTCAAATATATACTGAATGAAATAATTCCACATACCTCCCAAGACATTAAGTTAATGGATTTATTTTGGAAGACAGAATGTTGCTATGTGCACAGTACACTTAATTATATGTGCCCATGTGCATATGTCAAACAACAATTTTTGTGCTTGTCCAAGTATGCAGCATGTGTGTATTTGTGTGTGTGCATGTGTGTGTGTGTGTGTGTGTGTGTGTGTGTGTGTGTGTTTGTGTGTGTAGAGAAAAGGAGGGTAAAATCTAATGTATGAAATGCTAAGAAGTTTTCACAAAGGAATGATAGTACAAGAGTGCCACCTCCTGGAACTTCTACTTTTAACAATTGTTCTTTTTTTTTCTTCTTCATAATGTCCTTGACTTTCAAATGGATTGCGATAAGGGATGTGTTTTGATAGTCTTTCTCCCCAGTATTTTCCTATTCATCATCACATAGTGGTTTAATTCTTACTATAAAGTTACTTAGAATCCAATGTGTGTACATGAAAAAATTCTAGATAATATAAGATTCAAAGGTTTTTTTGAGTTAGCAGCTTTTCTTTTTTTCTTTTTTCTTTTTTTTTTTGGTTTTTCAAGACAGGGTTTCTCTGTGTAGCCCTGGCTGTCCTGGAACTCATTCTGTAGACCAGGCTGGCCTCGAACTCAGAAACCTGCCTGCCTCTGCCTCCCAAGGGCTGGGATTAAAGGCATGTGCCATCACTGTAAGGCTAGAGTTAACAGCTTTTTTATCTGTGATAGTAACAATGCCAAGTTCCAAAAGCACAGCACAGTGAATCTCATGTTGAATAGGGAGTGGTTTAATGCTACTTAGAGTGACTGATAAATCAGAGACACAATTGAGTTTTCAATATCTTGTCCAAAATCATAACGTCAGGCATAGTTCTTGGTGTATGATAACAAAATTTGGATTTATGTATGTAGAGGTTTCCTATCACAAGAGAAAATTAAAACCTCACATTAAAAATTATAACAATACTGGTTGAATTAGGAAAAGGCTGGAAGAAGCAGAGGAGGAGGGCGACGCCATAGAAGGACCAGCAGTCTCAACTAAACTGGATACCCGAGATCTCTCAGATACTGAGCCACCAACCAGGCATCCTCCATGATCTGGTCCGAGGCTCCCAACACATATACAGCAGACGACTGTTTAGCCTGGGCTTCCTGGGTGACCTTGTGCTTAGTCCGTGAGAGACTTGGGGCCCCAGTGAGTGGGAAGGTTTGGCAGGTGGGTCATAGGGGTGGGGACATTGTCTTGGTGACAAGGGGAGGAGGAATGGGATGAGGAACTGTGAGAGTGTGGGCCAGGAAGGGGGTGACCACTGGAGTGTAAAAAAAAATAAAGAAAAGTAATAAAGAAAAGAAAAAAAAGAAAATTGGCAAATATAATAGGATACTATTAATACAAAAAAAACAAATAAACCATGTAACTGTACAGAATTATATCTCTACTAGAATATTTATTCAGTTTGTAGCACTTTGATACCAAATCCTTCATCAGGAGGCAGAAAATAATAGTGTCCTTTCTTATACAAGACCTCCCACATCACAAAAAGAATTGTCTCTGAATCTGAAACCTCACCAAATATTTTCAAACCTGTTTTAACTGAGAATGATTATTTGCAATTTTTAGTTTTAATTCTGTGTTATATAGTAGTAATTGCTGACCAGTGTTCAATTACAAATCATTAAGATCCTGGAAATCAATGAATAACATTAACAATGAAGGCAACCTCTCTGGTTCTCAGTTTCCCTCTCTTTCTCTCTTGCCTTAGCTCCCTATCTCTCTCAGTCTGCCTCTCTCTTCTCTTTAGTCTCTCCCCATTTTTTGTTCTCCTTCTACATTGGCCTCTCTTGTTTCTCCCCATTCTCTCTTTCTGGACATCGTTTCCTTTTTTCCCTGTGTCCTTGTGATTTGATATATATATATATATATAAATATCTCCCAAACATGCACAATAATTTCCTAACTCTACAAAGATTACTTAATTTTCACATTTCTATACCCATATGAATAAGATTAAATGCATATAGAAGCATCAAGTATGCATTAGAACCTTAAATATTTCCAGAGAAAAATACTTTGCACAGTGGGTAATATTTTATATCATAATGTGAAATGCTCCCAGTCATTCTAACATTAATAGAAATTTAATATGACCAATTTTTAAAGTCTTTTAAGGAACTTCTAATTTACTTTCCTTTTGAGGAGGATTGAGAGTCCACGAGTCATAATACCTTCCCATTATCTTTGCAAAGTGTGATAAGACATTATTTTAAACATGGAATAATATACTTGCCCAGATATTTGCCCTTCAAATACCATTCACTCTTAAATCCCCTAAAGATAAATTCTTAAGAATATTGAGCTGATAGAAATTTGGAGAGCATGAAACTCAATGAAAATGTGGACAGAACAATGACAAGATTCACTTTGAGAGAAGAGGATTTTAAATGCTTATGACATAGTAATCTTTATGCAACTCAAATAGTCAGTGTCTTCGGGAAATGAACATTCCTATCTTATGAGTAAAGCAAGAGGGACATATTTGAGGCTTTTGCATTAGATTCCTCTATTAGCTCCAATGATGTCAGCTATGTACCAAATGTAAAACGAATGCAGTTTGTGCATCAGGGATTTGCACCTTGTAAAGCTTTGTGGTTTGCTTTCTATGTATAAGAGCTTAAAAATTGTTGAGCCTAATAACAAACAACTTCAGAACTGTGTGGTAAGCTCTCTTTAGATGCCCACATAACAACCATGAAAGTCACAGACAGGTAAACATGCTATTCAAAGGATAAAAATTTTCTCCAAATCTCTTTCTAGGTTATTTACTAAGAGTGTCAGTTAAATTAATGGCAATACAAATTTTTGATAACTCTATACATTCTGGAGATAAATATGTATTGTCTAAGTAATTTAGTAAATAAAATCTTGTACTTTAACTAAAGAAAAATACTTTAGAAGGAACTTTTTTTTCAAAATATACCACTCATTCAGTGGTACTGAGAGATAATCTGGAGTTCTATGATAAAACTGTTTTATTGTACACAAATGTAAGTAAATTAATACACAAAATTTCTTTTTGAATATATTGTGGAATACATATATTTAAAGGTCTCTTAGAAATAATCGTGTAACTATGAAAGAATTTGTGGTTCATATAAGTACAGTGCAAGAATCAAAATTTGAGTGGTACCTTGTAATTGTACCCTAACAAAGTCCAATCCCTAACACAGATGACCTTACATCATCCTTCTAAAATATGAAGAATGTGGTACTATCTTACAAATATGCCCAAATATGTTGTTAAAATAATTATCAAAGTAGTCTCTAAAGCTGCAGAAAGCCAGAGTCTAGAGAGTTTGATATGATATTCCAAAATGATTGAGTCAATTTATTTTTCTAGTTAAATACAAGGGTTTTAATATTGGAATACATGGCTGTTCATTTACCTTTGTAGTTACAGGGAAATATCTTAAGCAACCAGGACCATTAACTCCATAAGTAATGTCTAGGAAAAAAAAAATATATGTGGAAGAAATAAAAACTGACCTATAGTTCACTTGACTAACCACCAGCATGTGTGGGAGACCCTGAAGTAATATAACTTGATTGCAATGCACACATTAAAGGTTATTCCTTGAAGAAATGAGCCTTTAGTGCCATGTTTCTTGTAGGTCTATGTGAAAAAATCAGAAAAATAAAACCACAAATCAATTTAAAGCTACAAGTCATTCTTTGAGAGCGGTTATCTACAAAATGGTTCAATCGTTTGAAGTTAGAATGATAGAAGAGTCCAAGATATCTGATTAAAGATCTCTCTGTTCTATGCTTAATGTTATTAAAGAAATAAAATAAAAATTGTTGCAGTGTGACTAAGGCCATAGATGCAAACACAACCAATATTATTACATTCATGGGATGTTTACAGATGTAAATCAGACATCCTAAATGAGTGAGGAAATTCAGGGTATAAATTCTAAGGAAATAAAACAATTAACAACTGCATTCACCATTTGATTAGTGTATAAATCATGTTGGAGACCTTTAATAAAAGCAAATATCAAAACCAAATATTTTTTGCAGTTTGTACATCGGTTGACCATATGTAAATGAAATCAATAAAGTCTAATTATCTTATTATAGGTGTTTAATGATTTTAGATGAGAAATTTGAGAATAATCGGTATGTTTTGTAAAAGCTTTGATGATTTATATCTTTACTATTTTAAATACAATAAAGACATTGATGATTCACCTAGCTGCACAGCAATAACACCAAAGTTGGTTAGAGTAGCCAGTATGTTTTAAATTCTCTTTATTCATGTTTCCTTACAAGGTTGTACTTAAATTCGTTGGCCAATCAATAGAGACCGTGTGTCCATATTATTACAAGAAACATATTTAGTGGTAGATACCAGAGACAACAACATGGAGCAGTCAAAGGAAATATTGTGTTCCCTTTGCCCAGGCAAATCACTATCCCTCTCTTTTGAAATCTTTAGAACATCCTGCTTTACATTGCAACTTTCCAGGATAAGAGAAGGTGGTGGTGGGTGGATGAGGGAGCTCCCTCAAGAAACAGGGGGAGTAGGAATGGAATAGTGATTTTCCAAAGGGGAAAATATTTGAAATGTATATAAAGTAAACATACAAAAATTTAAAAAATTAAAAAAAAATAAAAAGAGATCTAGGTGTAATACCTCTTTATTCTGAGTCTTCTAACAAATTTAAATGGACAGAGAATAATGAATGTAATTACATGAATTTTGTGCATTTCTTTTTGTTATATAAGAGTAATCAGTAGCCAGGCAGTGGTGGCGCATGCCGTTAATCCCAGCACTTGGGAGGCAGAGGCAGGCAGGTTTCTGAGTTCGAGGCCAGCCTGGTCTACAGAGTGAGTTTGTGGACAGCCAGGGCTATACATAGATACCCTGTCTCGAAAATAACAAACAAACAAAAACAAACAAGAAAGTAATCAGAACTTGTTTCTTTCATTGTTTGTTCATTTAGTTCATAGCTCAGCAATCTAGAAAGCTTGGAGTAGGCACTCACAGGTGGAGAAAACCAGATGTGTACAGGACCATGGAAGATGAGTAAAAGAGGCGAGAGTTCTTGTGATTGAGACACCAAGTCATGAACTTACTCTGTAACAACCCATGTTTGGATAACTAAACCAGGGACGTGAGGGCTAGAACACACCCTTGATACACAGAACTACATTTCCTGTGTTGACATGTACTGTGAACTGATGCTTTTTAAAGCCCACAATTAAGAACAATTCTCAACGTGAACTGTTGTAAAGAAAGATCCCAGCAAGTATGACAGGAAACCAATTATATATCAGAGAATGATTATAGACCCATATGATTCTTGGTTGTTAAAGTAATAACGAACAGTTGATGCCCATGATGATGTAGTATGATGATTATGTGGGATGACTTGAAGTAGGGATGAAAATGAGGAAAAGTAGGTTATTATATTTTGATTTCCAAAGTTAAAAACCAAACAAAAATTTGATATGCTTGCAAAATTAGTCAATGATCAGTTATTTTAAAAGGTTTTCACACACACACACACACACACACACACACACAAAATTATTAAGTGCAAGTTGGTTTTTGGAGCAGCGAAAGGGCTAAGCAGACACTACAGAAAGGCATAGCAGAAAGGCACAGTCTCCTTGTTGTCTCAGGTTTTGATTACCAAAGTTAAGACATAGAAAATATTGATGAGTGCATACCATGTGTGGTCTTTTGTGACTACATTACCTCGCTCAAGATCCATCCATTTGCCTGCAAATTTCATGAAGTTATTGTTTTTAATATGTGAGTAGTACTTCATTGTGTAAATGTACCACATTTTCTGTATCCATTCCTCTGTTGAGGGACATCTGGGTTCTTTGCAGCTTCTGCCTATTACAAATAAGGCTGCTATGAACATAATGGAGCATGTGGCCTTGTTATATGTTGGAGATTCTTTTGGGTATACACTCAAGAGTGATATAGTTAGATCCTCAGGTAGTACTATGTATGATTTTTCTTAGGAACTGCCTGGCCGATTTCCAGAGTGGTTGTATCAACTTGCATTCCCACCAGAAATGGAGGAGTGTTCCTCTTTCTCTACATCATCACCAGCATCTGCTGTCACCTGAGTTTTTGAAATTAGCCATTCTGACTGGTGTGAGGTGGAATCTCAGGGTCATTTTGATTTGCAATTCCTTGAAGACTAAGGACGCTGAACATTTCTTTAGGTGCTTCTCAGCCATTTGAGTTTCCTCAGGCAAGAATTCTCTGTTTAGTTCTTTTTCCCATTTTTTAAATAGGGTTATTTGGTTCTCTGGAGTCTAACTTCTTGAGTTCTTTGTATATATTGAACATTAGCTCTCTATTGGATATAGGATTTGAAAAGATATTTTCCCAGTCTGTTGGTTGCTATTTTGTCCTATTGATAGTGTCCTTTGCCTTACAGAAACTTTGCCATTTTATGAGTCCCCATTTGTCGATTTTAGATCTTAGTGCATAAGCCATTGGTTTTCTTTTCAGGAAATTTTCCCCTGTGCCCATATGTTCAAGGCTTTTCCCATAACACAAAATAACTCATGGACCACATGAAGATCAAGATGAAGGAAGACTAAGGAGTGGATGCTTCAGTACTACGTAGAAAGAGGAACAGAATAATAAAGGGAATTGAGGGTAGGGGGGGACTTAAGAGGCAGAGAAGGGGGAGAGGGGAAGAATCAGGTATAGGAAGAGATGTACATAGTGTCAGAAAATTCAACAGAGGTGTGTAGCAAGGGTGGATGGGGAACCAGAAAGTCCCAGATGACAAGAAATCAAGAGCTTCCCAGGACACAACACGGATGACATTGGCTAAAATACCCCACAAAAATGAGGGAGAACCTGTCGAGAAGAAGTTAGGCATGGCCCCCCAGTTGAGGGATGGGGCCACCCACTGATCTCCAAATTTTAACCCAGAATAGCTCCTGCCTAAGGGAAGTACAGGGACAAAGAATAAAACAGAGACTGTAGAAAAGGCCATCCAGAGACTGCCCAACCTGGGGATCCAACCCATATTCAGACACCAAACCCAGAGACACTACTGCAGGTGCCAAGAAGTGCTTGCTGACAGGAGCCTGATACAGCTGTCTCCTGAGAGGCTTTGCTAGATCCTTATCAATACAGATGGGAAGGCTCATAGTCAAACATCAGACTGAGCACAAGAACGCCAACGGAGGAGTTAGGGGAAGGACAGACGGAGCTGAAGAGGCCTTATCTGTAATCAATGAGAGGGGAGGCCCTTGGTCCTGTGAAGGCTTGATGCCCCAGTGTAGAAGAATGCTAGGGCGGTGAGGCAGGAGTGGATAAGTGAGTGGGGGAGCACCCTCATAGAGCAGGGTAAGGGGTGTGGGATAAGGGGTTTGCAGAGGGGAAACCAGGAAAGAGGATAACATTTGAAATGTAAATAAATAAAATAAATTAAAAGAAGAAAAGAATATATTGATGGCCAACATATTTTCAGTATGGAAATGACTTTTAGCTCCAGTCCACTTTTTTGCTAAAACCAGAGAAAGAAAAAAACAAAACGAAACAAAACTATCCTCATACCTGCAAAACCTTAAGGTTCACTATTCCATGCCTTCTACCAGGAGTAAGAATTCTCGACTCTTTCTTCCAAGGTCATGGTACAGTCATGTTCCTGATGTTGCCATGGCTTTCATTGAACTGTCTGGGATGGGAACAATTTACAGTGCATCATATTGATCTAAGCTTCTCTAAGAGACCCTTAAAAATTTCCTCAGAGAAATCAGTGGTTTAGGTCATGAGATTACCTATCTTAAGGTATCCATTTGGGATGATTTTTATGTATCTTTTTAAAAATTCAGATCATGTGATGGTATATTGTCTGTAGTAGATGATCAGAGATGCTTTCAATCTAGATTGAAACAGTACATTAGCCAACAAATGGAAAATAAAACCAATCTTCTCTAACATGGCAGATTTTGAGTGAAGTATTTGTACTTATTTCTTATCTCTGAGAACAATTTGATAAATATATGGATTATTTGTTTAAGATAAAAGCTATATACTCCACCAGTAATAACTAATTTAAAATACTTTTCCAATAATATAAAGAAGTACATTATCCCTCAGCAAGATTTTTTTATTGAATTTTTGGAAAGAATATTGAAGCAAGAGGAAAAAAATCTCAAAATCAATCTGTAAATAGAATCCCTCTGTATAATTTATTCCTACTCTATTATTGGATTTTTAAAAACTCTTTATTAAAACTAGTTTGACAGTAAATTTTTAAAAAATAAGATTTTTCACATTTCCAACATGCCTTGTTTATTATATAAAGTTAAGATAAATCTAATTCCCTTGCACAAACACATCATCCTTTGCATATTACTAAATTGAATAACAAAAATAAAACACATGTTGAAGCTATCATGAATAGTCACTGGAGTGGTACTGCCTTCTCTCAATAAGTCTGCAAGTCTTTAAAGCCTGATTGTGTTGGTGGTTGAAAAGTACATGAGACATTGGTGAATATATCACTTCTGTCATGTAGAAAGAAATTTTGAAAGATCCCAGTCTATCTCTGACCAGCAATTAGCCTATGCATAAATATGAATTTCAAAATGCACTCCTATTTTGTAAAAGTAAAGCTCCTATTGCAATAGGGAGAAGAGAGATTTCTAAATAGGATCTCCAATCTTTCAGTAAGTATTAATTAGTAATAATTTTCCACTCAACTATTTTCTACATGTATACCCTAAGAAGTATTTGTATTTTTCTATAGTCATTCTTTGTGATAATTAGATCAAAATTTCTTTATTATGAATCATACAATAATTAGGAGATAAATCAATATTTAGAAAATAAATCAAGCATTTCAAAACAAATGCAAATAAGTATTTTCACTTATAATGCCAACAAAAATTTCTTTAAAAAATATTGTTCGTTGTATTGAGGGTCACACAAAGCTTTTTAGTTATTTCATGCATTTTTGTTGGGTGTGTGAGCATGTGTGTGACACAATGCATGTATGGGAGTCAGAGGACAACTTGTAGGAGTCAGATTTCCATGTCCACCATTTGAGTCCTGGGGATGAAACTCCATTTGTCAGGATTGGTGGCAAGAACCTTTAACTACTCAGCCATGTTGCTCATAGCTTTTAGCATCTCAAGCTGATTTATGCATGAGAAATATGTGTGACACAGTATGTTTTGTGGGTATAAATTAGTGTATTCATTTTATCCTTGAGAAGTTCCAGAGCTTTTAAGAGACTCTCAAAAGTAAAAATGAACATATTGTACTAATGATTAAAATCACTATAGAACATCAAGAAGAATTAAAGAAATTAAGCTTAAAAATAAATTATTGTTTTCTACATAAATTTAAAATACCAAAATGCAAGCCTTTTCATTCTCTGGATAGCCCAATGGTGGTTGGCCAGAGCAAGCACCTGAAGAAAGGAGGCAAAAACAGGAGCCAAGAAGAAAGTGGTGATGCCATTCTTTAAGAAAAATTGGCAGTCTCTGGATGGGATTTCTATCAGTTTTTGTTTCACTCTTTGTCCCTGCATTTCCTTTTGACAGGAAGAATTCTGAATTAATATTTTTGAGGTGGGTATGTGCCCCATTTCTTATCTGGGGGCCATGCCTATCCATTGGATATGGTTTCTACAGGTTATATCTTCCCTTTACTGGTTATTTCAGCTAAAGTCTTTCCTTTTGGGTCCTGGGAACCTCTTGGGCACTGAAGTCTGGGACTTTGTAGTGGCTAACCCCTGATCCCCCTAGCCCATTGCTAAGCACCTACTTTCAAATCCCTGACCGTCTGTACTTCTTCCCCTCTACTCCCATATCTGAATTAGCCACCTTTTTCCTCTCCCCCTCTTCTCTTCTTCCCATATCTCTCCCTCTACTTCCCAGAGATTATTCTCTTCCCCCTCACTGAGTAGGACTGTAGCATCCACAGTTTGGTGTGATCTTCTTTCTTCTTGGGTTTCATGTGGTCTGTGGGTTGTATCGTGGGTATTCTGAGTTTTTGTTTTTTGTTTTTTGTTGGCTAGTATCCACTTATCAGTGAGTACATACCATGTGTGTTCTTTTGTGACAGGGTTACCTCACTCAGGATGATATTTTCAAGTTCCATCCATTTGCCTGCGATTTTCATGAAATCATGTTTTTAATAGTTGAGTAGTTTTCTATTGTTTAAATGTACCACATTTTCTGTATCCATTCCTTTGTTGAGGGACATCTGGGTTGTTTCCAGCTCCTGGCTATTATAAATAAGGCTGCTAGGGCTCCATCCCATCTGCAGATACCAAACCCTGACACTATTGCTGATGCCAAGAAGTGCTTGCTGACAGGAACCCAGTATAGCTGTCCCCTGAGAGGCTGGACCAATATAGACGTGGATGTACACAGCCAAACATTGGACTGAGCATGAGGACCCCAATGGGGAAGTTAGGGCAATGACTGTAGGAGCTGAAGGGGTTTGCACCCTCATAGGAAGAACAACAATACCAAACCATCAGAACCCCCAGTCTCCTAGGGACTAAACCACCAATCGAAGAATATGCAGGGTGTACTCATGGTTCTGGCTGGATATGTAGCAGAGGATGGCCTTATCTGGCATCACTGGGAGGGGATCCCCTTGGTCCTGTGGAACCTTGATGACCCAGAAAAGGGGTATGTTAAGCTGCTGAGGCAGGAGTGGGTGGATCAGTGGGGGAACACCTTCCTAGAGAAAAGGGGGATAGAGGAAGGGATAGGGGGTTTGTGGCAGGGAAACTGGGAAGGGGGATAACATTTGAAATGTAAATAAATAAAATAACCAATAAAAAATGAAAAATTGGAATAGTGTGAGACTCCAGCTATGTATGCTATTGGAAACATTGGGAAAATACTAGGCTTAAAATTGCACAGGTTCAAGGGTCAAGTGCTTAAAATGAGCCTTGCTGATCTCCAGAATGACAAAGATGCATTTAGAAAAGTCACTAAAGGTAGATAGGGGCAAGATTTCCTGATGAAGTCCCACTGCATGGTTTTGGGTCCTCCTATTTTTGTGATTGTGTAGTTAAAATAGACAACAAATAGATATGAAAGACATCCTATGTACAAGATCAGTAGCCCTCCCAGACCCAAAACGAGGTTTTAGAAATCACAACCACGAAGTAGAGATACATAACTTGAGGGAAGTGGGAAAGACACAGAAAAGGCTTGGTACATTTACCTGCTTCACGATGTCTTCTTAGAAGAGTTAAACGATGAAGAAAGTCAAGTGTGAATTGGCAAAACTCTTGGAGCTCCAAGATGTAGGTGTTAGTTCTGGAAAGTCTAGTATGACTGGTGGTAAACAGGAACAAGCTGACACTTGTAAACTGCTATTCAAGAAACTGTGTTAAAAATCCATACTTTTAGTAGTGACAAAAAATCATAGTTTTAAAAAAGAAACACAATAGACAACATTTATATTTTGAGACAGTCTTGTTATATATCCTTGGCTGGCCTGATGTTCCTTGTATAGATCCAGCTGGCCTTGAATTCACAAAACATTTATTTATCTCTGCTTCCCCAGTATAAGGATTAAAGGCATGGACCATCATACCTAGTGACAAACAGTACATTTTATTCATTTATTTTTAATTAATTAATTTATTTATAGGATACTCTAGATTTTATTCCCCTCATGGTTCAACCTCTAACTGTTCCACATCCCATACATCCTACCCGCCTCTGTATCCACTAGAATGTCCCCACCCCTCCACCAGACCTCTAAACTCATTGGGGCCTCCAGTTTCCTGAGGGTTAGATGCATCCTCTCTGACTTAATCCAGAACCGGCAGTCCTCCGCTGAATGTGTGCCAGGGGCCCCATATCAGCTGGTGTATGCTGCCTGGTCGGTGTTCCAGTATCTGAGAAGTCTCTGGGATCCAGGTTAGTTGAGACTGCTGTCCTCCCACAGGGCCGCTCTCCTCCCCAGCCTCTTTCTGCTTTCCCCTAATTCAACCAAAGGGGTCAGCAGCTTCTGTCCACTGGTGTTGAGCAAATATCTGCATCTGATTCATTCAGCTGCGTGTTGGGTCTTTCAGAGGGCAGTCATGATAGGTCCCTTTTTGTGAGCGCTCCATAGATTCTGTAATAGTGTCAGGTAACAATACATTTCATAACCTGATTTTAAAGTATAAAAAGGAGTGTACACAAAATTCACCACAACTGTGATTCAAATGCATAAACACATTCATGATCAGTAGCTGAACTTGGATCTTGGAATACTGAAGACCTTCACAAATGATTCTTCATGAGGCAGGCAGATTTCTGAGTTCGAGGCCTGCCTGGTATACAGAGTGAGTTCCAGGACACCAGCCTGGTGTACAGAGTGAGTTCCAGGACAGCCAGGGCTATACAAAGAAACCCTGTCTCAAAAAAAATAAATAAATAAAAAATAAAAAACAAAAACCAAATGATTCTTCATTATGTTTCTCACGTTTTCAAAGGGTTTTCTACAGTTGTCAATGATAGACCATGGAGAGGAAAAACACAGTTGTTCCAAAGAAGGGAATAGAAACATGTATACAAGGCAAAATGTTTGTATTTATAATCTATAATAATTAATTTCTCTGTAGTTAGGATCTAAAACAGATGAACTAAAGTATCTATTGGTAGAATTTTTCCATCAAGAAACAGGATCAGAAAGGTATAAAAAGAAACAACAGTCAGCTTAATTTTTATCATTGACCAAAGAGGAGAAAGTCCACTTCTGACTGTCATATCTGTAATATGCTTATTCCGGGCAAGCTGACATGGACTCTCTTCCATTTGTTTACTTATATTTTATCTACTGCTACGTGTCTAGAGTTCCAGTGGTAAATCGAATGATAATTTTTCAGTGTTGGTTTAGAAACTTCACCATTTCCTTTCGAGTCTCAGAAATAGGTCTTAGGTGTTCATTTGTATCTTGGAAAGAAGAAAATGTTCTCAAAGTGGTTGTCAAAAATAAAATTGCTTTTTTTGATGTTTCTTTAAATTCTATCATGCAGTATTTATTTTCTCACAAATATATTTTTTCAGACATATTTTTTTCCAACCAGTATAAAGCTTTGATCTTTTCAATTGTGATGAAAACGGTCACCTTTTCTGTGTTGACCACAATTCTTATTATAGAACATTTTCTTCCTATTTTTTTTCTTACATCTGTCAGTCATAAAATGAAATATTCAAATGATTATACAATGCCATAATATATTAAGGAAAAATCTAATATCAGAATTTAAATATTTTGCATTTTATTTATGTATCCATACATATATACATACATACATACATACATACATACATACGTACATTATTTTCACTTTCTTAAGAGCTTAAGATGATCATACCCACCCACAAATTGCTACTATTCCCTTTGGTGAGTGACAAGCCTATTGTTTACCAATCCTACTTTTCACTTCTGCCTTTGAGATGTTTTTTCTCGTGCGCTCTTTAGTTAGTGTTAGGTAAATTTGAGGTATTTTTCCTGCTCTCTAATTCAGAAAGTGTAGTGATCAACCCATTTCTCTTTATGGATTAATGAAGTCAACATGATATTGGTTTACAACTCAGGTTCATCAGTTATCAAAGCATAACCAAATATACAACTCTAGATTACAACCTTTGGAAGGATTCTCCATAAGATTTCAGAGATATTCACACCATCGGGCCCTCTTTGGAAGGCTGAATACTATTCTAAGAAGAATAATGGATGGATACTTAGGATATTTCATAGCCTCTTAGCTGAAGCACATGGAACTAAGCCTTCAAGGGGCTAAAATACTCTTACAAGCTGGAATTTATCAGGTGTCCTTAACTTTACCTATGCAAGCCTCATTTAATTACAAAATAAAAGTATTGAGATCTATGAAAAAAAGTCATAAAAATTCAATGCCAGAAGTTGTTTATATAGAAAATTACCTAATGAGCTTACCCAATTATTTGAAAATAAGAATTCTATATACCTAGGGATTATGTTTTGTACACTTACACAATCATCTTTTCATGTATTGGTCATAAAAATGTTATCTAAATTATTGCAACTGGTTTCATTCATGAGTCTTACATATAATGTATACACATTTAGGAAGTCTTGAAACAGAATTAAAGAGATATAAAATGCATACATTGAAAGATACATTTTTTATATATAGTAGCTTTTGATAGTAAATTTTAAATTCAGTCTTTAAACTTACTTGAATATTAGTTGGATAACTCTGTGTTCAACAAAGAATTCAGTCCATATGGAAAATATACCAAAAAGTATACACGAGATTGTAAATTGTTTTGAAAACAATTTTTTAATTTTCATGACAGTTAGAACAAAATTGTAGACAATGTGGACTGATTACTTGGGGAAGGATGTTTATTGTAATCCTTATTATGTGAACTTCATAAACCTTAATTAAAATATTTCAGTAGAGGATTCATCAAATTTTGTATACATAGAAGTCAAATGACTTATATATTCTATTAGACAAAATTAGCTTAGTCAAAACATTCTATTTTATACTGAAATCAAAGATAAACAAAATGAGCATAAAGCAATAGGTATGAAAAACTAAAAGCATACGGGAAATTTCATCAAAACATCTGGCATCCTCATATTACCAACATATCATACACTATTTGCTTATATTACAAATACCTATCCAAATTTAAAATTAGAAAGCAAGATATATCCTATAACAAAGCCTAACATTTGTCCCATTGTCTAGCTGGATACAAACTTCTAAAGTTTGACTTACAGATTAACACAGATTTCATTCACTACCAAACTGATTAGTCTTAAAACTAGTGTAATACTTCTAAAAACTGTCAAGAATTGTATTATTTTTTTCTTACATAAAAATCTCATTTAGTAGGGTAAAACCTATTCATTATTGATTTTGTGGATCTATTGTGTCTTTTGTGTCTATTTGGAACAAAATACTTCTCTCTCACCTTTCCAAAGGATGCCTGAATCTTCCTTGCCAAACTAACTAATTTTGTAGCAGAACAGAGTATTCTAAGGTGGCTAAATCATACAAACTATCAGAGGAATTTTCTTCTTAAGACCTAAAGCACCATGTAAGGGTAGTATTCCTATAGCTTTTAAAGATATTGATAGAGTTGATTGGTTTAAACTTAGCATCTGAATTAAGGAGTCCTCTTATGGCCTTTTCAGGCCTTTATGCCTCTATGATTTGTTTTCTCTTTCCACTGTCTTGAATGTGCTCTTCATTCATATCATGTTTCTCCTTCTAAGGCGACCTTTTCTGCCTTCATATCACATGCTTCCATTATTTTATTTTATTTTTTATATTTGGAATACCCCTACATTCTTTAAGTTCTTACTTGCCTGTCATAGACTCCTATTACTTATGGCCTGCATGCATGCATACACTCACATGAACAACACACACACACACACACAGAGAAAGAGACAGACACAGAGAGAGACAGACACATATACATATATTCACACACAAACACACACATACATACATACATACATAGATACACACACATGTAAATTAATACCTAGAATATCCACATATAAGAAAAATTAAAAAAAAGATGATTTTCTGCATCCAGATTAGTGTACTAATATCATACTAGTGTACTAAGTAGATAATGAGAGAAAATATTTCATTTGAAAAATTACAATAAATATGTAATTAACACAAACCTTTAAAACTTTGTCTAGTGTTTCTGATTTTCTATTGTTTCTATTACTACTACTGTTTTACTCAAACATAATACAAGAAGTGAAGTTGAATGTTGTCATTGTATGCCCCATGTTTTGTAAATATCTTAATGTTTATTAAGTTTTTTCATCTCAGAAAATAACTTGCATTCATTTAAGATCTGAGACACTTAACTGAGACTGAATTAACACTGTTGCTTTTCTCCTATTTCACTCTCTCAAATCAAGTGGGTCCTAAAGGTGTTCCCCCTGGGTACATTTACAGAAGACTTAGTATATAAATTGTTTTTGGTTTATTCTTATTGGGTGAGGTTGTTTCGTTTGTTTACATGAGATGAAGTATCATTATATTGCCACAGCTGGCCTGGAGCTTACTATTTAAAGCAGGCTGATTTCAGTCTCACAGAAATCTGCCTGTTTCTGGTTCTCAAGAGGTGAACCTAAAAGTGTGTGTTACCAAACATGCCTTTCAGTAAACTAAGCACAGAATTCACATTATACTTGAGGGTCTTTCTAGGCCAACAACAGTTTTGGATTGTAGAATTCATTGGATAATTGAAAGTTACAATATGGTTCTGTCATAAATTAAGCTTTTAAATTCATTTCTGAATGTCAGTCATATACACATATAGAGCTATGTGGACAGTATAATTATATTTGATTATATTTGTATAACTCAGAGTTGTATCACTCAGAATGAGTGCTTAGTATACTTATATTAAGTGGAAGATCACAATTCATCATGTATTCTTCACATTAGACTTAAATGTCAAGCACATGGCATCATTTTACAATGAATTTAAACAATTTGTTTATTTCATTTTTAGATTATAATTATTTTACCTTTTCTTATTATTTCCTGAAACCCTTTCATATATTTCTGAATTCTCCCTTGCAAACCCATGCAATCTTTCCTCATGAACTTTTGAATATTTAAGGAAAGAAAACATGTGAGTTGTTCCTTACAGACTCTCATATAGTCACAAATCTATTTGCACATGTCTTCTTCTACATTGACTTAAAGTGCTTTATCAATATTACCAACATTTTTTATTTCCATTTGATTGTTTTCTGTCATCAATTAGCCATTCCAAAACATATGATCATTGACATAATAGTGCTTGCTAAGTTTAATGGTTATTAACACGAGGAGGTCTATGGGAATGATCTAGCTGAGATTAGTGGCAGTGAGAGATATGGATCCAGAAGGGACCAATTTCTGTAACCAGGAAAGACTCCCAGTGGAGGGGTAAGCACAGCAAACTACCCACAGAATAGCCTCCAACTCCCACAACAAGTTACTGCATATACCAAAAGATGATCTACAATCATAGAAAGACACTTGCTCAACTATATTCACAGCAGCTTTATTCATAATAGCCAGAAACTGGAAACACCCTAAATCACCCTCAACTAAAGGACAGATAAAGAAATTGTGGTTCATTTACACAATGGAATACTAGTCAGCCATTAAAAACAAGGACATTATAAGTTTTGCAGGTAAATGGAAGGAACTAGAAAATATCCTGAGTGAGGTAACCTAGACCTAAAAGGACATGCATGGTATGTACATATAATTGGATATTAGCTATAAAGTTCAGGATAACTAAGCTATAATCATCAGACCCAAAGAAGCCAAATAACAAGGAGTGCCCATGAAAGGATGGTTGAAACTTTCTCAGAAGGGGAATCAAAATAGATATCAGAGGTTGATAGAAGGAGAAACTGGGTGGAAGAAGGGATGTGGTGGGAGGGATGATCACATGCAGAGAGAGAACGGGAGAGGAGAGAAGGGAAATTAGAGTTGGGGGCAATCTCTAGGATGTACCAGAGACATGGGATGGGGGTTAGGCCTCAGGATGTCTGTGAGGACCACCTAGCTGAGACTCCCAGCAGTAGGAGTTATGGATCTGGAAGGGGCCACTTTTAATAGTTAGGCAGGACAAAATGTGTACTCCCTACAATATGTGCAAGGTAAAAGAGCATAGATGGAGGGAATGACCAGCTATTGAATGCCCAAATTGACATCATAAATTTGGGCAAGAACCAATCCCTTATATTATTAATGATATTCTGTTATGCTTGCTGACAGGAGCTTAGCATTAGTGTTGTCTGAAAGGCTCTACCCAGAAGCCAATATTCAGTGGCTGGTTTTGTGTGTCAACTTGACACAAGCAGGAGTTATAACAGAGAAAGGAGCATCCCTTGAGGAATGCCTCTATAGATCCAGCTGTAAGGCATTTTCTCGATTGTTGATCGAAGTGGAAGGGTACATTGTAAGTGTTGTCATCCTGTGTTGATAGTCCTGGATTCTATTAGAAAGCAAGCTGAGCAAACTTGGGGAAGCAAACCAGTAAGCACCTCTCCATGGCCTCTGCATCAGCTACTGCCTCTAAGTCCCTGCCCTGTGTGACTTCTTTTGGTGATGAACAGCAATGTGGAAGTGTAAGATGAATAATGCCTTTCCTCTCCAATATGTTTCTTGGTCATGATGTTTTGTGCAGGAACACAAATCCTTAAAGAATGGAAAGAGATGCAGAGACTGAGACTTGGAGCCAAGTATTAGATGGAGCTCAGGGACTTTTATGGAAGAGTTGGGAGAAGGACTTAGGAACCAAAAGATAGGAACTCCACAGGAAGACCAGCAGATTCAACTAACCTGGACCCTTGGGTGCTCCAAGAGACTGAGCCACCAATCAATGAGCCATCATGGGCTGGTCCTAGTCCGCTGCATGTACGTAAAGGATGAGCAGCTTGGTCATCATGTGGGTCCTCCAACAACTGAAGTGGAGCTGTCCTTAAGCCTGTTGCCAGCCTGCCTGTATGTGGATCCTACTCTCCTAAATGGACTTCCTTGTCTGACTTCGCTGGGAGAGGGTACACCTAGTACTGCACTGAAAACCAGTATTTTCAACAATGAGTGTTAGAACCAGACATTTACATGGAAGATGAACTTTTTGTTCACAAGCCTAACTCTATCTCATACTAACTCAGAGGAATAAAGATACAGAATTCTAAAAATCCTAAAACAGAATTGTAGAAAAATGCTAATATAAGATTTATTAATTATAAAGAATTGACCTGTAAAATAAGTATTTGGCAATCAGAACTTTATTGAAACTATATGTTCTTTTCAATAAAATATACAAGAAAAGACTAAAGCAATAACTTTCATAAAAAAACAAAAAAGGCTGCCTATATGATTGTAATAGTATGTTAACCAGAATATACAATGGACTCTAAAAATAGTAGTGATAACAAAAACACCCCAATTATAAAATTATCAAATGTTGTATAGATATATCAATTAAAAAAGCATATAGTATTTTTTTATTTTTTATTTATTTATTTACTTATTTACTTATTTCATATTTTATTTATATTTCAAATGTTACCCCTTTCCAGATCTCCCCTTTGGAACCTCCCCATTCCCTCCACCTTCCCCCTGCCACTATGGGGATATTCTCCAAATCTCCAACCCACCCACTCACCTACCCACCCACTCTCATCTTCCATCATTGTCATTCTCCTATACTGGAGGATCTAACACCCTCAGGCCCAAGGGCCTATAGTTTTTAATCCATTATAGAATACTACTGACAGAGTCAATGTAAGGTGTTGGTTGAGTCATGATTATGAGGATATATATATATATATATATATATATATATATAATGTGTTATATGTATGTCCATGTTAGTGTGTGTGTGTGTGTATTCATATGTATCTACTTGTCACCTTTTCTTTATTTTTAAACGTTTTTTGGGGGGGGGGTTCGAGACAATGTTTCTCTGTGTAGCCCTGGCTGTCCTGGAATTCACTCTGTAGACCAGGCTGGCCTCGAACTCAGAAATCTGCCTGCCTCTGCCACCCAAGTGCTGGAATTAAAGGCGTGCACCACCACTGCCCAGCTAACTTCTCACCTTTTCATTTTCTCTCTCTCTTTCTCTCTCTCTCTCTCCCATGTGTGTGTGTGTGTGTGTGTGTGTGTGTGTGCGCATATGACACAAATAAGTAACTGATTATACAGCCAGTAGAAAATGATGTGTTATAAAAGTGAGGTATCTGATCATATAGATATAGAACTTTAAAACAGTTCCAGAAAGTGCAGGAAACCCATTAAAGGATTTATTTATAGTAATTCAAACAAGATGAAATTCTGTACAAGGCAACATCTTAGAGGAAGCAAAAAAAGCAGTAATTACTATTGTCTGTGGACCTAAAGGATTGAAAAGGAAGAGAAGAGAAGTGTATTTGAAAAGTAAAATGAATTCATATTCTACTATACTGTTACATATATATGAAACATTTTTCAAAATCCATAGGGTATTCAATATTCACAGTGAATTCTATGTGAAGCACTTTGAGTCCATAATTAAGCATAAATGTAAGTTCATCAATTTTCATAAATGTGCTACCCTGATGTAGGTTGTTGTCAAAATACTCTGTGATTTGTGGGAACAAGGGCTCGATGAGATATCCCTCTACTGTCTTTGCATATTTATTGTGAACAAAAATGATTCTAAGTATAAAGTCTATTGAAACGATTATATATTACACATACAAGGAATGAATACAATTTCAAAGAAAGTTGAAGAGGTTAGTGACTCCTTCTCTGCTGGAGAGACCTTGTCAAGGTAAGGAAAGAGACCTTTCATGAGTGTCTGGCAACAACCAATAACATCAGAGACACATTTCATACAAAAGCATGATAAGGATGAAGAGACAGAATGAAGATTTTTCCAGAGTAGAAAAAGAGAAAGCATTCCCCAGATAAAAGACTATAGGTTTATTGCAACAGTTTAGTTAAAGAGAACAGTGCAGAATAGTGGAATTGCACATTTCTCTAAGAGTTAACAGAACAAAGGGAATTGAGTTAAAGGACATAAGTTACTTTCTACTTTGAATAATTTTAGAAAGAGTATAGTTTTTGCAATTGATGTAACATGATTTGATAGAAGAAAGTCACTGCTCCACTGATATTAGCATGAGACATGAATGACAGGGCACAGTCACGCTGAGGATCAAAGAGATGAAAAGTAAAAGAATCTTCAGCAGTGCAGGGCAAAATGTTTCATTTAGTGACACCTAGCTTTGCATTTTATCAGTCCTCTCATGTAGAGTGATTTATCCATCTCTGCACTGATCCTTGATCTTGTCATAACTTTCTTACTACCATATCGTCAGCATCACATAATTCTATAAAATTCCAATGTTTCAGGGCAGATAGGAAGATCTTTAAAGTTGTGATTTCCCCTATGTCCTCTGCCTTAATAGATATGTGCAGTGTCCAGTGTGCACTTAAAATAAAATACATTCTTCTTACCTGGTCCCTGAAATGTAATAGTAAAATGGCTCCAGTCAGTTATGGAATAGGGGCCCACTCACTGATTATGAATCTACATGCTCCAGCAATTTCTTCTTTTCGGTCATTGAAATGACAAGTTCATCTCTATTGAGCTGCCTTCTTTTTGATTAGTAGTCCTTGCTGTTGTGTGCACTTCCCTTTCACATGTTCACATAGTTGGTGGCTTGAATCATTTACTGATGTCCCGTACATGACCTCTGCTCCTTTAATGAAAATATTTTAACTTTGCATAAATATTTGTATACTTTATATGGTAAAATATACTAAAAAAAAAAATAGGAAATTGAGTAAAGTGATAAATAAATATGCAAAAAGCTTCCAGTTACAGAAGGAACAAAGGAATGCCAGAAAGAAGGTGCTAGAATGGATCAGAGAGGGGGAAATGACAAGAGTAATTCTAAGTAAGCAGGGGAAAATATAAAGAATAACAATTACATTAACGAAAGTTGGTGCTGTATGGTAATAGCATTGTTATTTGAGCCAATTCCTGGGAAAGGAATTCAAGAGGTGACAAATGAGTCCAGGAAGTGAGAATGTTTTCTAAAAAATGGTCACTGAGGAATGCAAGACAGTGTGAATGAGAGCTTCAGAATTCATCCTTCTGCCAGAGTGCACAAACAAAAATCCTTAGTCATGAGTGACTGTGCATTGTACAAGTTATGATTTAATTTTATGAACTGTGTTGAGGATCTGTAACCAAATAAACTCCTACCACCCTTGGTTGCTTTGAATGGGATCTTTATTACAAAAACAGAAAGCAAACCAAGCCATACATTTAACTCACAAATGATCCAAATATAAAAATAAGTCTGAAACCTGATAATATCAGAATATTTAGAAAATATAATATCAGAAACCAGTGTTGCAACACTGCCTTTGAGTTTTGGTAAAACAATATAATTACTGAGGTAGACTTTTACTCTAGAAAAAGGTACTAATATCTTTTTTTCTTCAGAAAATCCAGTCTTGTCTGCCTACATGTCAATACCTCAGTATTTACATAAGAGATGATATGTATCACTGAAAATGCTTGCAGAGTTTTCCTGTTGACAATGCTTCCTTTCACTCTGTGCTCTGACTGTCTCAAAATGTCTTCATAATGGTGAATGTGCAAAGGTCAAACTCTAGGAATTGGAGACAGCCACTTTCACTGCTATGCTTCAGACAGCCTGCCAATCATTTGTCTAAGAAACACTGGAATGTTTGATATCCATCTCCTAGTTACTTCAGTCAACACAACTTCATGTACAATATATTAATAAGGATTAGGCACAAGCACGTAAGCATCGCAAAGGTTGTTGACAGGAGAACAGACCTAAAAGATACAGGAGAGCTAAAAAAAATATATATATATATATATATATATATATATATATATATATATCAACTGAGATAAAATGCAAACAGAATATTCATGATTTTCGAATTTTAAAGTAGCAAAAGTACTCTATCATTTTTCTAATCATTGTTTGATGTCTGTTTTTTGTTATTGTTGTTTTAATTATTTCCTTTATTTTTAAGATTATAATAGAATTATACCACTTCTCTTTGCCTTTACTTCATCCAATCCCTCCCATATACCATTTCCCACTGTCTTTCTAATTTATGACCTAGTTATCATTAATTATTATTAATTACATAGGCACACACACACAAATATACAAACACACACACACACACATGTTTTCTGGGCAGATAAGCAAGGACAATAAATATACATGCGAGAATGTGAGCATGTAAAGATGGAGAAAGGCCATGATGTCTCAGCACTACACAAAGAACTATGGGCAACCTGAGGATATTGAGAGTGGAAGAATACTCTTCCGCAGAGAAGAACATATTAGTTGGTTATCTAAAACCCAATGATATGCCATTACTTCTGTCATTTATAAAAAGTTTATGGAAATATTTTTGCTATGTAAACAGAGAAAGTAATAAAAATCTAGTCTAACTTTATCATTTAGCCAATACAGAAGAGTTATAAGATATGCTAAGTAACAATTAAAATGATAAAAATAACATTAATAATATCAGAGGAGAAGACATATAATACAAAGAAGATGAAAAGATAAACACACATTCGACTGAAAATAGCTAAGATAATAAGGGCTTTTCAAAACGTATTTTCTACTTAAGGCAAAATAAAATTCAGAAAGAAAAATTAATTAGAATTATAAAAATACTTGATCCTAGATAGACACATTTGTAGTATTTTAATATTTTTAGGCAAAACAGAGTTACTTGATATTAAATGACTTTTTGCCTTATGCAGAATGAGATGCACACAACAATATTATACTCTGCTTAGAAGTATAAACAGAAATATTTCAAATGAAGGTTTATGGAAGCAGAGAAATACAGAAAAAAAATACAGTTGATAAATTATTATCATAAATTCCTTATGAGAACAGCCATTATCTGAGGGACGAAAATGTATGTGTGTGCAAGTGGGTGCAAGTGTGTCTGTCTGTGTTTGTTTGTGTGTGTATGTATGTATGTGAGAGAGAGAGGGAGAGAGAGAGAGAGAGAGAGAGAGAGAGAGAGAGAGAGAGAATATTAACCTTAATCTCATAGATGGTCATTTCACTTGTATAAAGGGAGCTAAAATTTAGTACCATATGAAACTGAAATTTTTTCTCTTTTTATTTAATAAGATGTTTATTAAATTAGATGATCTTTAGTGATATGTTAATATGTACAAACTTTTGTATTTTTACAAATTAACAATGGGATTTGAATCAAATCACAAGGGTTCATTTAATTATCAACATAAATCAATGATGGAAGATCAGGATTGAATGAAGCAACATGAATATGAGGGTGACTGAAACTGATGTTAGCAGAAGCAGATGCTTTTACTGGTAGCAGTGGAAAGAAAGCAATCGTTCCTGTGCATGAAGGTCATGCTTTCTGGGTGAAGGTGGGGAGGGCACGGTTTATGGGAGAGAAAGGTAGGGATGTAAACAAGAATTATTGTTGGTTTTGTTTTGTTTAGCTTGGGCTGTGCTTCTTTACAAAGACAGTAAGATATTCTTCACAGGGGAAAGAACCTTTATTTGTTTAAGGGGTCATGTCTTATTTCAAAGAAAACCAAAATATCAAAAAGGCCTGAATCTAAAGTTTTTTTTTCTCTTCAAGTATCAAATAACATAAGTTCTGATGGCTAGACAAGAGTGTGTGGATCCTTAACTCAAGTAGAACAGGGCTAAGTCTTAAGGAAAATAAGCATGAATACAGCTCTTCACTGGGGATCCATCCAGCAACATACAGAAATGGCTCCAGAAGCAGGCTTCCTGCTTCCTGGAGCTTTCAAGTCTGCTTGGCCTCTCAGTGTTCCAATGTTTCTCATAGGAAGTTTCCTTGACGCTGAATGTGGGTCTGACTCATGAATTCCAGCTCTGATTTCTGCTTCTCTTAACTGTAGTACCCACATGATCCTATATTCTTCTCATTTCTCCCAATAAGGTCTCAAAAATAGTGTGCAGAAAAATTACCAAAATACTAGTAGCTGGCTCTATGATAAAATGGGATCATGACTGGAAAGAATTAAATAGGTTGCAGGCTGGCTTCATGGTCATAACAACTATAGTGATGTCTTTTTCTCTAGGTCTGGGGAAGAAAGTATGGTCACCTTATCTTGGTTTGGGCAGGGAAGCTAACACAACATTTCGTGGTGATCCAGCAGTGATCTAACACCTTCTTTTCTATTGGAAAGGGGTTTTGCTTCTTCAGGAGCAAGGACAGCTGGAAATAGTGACATATTCTTCTGTTGCACTTTCTTGCCATTATTGAAAATTCCAAATTTCTTAAGGTAGAATTAGAATCTCCTCAAAATAATTCCTTTCTGGATTACCACAGTTTACTATACAGCCTTAAAATTTTTAAAACAAAAAGTCCATGTGCTGCATAAGTAGGACTGTCTCTAGTACCAATGAATCTGTGGTTACAGTAAAATTTCAGGCTCTTACCCCTAAATAGTAGGAATTTGAATGAATTCCCAGCCCAGCCATCTATGTATTTTCAGCCTCCTCCTAGGATGATTAAAGTAGAAAGGATTTGTTCTTTTAGTCATCTGCACTGCTTCACTACTTTTTACTGCATTTCTAACAATAAACGGATAAACAGTAGTCAGTGAGAGATTTTGGATGTACAATGGAGTTTGGAAAAAAAGGAAAGTCACCCTTTCGCTATCAATAAGGAAATGCTCATAGCTCTAAGAACAAGACTCAGGACTTAAGTTACAGTGATTTTTAAGACCTATGTGTGTGTGTGTGTGTACATGCACATGTGAGCATGCATGCATACCTTTTGTGAAAATGTGGGTGTTATTAACTATTAAACCTTATCTTCGGCTCCTTTTATACTTATTTTTCAGACATTTTTCCACATAAAATGTAAGACTCCCTAGTCATCATTAACAATAGAGTTTCCTCTTAGCTATCTTTGTCATGTTATGAGAATTAAAAGAAAGGCAATTACAATCTACGTAAATAGATAGATGGATGGATGGATAGATGGATGGATGGATGGATGCATGGATGGATGGATGTATGGATAGATGGATGCATGGAGGATGGATGCCTGCATGGATGGATGGATGAATAGATGGATGATGGATGGATGCATGGATGAATATAAAAATGGACAGATAAAAAGATTAGTGCTAATGATTCCCAGTCAGAACTAGCATAACCTCTTTCTCCTGCAGGAGGTGTCTGCTAAAATGGATGTACTTTCCTGACAACTGCAGATGAGCATCTACATCAATGGCCTTTGACTGTTGAGACTGGAGGAAGGACTATGTCATAAGGTGACTTTCAGGTATGACAGTCCTAAGAAAGCAGTTATGTCTTCATGGACGTTTTGTGATTTATGCATTTATCAAATTTTTTAGCTTCTACTTTGTTCTCTTTACACAGTAGATACTGTTTTTTACTTCCATATAAACTTGTCCATTTCAGGAAACAACTTCCTGGCTTCAGCCATTATTTCCTCCCAAAGGAAGGAAATGTATGTATTCTTCCCAAATAAATACTCAGATGTTTTCCCACAATGACTAAAGTAGTTTAATGTTATTCTTTTATATTCAGAGAGGTAATAACAGCTGATTCTTTAAAAAAGTATTCATTAGTTACAGAGATAAACCAAATAAAATGTTTACTTAATAGTATTTCAAGAACCCTTATTTGTAGTCATTATTTAAGAAGCTATATCTCATTTGTTAATCTCAATAACTAGTCATGGATTACTGATCCATATGGAGAATACTTGAACACCCACAAGTTGACAGAATGAAGCAATTTTCCCAAAGCTCATAGAAAATTAAACATCCTTTATAGTCTTAAGAAAGGTTTTACAAAGACTGTGCATATAATTATTTAAGAAGAATTGTCTATTTCAATCCCTGTAAAGATACCATGTTATCAACATAGAATTGAGGAAAAGAGTAAACAAAAGGGCAAAGTTAGCTGAGGAACAATTCAAAAGAATGGAACATCATAAACCTCAAATTCAGGTTAACATTTTTGAGATGGACAGATGGCTCCATCCTTCAACCAGGGGCTGTGCCTAACCTCTGGATATGGTCTCTACAGGTTCTCTCTCCTTTTTCTTGAGTATTTCAGCTAATGTCATCCCTGTTGAGTCCTAGGAGGCTCTTACTTTTCTGGCATCTGAGACTTTCTGTTGGCTACTCCTAGGTAAGTATCCCTCATTGATACAAATTTCTGTTAAATTTCCTGACCTCTGAACATTTCCCTCTCTTCCTCCCACACCTGATCCTGTCTCCCTTTACCCCTCCCTCTCCTCTCTTCCTCTCTTGTCATTCATACCTTGTATCTGCTGTGATTATTTTGTTTCTCCTTCTAAGTAAAACTGACACTTCTACACTTTGGTCTTCCTTCTTCTTGAGCTTCATATGGTCGGTGAGTTGTATTGTGGGTATTCCAAGTTTTTTTCCTAATATCTACTTATCAAGGAGGGGAGGCCCTTAGTCCTTTGAAGGTTTGATGTTCCAGCATAGGGTAATGCTATAGCAATGAGGGAGGAGGTGTGTGAGTGTGGGATCACCCTCATAAAAGCAGGGGACGGGGATGGTATAGGTGGTTTGCAGAAGGGAAATTGGGAAGGGGGATATTTGAAATGCAAATAAATAAAATAACCAATAAAACAATTTTTAAAAAACTCAGATCCACTGACACACTGACACAGGACAATAGTGGGAACCATATCATCATATAGTATGACTACAGAAATTATAAAGCAATGATTATGCATTTCTAATATACATAAATTCCCTTAATGTAATCAGTCCTAGAAGAAACCAAGATATATAGGTAATAGTTATTGAATCCTGGGACAGTGGGTTAATAGCCAGAGCATCCATGTTCGAAGCTTTAACTAAAAAGAAACTCAAAATGGTTTGCACAGTCAGGAAGTTTAGATGAATGACATATTAAACATGGGGAGGTCCACTCAGAGGCAGTCGCTGTGAACTGGGAGCCAGTATCAGAGTCAATAAAGGTAAAGAGGTAACAGACTACAAGACCCAACATACTATATGGATGAAACACTTCAAAAGTAGCTAGCAAAAGATGACAGATATGATTACTTGCACGAATCTATCCTGCACACAAGAAAATCTGAAAAAGAGGAGGGAGCAACAAGGAATAGTCTTGTTTTTCCTGGAAATCTATATATGTGATAAAATTAGTTCTTACATGGGGTTTGACTCTAAAAACTTATGTGATTATATTATTAATTAAGCACAAAATTTTCTCTGAGACATTATTTTAGTTTAAAAAATATTTATTACCTCACATGGTAAATTAACATTTCCATTGTCACTGGATATAAGCACTCCAATGTTTGCTTTAGTTTTACTTTTAAATATTTTTCAAGGGAAACATACATTAAAATTTCATCAGCTGGTAGAAATAATTGAATGCAGTTTATTTTCCATTCTTCACAATGCCTTTAGCAGTAGACACTGTTATAAAATTTCTTGTAAACAATGAAGAGACTAAATCACAGAGATGTTTATCATCATGAACATGAATGCAGAAGATTCGGGCTTTAGTTTCTAACATGAGAATAGAAAAAAATAAATAGTTTTGCTATATTAGAGAATAAATACTTGTATAGCATTATGTCTGATTATATAATTATGAATTTAGAAATCCATTTATAAATGAAATCTAGGTGCCAGATAATAACTTATTCTAACATTCAATAAAACCTAGAATAATCTATAGCTAACCTAAGAAATAGACTACATTCAATTTCTGTAGAAGTA
Source organism: Rhynchomys soricoides (assembly GCA_019843965.1). NCBI lineage: Eukaryota > Metazoa > Chordata > Mammalia > Rodentia > Muridae > Rhynchomys > Rhynchomys soricoides. Next base: position 26,422,825 of record JADRCH010000004.1, on the reverse strand, counting down.
CTGAGCTCTATTTTAAGAAATGTAGAGGATTACATTAAGCAATGTATATGGTTTTCTTCTAAAATGAACTTAATGTGTATTACAATTCATAACTCTGTTATATGTTTGAAAATGTATCTTTTTCAGTATTACTAGGCATGGGAAATTTTTAATTACACTACAGAGCAGGAGCTTGATCTTTAGAGAAATGAATTTTTGCCATCATACTGAACTATACCCTGTGATTCAAAATATCCATTCATATTAATGTTGAAGAGATTTTTTGACTCATTTCTCTTATTTTGATATTTTTCTTATCCATAAATTAATAAATAAATTTGTAGACTATATTCACAAAAGCACAAAAATAATTTTCAAGAAATTTAGTATAATTCTAATAAAAATTGAGAGATAGGACAAAAATAGGTATTTATTTAACATGGAAGGGAGAAATAGCAAATGGAGCTACCCCTAAGGAACAGACAGAGGCAGATCAGGTGTGAATCAAGGATGAGACTTGAGTTGTTATTCAATATCAAGTGTTCAATCCTATCATATATGTATAAGCAACAGTACTGGTGCTGTAAATATATATATTTATGCAAATAAATATATATAGGTAAATATATATGTTATATTTATATTATATATACATAATATATTTATAATATATTGAGTGGGAGAGAGAGAGAGAGAATGAAATTTACTAGGGTATATGGCAACATGGGAATCGTTGGGAAGAGGAAAGGGAAGGGGGCATGATTTATTACATTCTAATTAAAACTTAAAATAGAAATTAGAGTGGTAGTAAAACAATAAAAGTGGAACATGTGAGAGAAGTTCTGGGAAGTAGAAGAAAATGAGACCTTAGGGCCAGGAGAAAGAGTGGAAACAGGCAACTTCAGGAGGTAGGAGGTTGGGGGACCCTCCAGAATGCACCAGAGACCTGGGAGATGAGAGATGCTCAGGACTCAAAGAGAGGGACCTTAGATGAAATGCCCTAAAGAGGGGAGAGGGAACTTGCAAAGTCCATCTCCAGTAGAAAGACAGGGCATCAAGTGAGGGATGGCGTTGCCATTCACAGATCAAACACTGAACCAGAATTGTTCCTCTCTAAAATAACTACAGGGACAAAAATGGAGAAGAGACTGAGGGAAAGGAGGTTCAGTGATAGGCCCAAATTGTTATCCAGCCCAAGAGGGGCTCCAAGGCTTAAAATTATTACTGATGCTATGATGTTCTTACCGACAGGAGCCTAACATGACTGTCCTATTAGATGCCCAACAAGCAGCTTAAAAAGTCAAATACAGATACTTATACCCAACCAATGGACAGAAGCCAGGGACCCACGTAGTTGGACTGGGGAAAAGCTGGAAGAACCTGAGGAGGAGGATGACCCTGTAGGAGGACCAGCAGTCTCAATGAACCTGGACCCCGAGATCTCTGAGTCACGAACCAGGTCGTATACACCAGCCGATATGAAGCACAACACATATACAGCTGAGGACTATCTAGTCTTGGTTCAGTCAGAGAAGATGCACCTAACCTTTGAGAGATTTGAGGGAGTGGGGTGGTCTGATGGGGTGGAGTGGGGGACATCCTCCTGGAGACTGGGGAGAAGGAATGGGATGAGGAACAGGCTGAGGGCAGACCAGGAGAAGGATAAACAATGGACTGTAATAAGATACAATAATGATGATGATGATGATGATGATGATGATGATGATGATGATGAAGAAGAAGAAGAAGAAGAAGAAGAAGAAGAAGAAGAAGAAGAAAACGAAAAATGAAAAATGATAAAGCAGACTACAAATTTAAAAGAGGTATAACGCTATTTTAATAAAACATCAGTGTGAGTCTATGAGATCCTGTCAAGGAAGAAAATTCTGCAGATTCTCATTCTGAGGAAGGCATGGGTCAAGTAAGATGTGTTTACAAACTGCAAGCTAAAACAAATATCACCACATACATACTGCATATAACAAAAGAATGAGAAAAGAAACACTAGTACATGTCATTTAATATTATCAAGATAATGCTATGATTGTGCTACATTTCTTTTTTCTTGTGGAGATTATTAAACTATTATATATTTGTCTTCCTTTTCATCCGTCCCAAACCTCTCATATCCTCTTTCCTTGCTTTTATCACAATCACGGGTTTTACTAATAATTATACACATATACATATATGCACACACTGTATACTTGAACATATGTATGTATATATACAAGATATTTATGTATATATGTATATGATACATACTGAACCAATTACACATATACATATATATTTTTTACACAGACTGGACGAACTTCAGTTAGTAATATATATGTATGGTATACATATATATGTAATATATATTTCCAACTATATATGTAATATAAGTATATATATTCCTAACTACAATTTGTTCAGTCTATATAATTTTACTCTTATGTATATTTTTAGGGCAGACAACTTGGCTATGGACAAACAATTGATGCTGTGCTAAGTTTTGTTTATTGTAAATGCGGTCTTCACTGGTCTTCTTCATTCAGTCATTTATCAAATATATTTGATCTTTGGAAGAAAATAAGCTCAGAACCTCAGTGTTTACACAAGGATTGTTTAAAAAAGCACTAATATAGTATCTGAAGTGTCCTCACAATTTGGTGGACTATAAATAAACTAAGGTGCTCATGAGTGTGAGGCAGATATTTTACCTCCCTCATTTTGAAATAACAAAATAATATTTTTAATTAAAATTTAGTACAACTTTTTGGTCATATCCATTCTACACTTACTACTAGACTTACTGTACTCACAATATATTTTTTAACAATATATTTTTTTATCTTTCTCTTAATTTTATGTCAGTTTATAAATAGAACAATAAGTCAAATTAATGCTTTGATAAAAGTCAATGTGTGGACCATCAAGTAGGGCATCATTAGCAAACTGTCAGTAGTTATCCCACAAAAAATAAATAGTGCTCCCTCCCTCATTAGACACCAACTGCTGTTAGCTCCTTGTCTAGACATGGGGCACTGGAAACATCTACCTCTTTTATCCTAGAAATTTTTTAATTCTTGATGCTATAAAAGTCTTGTGTGTTCAGCCACAACCACTGGAAATGAATGTGTATATAAACCATGTCATATTCATAAGTCAATGTTTTACTGCAGATCTCTCTATTCTCTAGCCCTTACATTAGTTCTGTCCCTTCTTCTATGATGTTTTATAATACCTGGCTGAGGAGTCATGTACTTGTTTCAGAGTCACTTATTCCCAACTTGTTGAGCAGTTAATAGTTAGAAATTAGTGACTACAACTCTGCCTTAAGAAGCTTCTGTGAAGAAGATTGAGGAGCATAATTTGATATAAATGCTTAGAAGGTAAGAATATGTAGTTAGAAGGCATTTTAATAACCTGACTATTAGGTCAAACATCAACAGGCTATCCCAAGGATCAATGCCTTGCCTATTATTGAATTTTGACTATTAATAAAATTCTAATGAGAATGTCTATATATAAATTGTTAATACATAAACATAATGAACTTCTTTTGTATCTTCTACCCTGTGATCTGAGTGAACAGATTTATTAACACTAGAAGATATTTACTATTTCTGAAATTTCTATGCACATGATAGGCCATCTGAATAGAAAAGTCATTTATTTATTTATTTCTAACCAAAATGCTATTTATTTATCACTTGTATGAGTTTGAATTTCCTTGATAATGGTCAGCATAGAAATCATAGTTTACTGTTTTCTTGACTACCTTAGAAAACATCTTTTCAGGATTATAAGCCTTAAGACCCAATGGGGGTGGAATTAGCCAAAATATCCGACAGCCTGGAGATAGCACCTGAAGAGTCCACCTCCAGTCGATAGACTTGGCTCCCAGTGGAGGGATAGAGCCATCCACATATCTAAAAAATTTTAACCCAAAATTGTCTCTGTCTAAATGAAATTTCCCTGAAAACAATGGAACAGAGGCTAAGCAAAGGCCATGGAGTGACTGCCCCGCCATGTGATCTATTCCATCAGCAGAAACCAAAGAGCTTTCTAACAGATAGTAATAAGCTAAAGTATTATATAATAACTTAAAGCATATACAAAAGCATATGAATTAAATAAAATAAACAAGAAACAGAGACCTACTCATTTGAGCAGGCAAGGATCCCATAAAAACACTGAACTGGAACCCCTTAAAAATATATGCCAAGGACCTGGTGGTGGAGACCTACTTACATCCTATGCATGTGGTCTCATTCTCTGTGATGTCATATGGGCTATAATCATGTTGATTTGGAGGGCTAGAAAATAGGGTGAAGACTCTATGTGGGCATCAGCTAGACTTCTCCATGTTCAATAAGTTGTATGGGTGCTTTTACAAAAAATGGGACCTTTCTGTCCATTTGAGAAGATCAACTTATTAGCAACATCCTGGGTTATTTGGTGATGCCTGTGGGACAGATTTTTCTTAAAAATCAATTATATGAAATACAATCTCAATACTGGAAGCTTCATTTCATTACAAGAGGGACAGCTTTAATTTAAATTACATATATTTAATCTACCTGTCTGTCTGTCTGTCTCAATCTCTATATCTCTATATGTAATATCTCTATCTCTATTTCTATTTATCTCTCTCTATCTCTATCTCTATCTCTATCTAAGATAAATTAGAGAATACTCTTGAACTCACTGGTACAAAAAAAGATGTTTTAAATAGAACAGTGTTATCATAGGCACAGATATCATGAGTTAATCAGTGAAACTTCATGAAATTGTAAATTTTCTGCAGAGTGAAGGTCATGTCATTAAGACAAAGTGACAGCCTACAAAATATGAAAAGTTTTGCAAAAACTACACAGTTTTTGATAGAGGACTACTACCCAAATATATGAAGAACTCATAAGAGTAGATAGCAAGAAATCAACTAACCAAATTAGAGAATGGGATATTAAATATAAATGGAGAATTCTCAAAAGAGTAAACTGAAGTGGGTGAGAAACATTTGGAGAAATAGTCCACATCCTCAACCATCAGAGATAAACAACTCAAAACTACTTTGGGTTTTCATCTTTCATCATTCATAATGGCTAATAATAAAATCATAAAAGACAACTTATACTGATGTGGAAGTAGAATAGGAGAAACACTCACCCCTTGCTAGATCTGTGTGTGTGTGTGTATGTACATACGTGTGTGTGCGTGTGTGCACCTCTATGTACTTGTGATGACAATTAATAAAAAAGAGGCCAAGGAATTTAGAGAGAGTAGGGAGAGGTATATAGGAAGGTTTGGAGGGAGAAAAAGAAAGAAATGTAATTATGTCTCAAGAAAGGTTAGAAAAACAGCTCCCTATGGGGGTGCTTGCCTTTAATACAAGCACTAGGGAGGGACCAAAACAGATGGATCTCTCTCAGTTTGATACCATTTTGTGGTGCATAGTGAATTTAAGCTAACATTGAGACTATGTAATGAAACCATGCTTCAATATTACAACCACCACAAAGAAAATCTTAGATTAGTCAAAACATTTCAGAAGAATATAAATGGAAAATGATGGTTCATGTACCAAGAAAGAATATTTCATAAACCCTAAGAATTTCTAACTAACTCCAAACCCATGAGATAATTACCAAGTTTTAGATTTGTGTGCATGCGTGTGTGTGTGTGTGTGTGTGTGTGTGTTCATATATGTGTGTATGTGCAAAAGTTTTGCTCTATATCATACATGAAATTTATTTCATGTGTGATATTACCTTTCTTTTTTGGGATTTTTGAATACTATTATTTGTTCAAAACCTTAAATATGAGGAAAAACACAATGTGTTAAATGATAAATATTAATTTATAATTTCTTCCTATTTTACTACTTTTCTTTCATGATTATTTCCAAATAAAATCAAATACTTTTTCATGTACCATTTAATAAAATATTTTCACTTCATAATTTTCTAGTTGTGTTGAACTCAACAAACTATGTTTCAACTTTAAGGTCTACATTTTAAGTCTGTTTACCATGTAAATAGCTCTCAGGATGATATTAGTTAGAAAATGTGCTCTACTGAAAACTTGCAAGTTTTCAAGGGTCCATGGTATGATGTGATCTAAATTAATAGATATCTGTTTTCTTTAATTTGGTAAAAATACAAGAAAAACCTTCACTGTGTAATTAATAGAAAAATAGCTACCATACTGCAAAATGTTTTACAATATAAACACAGTTATTAGTTTATTTTATTATGCATGGTTTTATGTCATCTTATATGAAAACATAATTTTAAAAATATCAATCATATACACCTGTCTTTATTTTTTATTTAGTAATATTTTATATTATGATAAATAACTTACAAAAATATTTTCATATATGTTAGTTATCTGTCTATATATCTTAGTTTCAGTTAAATATAATTCAGGAAAGGGACATATTTAATCTATTTACTTTAAAGCAATATTAATTTAAAAAGAAATTCCAAGTGAGATTATATAAAATAACAAAAAATAATTTAGCCTGCTCTGTGATTTTGTATTTTTCTGGGTTTTGAAAAGCACTTCTTATGTTTTGTTTTTCAGATGCCAATTTACTATTATTTTTATCTATGTGTTTTCAAAGAACTGCAAAACAAACCATTAGATTACAATCAAGTCAATGCATAGCTGGCTATAATTATCTTAAATTTCAAAACTACAATGTATTTTAATTTAATAATATTTATTTTATGTGCATGTTTCAGATTGGTTTGAGTATTTGTACATATCTACATGTGTCCATAAAGGCCATGGGAAATGAATGGTACAGGCCATTGGCAACTGATGTTATAGGGAGTTGGGAGTTGCTAGACATGTGTTTGGGAACAAAACTTAGGTTTTCTTAAAAGAGGAGCAAACATACTTAGGTGTAGAACCATTTACTCATACCTCATTTTTAAAAATTTATCAAAAATGTTTGCTGCTATAAAATATACCATAAATATTTCAAATTTATAAAGTTATATCATTAGGTATGTGAAATTCAACAATGACGTACTCTTTTAATATCCTTATACTTAATGTAATTCTAATATTAAATGAAGTTTTTGTGTGTGTGTTACTATCTCATTTATTAATAAATAAAATTACAGCATTATAAATATACTGACATCTTCTTGAATTATTCAGTATTTAATATTCAGGCTGCAAATTATCCAGAAAAAATTAATTATCTCCTCCAATTGTGACAAGTAGTTTTGCCTACACTGTTTCATGTTCCCGGCTGGACACACCCCTGCACTCACCCAGGAGTCACCTCAGATCCACAGATGAAACAGGCACACAAGTTAGTTTATTTTTAATGTGCTTTTTAGCTTAATGATTGGGCACTTCTAAGCCTCACTTAGCTAACATGCCCCTATCTTTACTCCCAGCTCAACAACTCTAAATCTTCCCTCAGCTTAATTGTCTTTCTAGATCTCACATGACTGGGGGCTAGCTCCCCCTCTGAAGCATCATAAATCAACTTTCTGTATCTGCATCTCCTAATCTATCTGCAGGAACCTGGAAGCCCTGCTTTTTCCCTACAGTCATTGGCCGCTGGCAACTTTATTGATTGATCAAGAATCAATTGGGGAAGAGGACATTTAGTGTTCACATGCAGATTATCGATCATCAAAACCACCCCCTACATCAAATCACTATCTGATATAGCATACACTATCTAATAGAAAATAAATTATAATACACTCAATAATATTTTCACCCATGCAATCAGTCATATTGAAAATGGATTCCAAATTGTACATTTTAATGTATACTTTTCTAAAAGGAAAATCTCCATGAAATGCGACAGAAAGTATAATGACTTCTCCACACTAGGTATGATTTTCCAAACAAAAATTATGTTTTGTCATAAACTGAAGTCACTTATACTATAAGTTTATTAGTAACTAAATTAATTAGAGTCTATAGATGTCTCAACCACAAAAACTAGTACCAGTTTTGATGAAAACCATACCTTGTCAAATTTGAATCATTACATCATTAAGAAAGAGAAACACTGCTCCATTGTTGGTGGGATTGCAAGATGGTACAACCACTGTGGAAATCAGTCTGGCAGTTCCTCAGAAAATAAGACATAGTACTACCTGAGGTCCCAGCTATACCACTCCTGGGCATATACCCAAAGATGCTCCAACATGTAATAAAGACACATGATCCACTATGTTCATAGCAACCTTATTTATAAAAGCTAGAAGCTGGAAAGAACCCAGATATCCTTCAACAGAGGAATGGATACAGAATGGTATATTTACACAACGGAGTACTACTCAGCTATTAGAAACATTGACTTCATAAAATTCTTAGCCAAATGGATGGAACTAGAAAATATAATCCTGAGGGAGGTAACTCAGTCACAAAAGAACACACATGTTATGCACTCACTCATAAGTGGATATTAGCCCAAAAGCTTGGAATACCCAAAATGCAATTTACAGACCACATTAAGCTCAAGAAGAAGGAAGACCAAAGGGTACATGCTTCAGTCCTTCTTAGAAGGGAGAACAAAATAGTCAAGGAAGAAAATATGGAGACGAAGTATAGAGCAGAGTTTGAAGAAAAGGTCATCCAGAGACTGCCCCACCTGGGGATCCATCCTACATACAGACACCAAACCGAGACATTATTGTGGATGCCAACAAGTGCTTGCTGACTGGAGCCTGATATAGCTATCTCTTGAGAGGCTATGCCAGAGACTGAGAAATACAAAGGCAGATGCTCACAACCAACCATTGGGCTGAGCAGGGGTTCCCCAATGAAGGAGTTAGAGAATGGACTGAAGGAGCTGAAGGGGTTTGCAACCCAAAGGAAGAACAACAATATCAACTAACCAGACCCCCCCCCCAGAGTTCCCAGGGACTAAACCACCAACCAAAGAGTACACATGGGGGGATCTATGGTTCTAGCCTCATCTATAGCAGAAGATGGCCTTGTTGGACATCAATGAGAGAAGAGACCCTTGATCCTATGAAGGCTCGATGCCCCAGTGTAGGGGAATGCCATGTTGGTGAGGTGGGAATGGGTGGGTGTGATAGGGGGAGGGAGGATGGGATAGAGGTTTCTGGAGGAGAAACCTGGAAAGGGGATAACATTTGAAAAGTATATAAATAAAATATCCAATAAAAAAGCAATTATGGATCTAAATGATTACCTTTAAATAACATCATTAAAAGATTAAATAGTTTAAAAACTGATTTTAACAAAATATTACATTAGATAATTTTGGTATATCATATATAATAAAAGTTCATAGATTCAGACTAGAACATCTTATAAAATAAGAAGTTTTTATAATTAATTTGCTATGTAATGAAATTTGTTCATATATTGTGCTATAGTTTTTATATCAAACAATGAGAAATTACCTGAGGAATTTAAGACATTAATTGTCAGTGTATCACAGTTTTAACTGTTAATGTCTTAATGAATTTATATACAAGTGAGGGAATATCAAGGTAACAAGACCATTTACTAGAATGAGTTCTTTTTCATTAGGTAGATCTCCAGGATCAAATGCCTGTTGTCAGGCTTGGAAGCAAGTATCTATGCCAGCCGAGCAATCTCTCAAGACCTATAAAACATATTTTAAACACTTTAAACTTTGCAAACCATTGGCAAATGTAATCTTCTCATTTTACAATGGCTGTGGACTTTTATTGTTTATAAATATGACAAAAAGTTCCTGAAATAAGATGTATAGGGTACCATAAAATGGATATAAGACAAATGTGTTCTATGCATGAATGCTTTATGAGGTTCTTACTGGCATACAATGTAAAAAATCAACATTATAGCAAACAAATTGAGGTTCAAGTATAATAAGTAATTTCTATGACAATAAATATTATCTTATTGAGAAAGCATTGCCCACTTTCTATGAAAATATGTGCTGTTTGATTCCCAATTTAACCACAGATTACAATACAATAAGCAGCTTAAGTAAAAATATGTTAGCCACTGAAAATGAAACAGTAGTTTAAGAAGCTGATTTAAACATGGAGAAATAAAAATATCTAGTGAACAATTCATCTAATAAGAAAATATAATTTTTACTGGAACATATTCATGGGTATTGCATATGAGAAAGTTTTAAAAGAAGAATGTAAAGGAGGATTGGAAATTACAAAGATGGAAGATGAACAAAGTTGGAGACAGAGCCTCTGCTAAGATAAAGAAGTATTTCAGCTCAAGTCTAGGTGAAGAGTGAGATTATCAATGCAAAAACAGATAAAGGACACAATTTATGCAAAACTTTGAAATGTACACAAGCCATAACTGGATGCTGAAGATATCAACAAGACTTATATGGTGCAAATCATTACAGGTTTTGTACTGTTTACAAAAAGAAAGAAAGAAACTAAGAAACAAAGAAAGAAAGAAAAGAAAGACAAGATAAGGCAGCATTTCAAATGTTAACATTTGATGGGTAGAATTCCTATAAGAAGAAATGGTGTCAATAGAGTAATATTCCTTTACTCCCACCCCAAGTTTTCTTCTGGTACATAGCAAGGTTTTTGTGTTTTAGGATTTATTTTTGTTTTTTGGATTTGTGAACACAACATTTTTTAATTCCCTTTCCTCCCTTCAAACTCTTCCACTGTCATTTAACATATTTAAATAAAACAAATGATGATTTTTAAGAGTGTGAGGAATACTCAATTCTGACATGTGTAGATTAGTCCCACAATATTGTTCATATCATCCTTTTTGTGTTAGTTAATATATAAATGGCCTTCTGTGTATATCAGAAATTAGCAATTGAAGATGAAACAAAGTAGATATAATTATTATTTATTTGGGAGATGAAAATACAGATAGAAAAGAACACAGACATGGAATCAAGTCAACACAGAAAAAATATCTACTATTCTAGATAACACAACTGATAGAATGAATAGCATAGCCCAGGAAAGGCACTGGGATGGGGAGTGAGCTGTGTTGCTACAAATGGGGAGGTGCAGTGGACAATGGTAAATAGTCCATCTTCATGTATTAAGTTTCCATGACAAAAGAGCCGTCTTCCTGGAAAGAATAATTAAGCTAAAAGGTAAATATGCTGTATAGATTAATATTTCTGAACTCTACTTCTAAATTATATTTGAAAATAAAATACAAACAGACTTTTTATGTTTTATCATATTTATTTATTTATTAGCAGAAATAAATTCTTCTCTCAACAGTACATCAGATTACTGGGAAGAGAGCCAAAACCTGATAGTAAGGCATATCACTGATAGTGAGGCATAATTTGGATATGGTGAAAAGAATTCAATCATATCCAATGAGAATGAATAAAAAAAGATATGAGAATGTGATAGTTAAAATTTCTTTTAAAAACACACAATAAATAGAAAATGTTTCTTAAAAGTAATAAGTAGCAGTTATAAAGTTATATTTGATAAGACTCAGTGTGCATACTAACTAAATAAAACCTAGCGGATACCATGGGAGCTTCACATGCAAATGAAAGGCATGTATGCAAAAAAATAAATTTCATACATATACAACCTTTATCAAATTTTCACGTGTGATTCTAGCATCTTATAATTTTATATTATCTATGTATTTTGTACCTTGACATTTATCCTTTCACTCAGCAAATATTCTAATCATAATGATTTTAGCCTTTTTAATGGCACAAAACATTTTTAATCGTGACGCCCTTGTCAAGGCAATGCAAGATAGCCAAACTCCAACTGGGACACAGATAGTGCTTTCCTCGAAGCATTGCTCATTGCATTCGAAAGTCAAACTTAAGCAAGTTTAATAGATGATTCGTGAAACATTTAAGGTTCCAAGACTTTATTCTAGGAATACAACATAATATCCAGCAGAATCCTTTAGAAGGATACACGAACAGGCAAATTTCTTTAATCTTTAAATGACCTGCTCTGTAGATTAGAACATATTACAGCTGATATAACTAAACCTTTCACTGGTTAACCCTTTTGCTAGTAGATTAAACAAGCATTATTTTATCAATAAAGTACACACTACACACAAAAAAGGTTTGGAAATATTTCACAGAAGTTTATTTGATTTTCTCTACCTTTTAAACAGAATCATAAATTAAAGGGAAGTCAGCAATCTTTTACAGGAACTCAAATATTTTAGGTTAACAATACTATATAAATAGTTAAATTTAAAACTGAGTTGATGAAGATTGTAAATAAAAATTTAAATACAAAAGTTGTGATCATTGATTATATGAAAAGAATGTTATATTAATTAATAAATGAGAAATAATTGAGCTCAAATGCACTCTCTTTCACATGCAGCTAGGGAATTCAATGAAGTAAAATCATTGCCAAAGAATCAAGCAAAAAGGCTAAAGTACCATTCTAAACATTAATATGTTTGTCAAAGTTGTTCCATTTCTTCTCCCCCTTGATCTATGTTTGCTTCTTATGTATGATCTTTCAGTTTTGTTCTTTGTTTTTACTCATTTTTTGAACATAGTTTTTTTTTTTCTTTTTGTCACATAATGTACCCACATTGTGGCTTCCCCTACCTATAGTCCTCCCAGGACCTCCTCATTTTCTCTCTCATCTTGATCCACTAACACAGGATCTCAGTGGGAGAGGATGCACCTAATCTTGTATAGATCTGATGTCCCAGGGAATATGGAGGCCCAAGGATCAGAAGGAGTTAGCACACCCTCTCAGAGGCAAAGGGGAAGGGGGATAGGATGAAGAATTCTGGGAGGGGGGACTGAGAGACAGGGTAACATTTAGGATGTAAATAAATAAAATAATTAATTTTCAAAAAGGAGTAATTTGTTTCTCCAATGGAACTCCATTGGGGGAAAAAACATCTTCTAAAAACTAAACTAATGATCATTCAACTAATGGATTGTCGCAAATATTCCAATAACTTCTATCTTTTTTGTTATGACATTTATAACAGGCATATTTTTAGTGAATATTAAGTCCATCTATTGCCAGTGGAACAAACTGAATATTCAACATGGATTAAGTCAAGATTCACTGTGTACCAGTTAGTATGAAATTATTAAAAGTACATTTATTATTTTCTTAGATTTCCTGATGTAATATCGAATTATCTATACATTTCATCATAAAAGGGTGATTCTGAAGAATTATTACATGGGTATTTTCAGAGAATACACACTGCTGTCTGATTTTTTTCTGATGCAAAGCTTCTATTGCTTTACATAAAACTGCAGTTTTTATGACCTGCTGTCTATTCTCTAAAGCAATATAAAATGATGTAAGAAACACACTATAATGGGGCTTTCATGATTTTTCTTCCCATTATATGGAGAATGTTTAGCATTTCTCCAAAGAAAATGCTTACAGCTAGAATCCTAATGAGTTAAACATCCTTCATTACCACAAACAGTTCCCTGTCTTCTTTTATGTAAAAGTTCAAGGTAAGCAAACTTCTGAAATGATATTTATGAACAAAAAAATGTAGAGGAGAAAAATGCAAACATTTTGTCTATAAAGGTGGTGAATACTAAGTTTCTAACAGCTGCTGTTTCTCAATTTTGGAAGTTATTTCATGCCAAGGTCACTGCATATGAAATTATTGGCATCTTTACTGAAACCCAGCACTTCTTGCACAGAAAAGCAGTAAATCCATCTAAGAGAGTGATTGGGATGCTAAAGCAGAGATACAACATCTGTCAAGTACTTCATGCATCTGGACTGCAGAAGTGGATCCTTGATTTCAAAAAGGCGACTTTTACCAGATTGTATGTGGGAATAATGATAAATCTGTGCCCTGACTCTAGTATATGTGTTTTGATAAATGTCTCTTTCAGGTGGCCTCATAGTTAGAAGACCGAAAGTTAATAGTATTGAAAATTAGAGATCAATGTGAAAAGGAGACTTAATCCATGTATTTTATTAATGTAGAAGACCCAATGGTAAGATAAATAATCTCATATGAATATAGAAAAGTGCAAAATAGTTATTTTAAACATGATATTCAGTTTTAAAATTCCAACTAGTAAGAAGTGTAGAGGAGAGTCAATGGCTAATGTTTTTACTTTGGAAGCATCAGGACTTGTTTTTGGATCTCCAACACAAATCTAAATATGCAGATATGACAGCAGAAGTCAATAAACAGAGTATCAGGAGATAGATAGACACATATCCCAGAGCTCACTAGTCATCTAGTGTAGCTAAATGGCCATTTTCAGGTTCTGCAAAAGACTCTGTGACAAAAAAAAAAAAAAATTAGATAGAGACTGGTAGAGAAATAACACTGAAAACCAATTCTGGCTGCCTCCACATGCACCCACATAGGTAACTCCACCAATAAGCATGTACATGCTGTACACACATAATTCATTCAATCAGTGAAAGTAGAGGTATTCACAAGTGATGAGAAACAAAATATAGCCAAAGATTTTATTGACTATTATTTAACTGTTCAGTGCCCATTTGATTCTAGAAGTTATATTAAAAAAAAACAAACGAGAAAGTCAATTATTTGTTTTGATGGTATAAAGTATCCAGTAGCCATTACTGTGCATTAAGGCAAGCAGGTACCAAGAAGGGAAGGATATCAAACTAAGTACAGAAATGTCTAAAACTATGGACTACAGAGAATCACTGGGTTTAAATGGCTATTTTACACAGAATAGAGATAGCACAATGATTCATTGTTTCAATCTCCCATTTGTGACAGGCTTTAAATCATGCATTCCTAGAGATGACAGAAACTTTCATCCATTTTTCTTATTTGAGAGATAAAGATCTAGGTTTTGGTTATGGGAGGTAATTTACTAGAAGCAGGTGGAAGAATTTCAAGAAGAAATGTTTTGGAACAAGTGGAAAAAAAGTAAAAGAAGGGGATCATTCATGCTGCTTAATGTAGCTGAGAATTTAAGAAGCCTTAACAAAGTTTAAAATTCAAAAAGATGTAAGTCGTCCCTGGTGGCTTTCAAAGAGAGAACAGATAATCTAATTTACACTAAATGCATACTGATACCATATATACTTCTAAGCAAACTTAATAGACAT
Organism: Rhynchomys soricoides; assembly: GCA_019843965.1. NCBI lineage: Eukaryota > Metazoa > Chordata > Mammalia > Rodentia > Muridae > Rhynchomys > Rhynchomys soricoides. Next base: position 26,407,817 of record JADRCH010000004.1, on the reverse strand, counting down.
TGAAATAGTCTATTTTATGCAAATATTAATTAGAAAGTAAAAAGTGTATTTAAGGAGTAATGTTACTAAGAAGTATCAGAAAAAATTTCAGATTTCTAAAAATATAAATTATCTGGTTTTGTTAAAAAATTAGAATTTTACTTCTATTTATTTTATGGAATATTTAAGAACAGTGGAAAATGCACAAGTGTCCATATGAAACAACTAAAATGCATTCCGTATGCAGCCTAAGGAAAGGAGTCAAAACTTGGAGATTCATTGGGAGATGACTGGCTTTTGATTTTCTTGTAGTTTTTGTGACTTTCACCCAAGGATAGTTCTCAATCACAGCAGTAGTGTAGAGTGCCCAAGGGGCCAATAAGAATATCAATTTCTGTCTAGGGTAACCTTTAAATGGGTCTTTAGAAAGTACAGAAAACATACCAGTGAAGAAAAAGTTAAAAAAAATAAATAATGTTATGATTCTGGATGTAAGCATGTTATATGAGCACATGGGTTATTTGAGCAGCACATATAAAAGCTGGTCCAAAATGAGAAGTTTAGACAGAATTGACTACAGATTATAATATATAATTTATGAGTACAGAATATAATTTCATCATTAACTTATATAAACAAAAGAGCACTATTTGTAAAAATGTATGTGAAATTTTCAAATTAATCACATTAGTTGAATAAAGCAAAGAATACATGATAAGTGATGAACATATCAGCTATGCCATGAGAATTCCTTACAAATCATTATTTTAAGTGTATGTAACTCCTAGGATGAATGTGAATGGACTGAAGAGAAGCAGTAGTCTCTCAATGGATGTAGCAAAAATATTTGCTAAAATTCTGTGTGTAATTTTATATAATAAATACAGATCACTAATATATGAAAACTCTTTATTGAGGTACTGATAACCTAAAATAGTCTAGTCCTCATATAATATACAATATCTCATTACTGCCATTAATGAAAGCTGTAACTAATATGGGCTTCTTGGCACACACCTATAATCTTATCACCTAGAAGATGACAAGAGGATCACTAGTTTGTAGGCAAATTTGTGTCATGTTTCACATTTCCCAAGTGAGCAGTAATTTATCTATATATTGGATCTTGACCACTTGTATCTGTGTTAATCAGCATCTACTACAGAAAGTTTCTCTGATTAAGGCTAAGACCTTCATTAGTCTTTTAATGTACTTATAAATCTTTAGTTGTCAGTTAAAAACTATCTATGCTTAGGAGAAATACCAGTAGATTCTTTTCTAGGGCCTACCATATATCTGACCTGAGGTTCTTCATCACAGTAAAGGTACTAGGTATGAGTTTCAACTTGTAGAATAGGCTTGATATATAATAAAAAGTGGTTGTTTACTACAATGGCATTTGTGTCCCTATTGCACATCTGAGCATGTATTACCAGGCCTGTTATCTTGTAGTTTGCAAGTTTCACAGCTAGGTAAGTTTATTATTACTTTTCTCTTCCAGGATCATGGATAGTATTTTACAGAAATATAAATGACAGCCAAACGGAAAAGTTTCCAGATTTGTATTAGTTGTTCTCTCCATTTTCTATTACTGAAGTATGTGGTGTCTTCAGCAGAAAAGTCTTACAATTAAGTTATGAATGGTAACCTGAGAAAACTGGCAAAGACTTGTAGCTCTTATGGGCCCATGAGACCTCACTACCCAACAATTGCAATGCCAAATGTAACTCTTCTTGACAATAGGCATTTTGTTAGTCTGTGGTGTTTAGTTAGCCTGTTAGTGGTTCTTTCCTTTTAGACTATTTGTTAAACTCTGTTTTATACAGGAAGCTTCTACATTTGTAAGCTTCCGTATAACATTTTTGAAAGTTCTGTCATATTAGTTAGGTCTCCCTGTATTCCATGTTCTACCTTACCTTGTGTATGTGTATATATATATATATTATATTATATATATATATTCCATTATTTACCTGTATACTCTCTCTTTATACTCCTATGAACTATCACCATTCTCTTGACATTTTGAATATTGCTCCTTAATAATTTCCTGACCTTTATGTGTAGTATATCAAATAGAGCACATAGATCTAAAAATTCAAAGCCCACAAATGAAAGAAAACATATTCACAAAGTCACTGAAATATCAAGTCAATTCTATAATTCAGAAATCCAAATAATCATTTTCAAACTAATCATTCTTTCATAGATTTATTTCAGTTACTAGATATTTTTAGAATTTTGAACTGAAAACAATTCTTTCCTCTCACTAAACCTAGGTCATAATAGACATTAAAAACCATTTTAGCTACAATGTCTATACTGTAAGCTATGAGTTGAACCAATTTGCCTGTGTATATTTGATCTGTTAATCCACCAATTAATGACTGATATAATTTTTGATATAATTTTTTTATATTCATGGAACTTAAAATCAAAATTTACTTCTTACATGTTGTTTCACTGATCACTAGTTTTTCATTGGATTTTATCCATCAAGTTTTCATAAGATATTAAATGATATTGTATGCTTTTATATATAATATACATATATTATATATTAATTTATATACTATATAAAATTAGATATAAATATTAATATGAATATATTATATATAAATTTATACACTTATATATATAATAACCATATATATGTTTATTTCTATGTAGATATAATTAATACCTTTGTTATAAACTATGTCTGTACTATATTAATATTTTTATTTTTAAAAGAAACATATTTACTGTTGTTTGTCTAAAAATAATAAATCTACTTGGACTTGAAATTTGTTAACCATAAAATATACAGCAAAATATATAATAGCAACAATATGAAGTTTTGTTCATCATTTTTCAATAGAAACTAAAGGAAGAGCTATAGTCAGGTGAGACAACTATAGTTTCAAGGAGGATCTAATTCCAATTCCTGATGCTGGTACTCCTATCAAAGATCTGGATGAGTGAGTGAACACAGATGCTCAGAGACAATAAACTAGAATGAGTCAAAGATAGGATTCCTTTCTTATTTCCAGTATGACACTTAGCAGACATCATATATTCTTTAGAGCTGTAGTGTGTATACTTATTGTTAACAGTTACTTGTAAAAGTAAAAATGCAGCAGTCCTCATGGCCTCATATATTCAACATTGGGATGGGTCTATTTCAACAGGCATTTCACAAGAACAAGATTGTTGTATTTCATATAGAAATATAAAAATATGATTGGACAGAAATAAGTGCATTGATAGTCCAGCACAGGTGGAACAAATGATTTTAAATAGCTCTAGAGAAAATGTAAATCCATATGGAGCACACATCCTATTTCCTCATTTTTCATGAAGCTGACATTGATGTGTATTTTATTCAAGGGTCAATTCAGGTGGTACAAAATTTTCAAAAATAGTTATCTGTGTACTAGGGAAGATTATCCACATTAAAGATGTCCAGATGTTTAACAGTATGCACAGCAGGGGTCAAAATTATAACAATGTTTATTAAGCAGAGGCTGAATAAAGGTGACAAGAGAAAATATATCACCAAACTTGGGAAAACTTCAGTACAAAAACATTACAAGAAAATGAATGACAGCTCCCAAAGAATAGATGATACCAGACATAACTTTATTCACTAAATATGTACAAATGGATCAAGGACATCAACATACAAACAGATACACTGAATCAAAGAGAAGAGAAAATAGGAAAGAGCCTTGAACTCATTGGCACAGGGGGAATCTTAATGAACAGTACACTAGTGGTTCAGGCTCCAAGATCAACAATTGATAAATGGGACCTCATGAAACTGAAAAGCTTCTATGAGACAAAGACAGTGTTAATAGGACAAATTGGCAACCTATCCAAAAATAATTCACTAACACCCTACTTCTGACAGATCCAAAATATGTGAAGAACTCAAGTTAACCTCCAAGAACCCAAATAACACAATTAAAAATGGGCAACTTCTAAACAGAGAGTTCATCATAGAAAACTCTCAAATTACTAAGAAATTAAATGTTTAAAATGATTAAAAGAAATGTTCAAAGTCCTAAGTCATCAGAGAAAAGCAAATCAAAATAACCCTAAGATTCTATCTTACGTCAATAAGAATGGCTAAGATCAAAAACTCAGGTGACAGCACCTGTTGGCAAGGATGTGAAGAAGGATGAACACTCCTCCACTGCTGGTGAGATTGCATACTGGTACAACTGCTCTGTCAATCTATCTGGCTGTTCCTCAGAAAATTGTAAATAGTTATTCTAGATGACTCAGATCTACTGCTCCTGGGCATATAACCAAAAGATGCTTAACCATATCACAAGGACACATACTCTACTATGTTCATAGCAGATGTATTTGTAATAGCTGGAAGCTGGAAACAACACAGATATTCCATAATTGAAGAATAGATACAAAAAAGTGGTTTACTTACACAATGGAATACTATTTATTTAGCTATTAAAAATGAGAACATCATGAATTTTTCAGACAAATGGATGGAACCAAAAATATCATCCTGAGTGAAATAACTAAGACACCAAATGACATGTATGGTATGTACTCACTGATAAGTAAATTTTAGCCAAAAAGTTAGGAATACCTAGGCTACACCCCACACACCATAAGAAGTATAATAAGCAGAAAGTCATCCAAGAGGATGCTTCAATCCCACTTAGAAGAGGGAAGAAAATAATCACCGGAATCAGAAGCAGAGAGGAACTTAAGAAGGAGAGGAGAAGGGAGGGGGAGGGTAAAAGAAGAACAAAATCAGGTATTGGGGAGAGGGTGCAGGATAGAAGCCCAGAGGACCAAGAGAATGAATGGAAATAAGCAGTCTCAGTAGTGGGAGGTTGGGGGGACCTTCTAGAAAGTACCAGAGACCTGGGAAGTGAGTGACTCTCAGGATTCAGTGTGGGTAACCTTAGCCAAAATGTCCAACATTAGGGACAAGTGTACCTCTTAAGGAAGAGTGTACCTCTAGTAGATAGATAGAGCCTCAAGTGGAGGGAAAGGGTTACTAACCTACAGTCAAATTTTCTGACCCAGAATTGTTCCTGTCTAAAAGAACTGAAGGGACCAAAATGGAGAAGGGACTGAAGGAAAGCTGTCCAACTTAGGATCCATTTAATGGGAGTGGGGCAGCAAGATCTGGCACTATTACTGATGATATGATGTGTTTAAAGAAAGGAGCCTGACATGGCTGTCCTCTGCAAGGCTCTACCAGTAGTTGACTGAGACAGAAACAAATACTTACAGACAACCATTGGACTGAAGTTGGGGATCACTTTGGGCAAATTGGGTGAACAATTGAAGAATCTGAAAGGGAGAGTGGCACCTTGGGAAGACTAGCAGTTTCATTTAGCTCAGACCCTAGAGAGCTCCCAGAGACTAGACTGAGACACCAATCAGGAGCATACAGGGGCTGATCTAAGGTCCTTGGCACATATACACCTTAATGTCTTGGATACTTGAAGCCCCACGGAAAAGGGAGATCTGGAAGGATGGGGAAGCACTCTTTTGGAGGCAAGCAGGAAGAGGAATGGGATGAGCAACTGTGGGAGGAAAGATTGGGAAGGGGGGGTGAACAATGACTGGAATGTTATTAAAACAAAAAACAAAACAAAACAAGATAACACCTGACACACAGTAAGCTTTGCTCAGAGTATGTTCTTTTCTGTCGTAGGACTCAGTGGAGGGTATATTCTTGAATATAACTATGTTTTTCCTGTAAGCATCACTCTATGATATTTCAGCCAATTATTACCTTTGAGCTTTTGAATGATGTAATTAGATGTCTTCATAAATGCTCCCCATCCCTCAGAGGAAAGAAAACCTGAATCTGTAATGATAATAAAATCTTTATTATATTTGTACAACTTTCATAAAAAGAAGGAATTATAACATCTCATGTTCAACTACATTTTTTGTCTTTCAGTAAGGTGCCCAAAGAAGCCTGTTTGCAGAATATTGAGCTACTGAAGCAAGAAGATGGAGCAGTTCAAATCATCTGAGAATAGAGCTATGAGGCATAGTGCCATATGCACAGAGTGAGACTGTTAGTGTTCATTGCAGAGTGACCTAGCAAACAAATCAACTAGTACTGTAGGCTAGTATCCCACAGATCTCCCTAAGACTGCTTAATAAACAAAACACACTCCAAGGCTTACAGCTAAGCTATGAAAACATGCACTAGAGAGAAAGAATATGGAGCTTACCTTGACAACATTGGAGGGAACGTTAAAACTTATCCTCACATATTTTCAACAACAACAAAAAAAAATGAAATTAATTATAGAAAATTTAAAATTGTCAACATGTAATGTAATTGCCTCTGGGTAAGGACATGTGAAGATGTCAAAATTACAAATACATCATTATATGTACAGAAAATAAAGTATGATTAAACCGAAAATGTCAAGATTTTCAAATTAAAATGCAGTTCATGATGAACTACATATGGTACTAATGTTGTATTAAGTAGCCAATAAGTATAAGTAATCTACATTCAGCTTACTTAAAATTAAAAATTATTTAACATGCTAAAAGAAATCAGAATAAGACTATAAAAATTATCAAAGAAAATGTCAAAAATATTATACTTCAAATTTTTGGAAGAACTTTAGCTTATTTACTCAGAAAATGCAGCAAGGAACAAGAAAGGAAAAGAAAGTCATGCATGGATGTTGAATTGTGTTTGGTGAATTTTCTATGAACATTGATTTCCTTATTGGTAATAAGGAGAAAAATGGATACATTTTTTCAATAAACACAAAAATATATCTCTAGACACAATATTAATTAATGAGGAAAACAAGCAAAAGAGACAGGATATGTTCTTACTCGAATAGAGCTAAAAACAATGCATTTACTACAGTGCTGGCATTATAAAAATAAATTTAATTTACATATCAGAATAAAATACAGAAGTCTATACCTCTAAATTTTTGTAAGCATTGGGAAAGCCTTAAACTCTAACTCCTCATACATCACAATTTATATTTGTGTTTTGGTATTTCTAGAAAACGTTATATTTTTCCAAGTATAATTTACCAATAGTGTTATATATATGTTTTGGTAAATATAAATAGTTAAAATTTCTGAGTTTTTAGAAACATAAATGGAAATATCTGTAACATGTAATATACTAATGGACACCATCTTCAATTATCAAAGTTTGCACTGCTGCCTACAATGAATAGTGTTTTTCAAATATTCCATTTAATTAATAATGTTCTGGAATCAGTAGTTTCTCTGAAGATAATTATATAGTTAAAGACACTACAGCTGCAAGGACTTCTTCTCAACAGAATCTAGCTATCTGATAAGCTATCTATTTGTAAGAAAAAATGGAAAAAAAATAGTGGTAACCAGCCATCTTTGCAGAACTTAGTTTTGCTCCATCTAAATTATGATTAAATATAAATACTGTAGTTTTCCATTCATCACAGGCAATTGACTTTTACAGTATGTTTATTTTCTGGTTCAGAATCATTATCTGATGTGAGGCATATACTCATGGATTATGAGAATGAAGGTTTAGATGATAAAATGTTAAACCATAAATTTCTGAAGAGAAAGATTTGACAGTTCTAGTTTAAGATCGAATTAAAGTAACTTTTTAAATCTAACTTGAAATTGTTGTTCTAATCACAGAATAGCAAAATACTTATGGATAGAATATAGGACTTTGAACATTATTGAAAGCCAAGAACAAAGACTATCCCTAGAAATATAATGGAATGACAATCAAAAGAAATAGTCAAAAGCTGATGGAAGTTAGGAATTATAAATAATGGTAGAAAAAATATTACTTTGCCTAGAAATGCTAAGTGCTTGTAAACTTTCCTATGATTATATCTAACAGATATGAAAAGAGGTGGAGCAATGGAGGTTGACCAGTTGCTTGAGTATGTTTCACTAAGTAGATTATAGTTCAAAGAACAAAAGAACAACTAATCATACTAGAGATGAATGTTTAAAGGTAAAACGTAGTACAAATCACATTTTGCTGTCTATTTAGTGTATGTTTTAAATTTAAAAATGGTTAAAAATGGTTAGGATATTCCCTGAGACATTTCCCATGGAATATCTTATAGATCCCTTATAAATTTACCAAGAGTTTGGCTGTTACTTACTGTACATTTTATAAAATCATTCAATGTAATAGTATATATTCAGTAAGTATATGTCATCAAAATGAATATAAGGTATGAAATCTTCACTATTACATCGAATCTTTTCTGTACTCTCCAGTGGCATCTTCATGTCTAATACATTATTGTTCAGCAATAGAGCTGAATATCACTATGCCCTTCTCTTTTCTGATGCCTTGCAGGTATTTTAGCAGCTAAAATTACTCAAGAGCTACACTCTGTACTTTGATTTATTCACTGCCAAAATAATTTAGTTAAGATTTCATTCATCTCATTTGATGATTTCAGTTTCTGTGGACAAAAAGAATGAAAACAGTCCACTAAAATTTCCTTTGAAAATTATAAATATGTGGCAAGGGCACTTTCTGGCAGATTCTCTATTAAATAAAAGATTAGCTTCTGGTAGATTCTTTCCAAGACCATCCATGGCCAGAACTATTCCTATTGCTGACTTCCACTTGCTACACTCTGGTATTTTACAAAAAAACAACAACAATCTTTTCATTTGTCTGTGTTAGGACTTTTATACATACATATACATACATACATATATACACAGATACATACATACATATATTAATTTGATCAAAAGTCCCCACATTTCTTGCCCCACAGTTCCTCCCCTATCCACTGCACCACTCCTCAGTTGCAACTTCATGTTATCTTTTAAAAAATATTTCTTTTGTATTTGAGATCAGTGATCTCTGTACATGCATGAGGAAAAGATTGTCTAAATGCTGGTCTCTTAGAAACCTCACACATTAAAAACAAATAAGCAAACAAACAAGCAATCAAACATGTTTGTGCTGTTACAGCATCTATGAGGTTATGTATACAACTGTTCTTCCATATGTGTCAAATTTTGATTAACTGCAGATAATCACTTCATTTGCTACTTATGGTATTTTTACCCACTGTTGCCCAGTGATCCTTGATTCTTGGGGAAAATAGATGTGATATAGATATTCCATTTACTGTGGAGCATGGTCTCTCATTCTCTGAATGTTGAAATTCTAGGTCTTTGTATTAGTCATCATACACTTCAAAGCTTAACTAATGGTGATAAAGATACGCTACATGGTAAAAATAAGAATTTAGTGAACAGTTCGTTATTATGTACACTTAGCAGAAGACAAACTCTAGCTTCTCTACCAAAGACCTTTGACCTTGCCAGTCCAGATTTTCTGGACCAGGTAACAGTACCAGGAATAAGTTTCAATCATGTGAAATGTGTGTAAATCCAATCTCATTTTTACTATCAGGATTAAATCCATTGTTATTCTCATGATAGCCATGGCACTACATTATAATGATTCTCTATGACAACTTTGTCACGACTGTCCCTTTCCAAGTTTCTATCTGGGAGGCAATAGTGATGTTTTGTCCCCCAGTAGACTGAATAAAGTCTTTCACATCACTGGAGATAAATCTCCTTGGTCAGTGACACTTGATTTTTCTACATCCTAAGACTCAAATACATGATGTCTTGTTATGAAGTTCTGGAGGGTACTGAAGAGTAGTTGTAATATTGAGAAAACCATGGAAGCCTCACACCAACAAGTTGAAAGAGGTATCCTATACCTCGCAATGACATTTTTTGGGTAACCTAAGGTGTATATGTGAGACTATGCCACCATTATAGGTTAATACCACTTAAACTACATGAGACTACATATGCATTTTGGGAAGTTTAGACAGTTATTTTGTTGAATAAAGCATTTTCTAAGATCTTCAGTGTTACTAACTCTTCCTTGTACTCTTTTCTTTAGGGTGGTCACACATTACTCACTGATTTTAACCCTTTCTATTCCACCAATCTACTGTCCCCTTTCATACCATCGGAATTCTACACTCTTCCTTTGAAATACCACCCCATGGTCCTTTACTGTCTATGGGCTTCTATGAGTATTCCAATGAGGAAACACAAGCTAGGATTTGTATATGAGGGAGAATATGTGACATTTCCCTTTTGGGTCTTCTTTACCTCAGACAGAATGAGTGTTTCCAAAATAAATCATTTGCTTATGATATCCATAATGCCATTCTTTTTTAAAAATATTTCTTTTATCTTTTGAGTTAATAATATTACATAATTCACTCCCCCGTTTTTTCTCTCTAAACCCTCCGTGTACCACAATTATTTTCTTTCTCATTCATTGCTTCTATTATATTATATTATTATTATTATTATTATTATTATTATTATTATTATTATTATTATTAATTTATTATTATTAATGCTGTGGGTTTGTGTCTGTGAGTAGTTGTGTGTGTACAGTATGCATGCATGAGGACTTTTTCTATCCACATTACCATGTCAACCCTTATTATTGTCCTTATTTGGACACTCCTGTTCATGGGACTCTATGGATGTAACTGTTGACATTCTTAGGAGACAGTCACACGTCAAACTCAGTGATAATTCTGGCTCTTAAGAACTTTCCTCCCCACTTCCACAATGACTCCTGACCCTACAATGCAAGTGTTGTGTTGTAGATGCATCAGTTGGCACTAAGGTCAGCAACTCTGCATTTTAATTGGCTTTAGGTTACTGTGAATAATCTGTCAGTTCCAAAGAGAAATATACTTGAGGGGTGAGGACCACATTTATCTATGGGTAGAAAAACAAATATTTTAGATTGAAGTTAGAGATTATGGTACATTGTTAAAGTAGTGGTGGCAGGATCCCTTCCAAGATCCATGATCTCTTTAGCCCTAGATAGTTGGCTTGATTTCCGCTAAAGGATCCTAAGTCAAATTATATTGAAATTTGTTACAACAGAGCTACATATGTCTGTACTGCCTTGGTCATTGTAATTCATAGGTGTCAGAGCTGAGTAAGACTATTAGTTGCTTCACTCCTTTAGAAGCTTTGATGCTACCTTCTACTACAGTGAAACTTAGTCTTAAGGGAAGATACATTAAGATGAGTTTCAATTTAAATTCTTCCAGACACTGCAATGAAAATTTATGGTGTCTTTTATCTCCTGTGTAACCAGGGGAAATAGCAATAGATTATAATATTTTAGGAGTCTGTTTTGCAATCCTGACAAACAATTCAAATTCAAAATGTATTTATTATGCTTGTTTGGGGGGGGGTTGTTAGATTATTCTTGGCATGTGGAAGGAGTATTGTCACATATGTGTAATTTTCTCTCATATATATATATATATAATTATATATATATAATTATATATATATATATAATTATATTTAGGTAGATAGGTTTTATTATGATTTCTTGAGATATCTTGTTATTTTGCCATCATTTTTTGGATTTATCATCCTCCCCATCCCTAATTAATATCCCCCATTTTTTTTTATTTCTGTGATCAGATTAGTAGTACAGGAAATACTATCTCAATTGCTCCCCACCCCTAATTACTGGAGAACCATTTTAGTTTTCTAGTTTATACAGTTATGCAGTTTATGAGCTCACATTTGAAGATTAGTAGCTTAGAGGCTCTGGTGAGGGAGAACATATGACACTTGCCTTTACTGGTTGTGGGTTACCTCACTCAGTGTGAGCTGTTCTAACTCCATACATTTACCTGTAAGTTTCTCCACTTTTACACTAGTAGTTGTCATCATCTGCTGCTGCTGCTACTGGGGGTGGTGGTGGTAATGGTAGTAGCAGTAGTAGTAGTAGAAGTAGCAGCAGCAGCAGCAGCAGTAGTATTCATTCTGACTAGGTAAGTAGAAATCTCAAATCAGTTTTAATTCATATTTTCCTAATAGTAAGGATGTTTTGAATTTTTTGAAAATATTTCTGAGTCACTTGTATTTCTTTTTATCAAAATAATCTACATAAATCTATGCCTTAATTTGTAATTGAATTAGTTTTTGTTCAGATTTTTGTTCACATATTTGTACTATGTATATTTCTGATGGGTTTTGTTCCTTTTGTAGCCGTTGATATACAGAAACTTTTAAAAGCGTTTTTGTCACCCTGTTGGTCTTTTGTGCCTTGTTTACTCAGGATTTTGATCACAATGTTATATCCTGTGCCATAAGATAAAGCGTTTTTATTAATTTTTTGGCTCTCGAATTTAGGAGCTCTAGTCATTGAGTTCTTTGATAGATCTAGAGTTTAGGTTTGTTTAGAATGACAGTATAACTACTTTATTTTTTCTTCCACAAGACCTATGTAGCTTGGACAGCACTGTTTGTTGTAGAAGCTGTAGAGTATGTCCCAGCCTATATAGCCATACATACATGATTTGCACTGTGGTACTCAATTGTATGTGAGGTCATAACACATACTCATCATTTATGTTCTAATATTTTAAATTGAGAACATGAGTTGATATCTTCTTCAGATGATGTCCCAGATACTGAGTACTATGAAAAAAGAAAATAATGCCAAAAATACTAAAAAATAAATTATAATAATGAGTTTGATAATGCCCCTAAAGAAATCACAATGGTAAAATATGAAAAAACGAGTAAAATATATGACAATCAGAAGTAAATATAAATAATTGCCTATTTCAGAGGATCAATGGCTTTTGATCAATGCGTGTTCTTAGAGTAGGATGAACATGATTGAGCATTTTTACTGTTGCATTTTATCTCTCCTTGCATTGGCAAACTTAAGTAAAGCTCAACAGAAATAAAGCAATGGCATGTTACAAATTCACTAAGAAATAAGGAGTTACCTTACAGGTAACACTCTCATTTTTAAACATTATATGACTACTTATGTTTCACTGGCAAATGACACAGTAGATGATAGAATTTCCCTGTTTTCCATCATTATCGTGAACTTGGTGTGTTTGCTCACACTGGTTTCTCTATTCCATGTGTTTCCTACTGATTTTAAATTATTTTCATTTAATGAACTTAATAAACAACTTTTCAAATTTCACTGTCTATCTTTGTACAATTAAATTCCAACATTAGAAGTTCCTTATCAGTAGACAGATAACGGGTAGAAATCATCATAAAGAATTGTCTGTAACTGAGCATATTTTAAGTAATAGCAAAGAAAGTATTTATCTGAGAAAGTTACATTGTAAAGGAGAAACCAAACATAAAAAAATGAAGCACTAAAATTTGAGCTAAACCTGAAAGGATGTGAAACAAAAAACATTCCCAGTGATAAAGAAGCTCCAGCTAACATTTTTGCAGTTGAGATTAGACAAAAGAAACCCAGCAGTAAACTCTTGATGCTTCCACAAATAAGATGTTAGTGTTGGTCCATGAGTCAAGAATGAGCTATAGTGGTGGACCACTATTCTATGTAAACAACCCCAGCACAGAAATCAGGGATAGAAAACATCACAGAGCAGGTAAAAGAAATCGATTCCACTTCAACAATCCAAATGCCTGGATTTATTGTGAAAACCTGACCAGAACAAAACACAGATTAGTCTCAAAATCCTACGGCTAGGAAATAGCATTTGTTTCACAGAGCAAAATGAAAAGGGAGAATATATATTCAGTTTCACCAAAACCATTTTTATCTTTCAATATAAGCACAGTTAAATTCTATTAGGGTGTGATTTGTAGCTCAGTGTTGGAGCTATTACCTTACTTGTGTGAAGCTTTGAGGACAATGTTTAAGACAACAAAAAAAAATCTAAATAATACAACTCTTTTACACTTTTTTACAATAGGAAAACAGGTTATGTTTTGACCATAAGGCCATTATATTGAAAATTTTGAGTTCCGAAATATACAGTAGTAAATCCACAGAACCATGGTTTTTTTGTATTTAAAGAATATCATTTCTGTTTAATAGATTATACCTTTTATTTTGTCATTTTAAACAATAAAAGTTAATAGATGTTTTAATAATCAATTGATATGAATGTATTTTACGATATCCATTAACAGTTCAGAATAAATATATTTGACAATATATCAATGTAAGCAAGGAGCAAACAACATACACAAAATGGAATCTCTATAGATCATTTCAGTTACATTGCTGAAGGGATATGGTTTCACAGAATAGGGATTTCCTTCTGCACATGTAGTAGTTATGCAAGCAAACAATTTTTCCTACAAGTGTTCATTCCATGTGGTCTCATCTAGCAAACAGTTCCTTCGATCCCACGTTGGCTTAACATCGCCCTAGCCACTGTCTCTGCTATCTAACAGTTACCCCATCTCTTATGCTCCATTTTCAAACAACTCATCCTATCTTTCCAATCAACATACACATTTGCTAAATTATTGACGATCTAATTCTTGTTATTGCTTGATTATCAGGTAGTATTCTTTCTATACAATAATGCTCATTCATTTAAATAATACTTCCTTGTACCTTGTACAAACTTCTCATTCGTGTGTCAGATCAAAGCAATTTGGCTTCTCAATTCACCCTTACGTTGTCATCCTATATAAAGCAACTATTTATTTTGTTTCTTGTTCATGTAAATTTTATTGCCTCTGAAAAATCTATAAAAATATAAAATTAACCTTTTAAAGAAATTTTACATGTTGCTTTTATGCTAACACAAATTTTCTTTCTTTTTAATTTTTTTCCATTTAATCTCCAGAAATTTGATTTTAGGCCATAAATTTTCTTTTTTTTTATTTTTTTTGTTGTTGTTATTTTGTTTTTTTTGAGACAGGATTTCTTTGCATAGCCCTGGCTGTCCTGGAACTCACTCTGTAGACCAGGCTGGCCTCAAACTCAGAAATACACCTGCCTGTGCCTCCCGAGTGCTGGGATTAAAGGCGTGTGCCACCACTGCCCAGCTTGGCCATACATTTTCTAGAGCTATAAAAACTGGATAAAAGTTAGCATTGAGATATTCTACAGTAAGATTTTAATCAATCAATTTTATAATTTAAAATTTTTATTTTATATACTGTAAAAATTTTATAATTCTCTTATATAAAGTATATATATATATTTTTTTATTACATGAGATCTATTAACATCTTTCATAAACAAAAATAGTTAGGTTACATTTAATTCAGTAAATTTGGACAAATGAATCCGTCTATCCAACTTTTACCGTAAGTAAAAATGTGCACAATAACCTTCAAACAAACATTTCCCACCTTAACTTTGTCAGCCTTCAATTTTTCCATACTCAAGCTATGTTAACTGTCAGGAAAGTTTAGTTTTGCCTGCTCCACAAATTCATAATATTGAAATAACACAGTTTATACACTTTGTTTTTCTCATTGCCCATAAAACACAATGTATTGTGAATCATTTTGAATGAAGTACAATCTCTTCCCTGTTTATCAGAAGCTGTTCATAAAATTTTGTTGGTAGATATATGTCTATTATGTGAACATTCATTTGCAGTTCTCTATGATAAGTATTAGATTTTAACTGTTGATTGTAAGTCAAATATCTATTGTAAAATTAATTGCGCTTTCAGGCTCTCTGTTTTGCTCATTCTCGTGCTCACTCACACTCTTACGTCTTCCTCGTCTGTTTTGAAGTATTTCTAGGATTTAATACATTCTTACTAAGAGTTTCCTTTATTTAACACATGTGATTAATACATTCCCATACCTTTTATATAACATGATTAATATAATCCCTTAGCTTATTTGTTTTACCATTCTGATAAAATGGTAAATAACAGAGATAGGATTATAATGCTGCATATAGTACATACACAAGTCTTTCCCCAAATTAAAAGGTTTAATCCCAATCCCTGAAGATAGGGACTCCTATTGTCATCACCATGTACAAAGAAAAAAAGAAAATGGTTCAATTATTTCAATGAGTTACAAAATACTTAGTAGTAGATGCCCTAAAACCCAAACCTTGCTGTTTAACACTACATATGATTTTCTTTATTTCTACCATATTATTTATCAATATATAATAAAAAGTCAGTTTATTAAAAGCAAGACAGATGTGGTAAAAGAAAAATAGAAATTTATTTTTTAAATATTAATATCAAGCTAAACTTTTCCCATTGGTATTTAAAATGTTTTAAAATGGAACGTGTTTTGTTAATATTTAAGAAATAACTTGAATCCTTATGTAGATTAATTTTCATATAAACTCATGAATAAATGACATTTAATAATTATGTATTGGTGTTCTCTTCACAAGCCTTACAACCACCAAAATTCACACACCTATTGTCCCTTTATAAGTTCTTTGTGGATACTCCATTTTATATACTCACATTTCAAGATTTGGAGGTAGGAATTACGTATGAGAGGAAGCAGGCTGAGTGTCTTTATGTGTCTGTGTTATCACACTTGGTATAATGTTTCCTTTCACATCTTAAAGGTTGTATGACTCTTTAGTTGACAATGCTTCCCAGAAGAACAACTGGCTAACACAAAAAACCAGTAACATTCATAATAAACTTCCTTTTGGATGATTTATCAACGTAGTCCAAGTGACTCTCAGCAGTGTATATAATATTGATGTAGTCCTTGGTTGCTTCTCAGAAGTTAAAGGCATTCTCCTATTACTGAAGACACCTCACACTTAAGATGCAAAAGCATATAATTTGAGCAGGATAAAACCTGAAAGACTTTTATCTGTCTTCCTCAGTACCAGAAACTCTATGCAAGCTGCTACAGGAAAGAAACAATTAAAATCCACATCCACCTGTCACATCTATGAAACATAACATTTGCTGGAACCACAGGCATGGATTCTGTGAAGATACAATAAGATACTCACAGGTTGGTATCAGTCATCTAATTGGCATCCAGGCATATTAAGAGTACTGAAGTCATATGTGGAACTGGAACCTTAGATAATCTCATTGGAGCTAGTGAAGTTATTGAGCTTAGAAAGATGCATTAATGTGTCTAGTCCCTAAAGATATTCATGATTTTACCTAAAATTATTTGTGATATTCCCTAAGAGTTTTTAGTAATTTTCAAATGTTTTGTATTGTTATGAAGATCAGGAAAAAGCCAGGACTCAAGTGATTTGTGATCTGAAGATAATAAAACTTTGTTATAATTGTACAAATATCTTATTCACTATGCTATTTTTGGCCTCCTAAAATATTCCAAAATCATGCATTCATGCAATTATGAAATTACTTATAAGAGGAAATGCATGATTTTCTTTGACCAATGAGGAAGATAGTTTATAGAATCTTATTCTAGAGCATCTTGGAAATAAAAAGAAGTTGAAAGAGCTCAATGTCTTTTCTGAGGAAATTCATAGTCAAGGCTATATAAGGATGCTGTCTTTATTGCTAAGTGTGACTTCCCTAGGGATGAGGTGATGATTTATTCTTAAATTTTCAGATTATGGGTTCTTTACTTGGAGGTATACTATACAATATCTGGAAGAGTTCAATGTTGAAGCCTGCCACACAGAATCTGTTTGGCTATGGCAGTTTCCTTCAGGCTTAGACAGTCTTTCAAGGATATATGTGTAAGCAGAGGAACTTGGATATACAGAGAATGTCTTAACCCAAAACAAAGACAGATGTCAACAGACTCATTCATAATTACTCACAAGCAAGAAGTAAGCTAAAGTTAACTCCAGATGTGCTCCCCATATGATCCCCCTTTTGTAATTTGTACAAGCTAAAATGGTCTCAACTGTTGGCACAAAAAGACTGTGCCTGACTTAGGTGTCACCTCAAGAATTATGGACATTACCTGTCTTTGGTACATGAATCCTGACATCCATACCCTGATCCTGACATTCATGCCCTGTCTTAGGTTGATCCACCTCTGACAGAATCTTATAAACCTTTTTTTTTTTTTTTGTGGTTTTTCGAGGCAGGCTTTCTCTGTATAGCTCTGGCTGTCCTGGAACTCACTCTGTAGACCAGGCTGGCCTCGAACTCAGAAATCTGCCAGCCTCTGCCTCCTGAGTGCTGGGATTAAAGGCCTGTGCCACCACTGCCAGGCTCTTATGGGCCTTTTTTATCTTTAAGAGCCATGTGCCTTATCAGTCATGAAGCACAAAGTTGTGCCTGTATTAGGTTGCCATCAATAAACAAAGATCTTACCCAGCATTGGCACATGAATAATCTTTTAATAATCTTGTATTTGTGGCCTGTCTTAGGTTGAGAAGGTTTTCAAGATGATCTTACCCATCACTGACTAGCAACTTCTGCTAGGGAAGATGTTGGAGCTTGAATTTATGTAACTCTGCTTTGAAATCTGTAAAAGCTCTGTTGATTCCTCTAAAAAGCATAGGTAATAGACATACCATAAAATAGATTATAAAGCCAAGTCCTGGTATGTCCAAAAGAGAGATGTAAGCAAGAACCTTGGAGGAAAAATGGCCTGTAATTTTTTTCAGGACATCATTTGCAGTGCTAGTGGCATCAACAGACAAAGGCTTTGCATTTCTCAAGTTTATAACCTCCTTATGCAGGACTAACAAATCCAAATAAATATTAGTATTATGCTAATAATACTAGTATTATGCTAATAGTAGTAAAAAGGTGCCTTTTTACTCTGGTCCAATTATTCTGACTCTCTTTGTACATTTTTGGAGTCATATAAATCCACAGATATTGAGCATGACATTCCAAATGACTTCTCACTTTCATTACTTATACCTCATCTCCCATGATGGGCATCATATCATATAATGTGTCAATTCTTTGTTCTAACTCTCTATCAAAATATTCTTGTATGCTCAAGACATTGGTTACATTTTCTGGAAGATGATTAACAGAATCTTCTGTTTTTCCCTCTTGTGCAAAAGCTAATGCAGTAGTAGTTGCACTGGCTATATGAATTTTGAAAGCAACAACACAGACAATGATTAACAGAACTGTATGTTTGTACCTTGCTGGAGAGTGATCTAATTCTTCCAATATTTGTAAGCCTTTTTCAGAATGTCATGGTTTAGATAATTTTACAGAAATCATCATAAAAGCTGGTTGATGTACTACTAATACAGATTGTCCATCATCCATCACAGAAAAACAATTGGACAGAAGACAATTAACAGAAGAAATATTGATCTCATTATCAGAGCTAACAACAAAGGTAACATTCCCAATTAGTAAAAGATTAGGTGGGATAACTCTAGAACCTGTTCTATTTTTATCCACAGGAAACAATGCATCATTCAAGGCAGCTACAAAGGAAATTCTTACAGCTTAGTATTATTAGAGGTCATATGTTCTTCTGGCGTTGACCATACAGAAGGATATAGCAAAGGTGGATCAAAACATTTGCCTAATATAGCTTCCCCATCACCATTATCAAGACACTCAAAACAATCACAGTAGCATCATTTTTTTTTTGTCCCAACATCAGCATGTCTCACCAATTACTTTGACAGCCACTATGCTCCTTCAGCATCCTCTTAAAAACACATACGTGGCCTTGTTCCCATATCAATATGGGGTTGGCCCTATGTCATAATCCTGTTAGAGGACCTTTACATATAACATAAGCAAAATCATGTTGGGTTTCAGGGTGCCAGAAATGTACAGCAGCTGATTTACCTGCTGAATTCAATGTCAGAAAATTTAAAATAGAGCATAATGAAGATAGTTATGTTGCATAGGGTATATAATTCCCCCCTTTTTACGTTTACCCATTGTTGTTTTAGTACTCCAAGATATCTTTGCACAATTCCTTGCTATTGTAGATCATACGGAATTCCTATTTTGTGGACAATATTGAATTTCTGACAAAAGGTTTGAAAGTCTTTACTTGCTGGATATAATAATATCCATTGCCATTGTAAGATTTTCTGATTTAAGGGATACCTAAAATAGCAAGGCATTTTAAGCAATGAGTTATACCATGTATAGTAGCTTCTCCTGTCAAGGCAGATGCACATGTATATCTTGACTACTGTGACAAGAATACACTTTAGCTTCCTAAAGTTAGGAATAAAGGTAACATAAGTTGATTAGGCACTATTCCTAACAGACTAACTCCATTATTGGGAATACAAAGATGTTTTGAGCATTGCAAACATTGTTTAACAATGGCTTGAGCAGCTTCTTGAGAAATTTGAAATTGCCTTCTTAAAATGTTGCTATTTTGATGATGAAGAGCATGTGGTCATTGAGCAAGTTCAAACTTTGTTAGAGAAATGGCAACAACAGGCGTTAAGGCATCTGCTGCTGAATTTCCCTCATATAGGAGGCCAGGGGGGTCAGGATGCACACTGATGTGTCCCTCAATTTCTGGATGTTTTCTGCTCTTCTTGCTCATTTTAATTTGCTGAAACAATTGTAGAATTTGACTATTCTAAAAATTTAGATAAAAGACACTCTCCAGCATTGTTAAAGCATGAACAATGTTTTGAATGTCTATATATAAATTTGAGACTGTTCCAAAAATTTGAACACAAATTCAACAGCTTTTAATCCAATGACCAGAGCAGATGCAGGTTCAAATTGCAGTTACCTTTTTTTTTAATCCAAAAATATAGGCAGTTCTTCCATTAGAGGATATACCAGCAAAGACTAAAGCAGTTTGTTTTGTAGGAATATTGCTCAAATTATGTGCAAATACAAATTAATGAAGACTTGTAACAATTTATGTCAAGGATAATGATTATCAATTTTTCTGAAAAATTGGCAAAAACAATAGGTCAAACATACATGTTTTGATAGAGCTAATCAATTTGCAATTTAGTAAAAGGTACAAGGATTTCCTTAGGATTCTTTTCAAAATATTTGTGTGATATTTCCATGTATAGTTGCACTAACATGGCAACCACTTCATAGTAAGAAGTGATTACTTTAGCAGGAGAGACTGGTAGATGTACCCAGAGTAAGAGTGCATTCTGCCACAACACTATACTAGGCATTTGTGTGATGAGTAAATTATAAGATCCCCTTGGCGTGGCATAGGCAATATAATGAATTACTTGTTGTTCTATAGCATTTTCAACTATAGATAATACTTGACATCCTTCCTCAGTTATAGACCATGGAGATAAAGTTTTAGAATTTCCTTTTTAAGATGTTAAATTATGGCTTTATTTCTCTCTATAAAAATGGTCTAAACCCTTTTTCCCCCTCTACAGCTCCAGCCCAGTAGCCATCACGAATGACATGGTAACTATCTGGACCAGGATGTTCATGACAAACTGTCTGCTTCAGAGGAAACATGCTCATGAAGGTCCTTCATCCTTGGAAGGCAATAGTACCAAAGACAGAAATTTGGGGAAAGCTGGCCAAAATGTACAAAACCACACCAGATGTCATTTTTGTGTTTGGATTCAGAACCCACATCACTGGTAGCAAAACAACTGTTTTGGCACAGTCTATGGCATGATTGTACAAAACAGAATAAGCCTAAACACAGACTTGCGAAATAAGACCTTTATGAGAAGAAAAATACCTCCCGAAAACAGGGGAAAAAATGCAAAAACAGAATGAAGAAGGTCAGGGAGATCGCAAAGGCCAGTGTTGGTGCTGGCAAAATGTGAGTGAAGATTGGATGCTACCAAAGGAGTAGATCTGCAGTGACTTGATGATCTGCTATGATGTGCAGATTTCTGAGAGGACAAATAAACTTAAAAGCTTCAAGAAGAAGAAGAAGGAGGAGGAGGAGGAGGAGGAGGAGGAGGAGGAAGAAGAAGAAGAAGAAGAAGAAGAAGAAGAAGAAGAAGAAGAAGA
>JADRCH010000004.1:26290571-26386166 GCA_019843965.1 Rhynchomys soricoides | reverse complement strand
AACAACAACAAGGACAAGAAGAACAAGAACAAGAAAAACAAGAAGAGGAGGAGGAGGAGAAGAACGCTCTGAGCCAATTTATATCTCTTAATAGTTTCTGAAAATCATTTAAAGCTTTTAATTTATCATTTGTCAGCTGTAACTTTTGTAAAATAGTTTTTGATATAATTGATGTCCTAAATACTTATGTAGGGGGACTCATGCTGAATATTCTCTGGATCAATAACCAACCTTTTATTTCCTTAAATGCTTTTGGTAATTGGGCATAGCCTTGCAGCAAAGGACTTTCATTTTTGTCAGCTAACAATATATTGTCCATGTAATGAGCTATATCCACATGTGGATATAAACATGTAACAATGGCAATTACTCGGGCTACAAATCTTGGCATAAAGTGGTACTACAAACCATGCTCTGTGGTAAAACTTTCCAAAGGTATCTCCTCATGGTTGTGTTGTTGTTGTTGTTGTTGTTGTTGTTGCTGTTGTTGTTGTTGTTAAGTTTTTAGATGGAACACTAAAGGAAATTGCTTGCAATCTTGGGGATGACGAGGAAGAATAAGCAGTCCTTTAAATCTAATGTGATTTTATAAGTATTAGAGAGAATAGCAGATGGTATAGGTAATCTGGGTTGGAAAGCCCCCATTAGTTCCATAGTTTTATCAACCTTTCTTAGATCATGCAATAGTTTCCACTTCCCAGATTTCTGCAAATTGCTCCTGCACTAGCTGTTCTGCAGCATTGCTTTTTTGTCTGCATTAAGAGGCCAATGATCCATCCATACTGGCAAATCATTGATCCAAGTAACCTTATCAGTATTTTGTACTGGTTGGTGAGTGAAAGTACTTAAATCCGATGCAGGAACTCTGAGTTCTAGGTATAATAAGGTCATTTCTAAACTGGCCCTGCACTCTTAGATCTCCTGTTGGTAAAAAGCCCTGTTTGAACATTTGTTGTGTGCTTATATCATTTGAGATAATCAATATAACACACATTTCTTTCATAATATCCCTTCCCCTTAATTGTTGCAGTCCTGTAACGATATATGGCTGAAATTGCTCCATATGCCCTCTAAATCATCCCTCACTGATTTGTTCAGGGCTCTGAGTCTGTCCTATCCCTTGTAGATGAGTCATAGTGGCTTGCTTAG
Organism: Rhynchomys soricoides; assembly: GCA_019843965.1. Lineage (NCBI taxonomy): Eukaryota > Metazoa > Chordata > Mammalia > Rodentia > Muridae > Rhynchomys > Rhynchomys soricoides. The sequence goes on along the minus strand of JADRCH010000004.1, from coordinate 26,385,017 downwards.
GCAAGATACCAGGCCATTGTTCAGCAGCAATGACAAATATGTCAGCACCAGTATCTAAAAGAGCAGAAAAAAAAGTTCCATTAATTTTTAAAATAAGCTCTGTCATTACAAAATAATATTCTATGAGTTACTGCAAAGGCCTGTAAAGGCCAATCTTGATTCTATGTTGCAGCTTCTTCCTCTAAGCCTTCCTCCTCAGGATCAAGAGTCTCCTCTTTCAGTGTTGTTATAGCCTTTTTGTATCCTCATAAAGAGGAGGGGCAATAGTAGGCTTGGTAGTACTATCTTTGTTTAATTTGGGTTTATCAGTTATCATTGTTATAGGTTCTAACATTTCTTGAACCTTTTCTTTATAATGTCTAGGGTTCAGGCCCACAAGCTAAAAGTGTCCACAGAGATTTTCTCAGGCCCATGAATATCATAATGATCATGCAACTTTTGTCTTACCTTTATCCAGGTTTCTAAATTTATAGTCCCTTCTTCCATGAACCAATGCCATATTTGCTCTACAAAATCTAAAAGCATGAGCAATTGCTTCTGACTTATCATAGCTCCCCTTACAAGAAGCATATCTTTGAGCATGTGTACAAAAAGCAAGTAACTATTTCCCTGTCCCATTTTTCTTGTTGCTTTAAATTTTTCTTTTCTTTTTTCTATGACTTTGGCTTTTTCCAAGATCACAAACCTTCTCAGGCACTCTTATCTGTGTTTTCCTATGTCTTTTACTCCTGAAACTTACTCACTCCTGCCAGCTCTTTCACTTTTACTGAACACTCCAGTGGTGTCCTCCATTGCATAACCAGTAGTAGAGCCTTCACTTTGAGTGCCACATACAAACGCCTGCTGGTCAATCAACATGAAAACCATGACTGGGAGAGTGAGCATGATTATAGGAAAGGTAGAAAGAAGTTGCAAGAGACAGATATGGGAAGCCTGCAGGTTAATACCATGCCAACAGCAAATGTATTTTCTCAGTATCTCTTAAAGGAAAGCAACAGAAAGCATGACCAATTCCAGGTGGTTAAACAGTGATCACAAATGCATACCTGTAAAGTTTATGCTACACAGTAAGGATGTTTAACTAAGGCCATTTCCTTCAGGCTTGGACAGTCTCTCAAGGACATATGCGTAAGCAGAACGTGAGAGGATATAACCCATGACTTAACTAAAAACAAAGACAGACATTGGCATGTTCTCATTCATGATTAATTACGAACAAGAAGTCAGCCAAAGTTAACTTCTGATGTGCTCCCCACATTCCGAGAACAATTCTTGTAATCATCATATACCTCTTATATCAATGAAATTGTGAAATAAACTTGTGTTTCGAAGTAAATAAGACTGAAAATAATTCTTTAACACCAGACAAAATAATGAATGATTAGATAATCCAAAAAGCTGCTTCTCTTTTTCTTTATAACATTTTGCCAAAGCACCTAAAAAAGTGATTTAAACGGTTACCAGAAAATTCATAAGGTGAGCAAAACTCAGAGTAGCACATTAGCAGGAGCCAGGTTTAGGATAGGCTGAAGCCATCCAGTGGCCCAAATCTTTACGCAATATCTGTCTTCCAAGATCTGCTGGAAAAGCAGTTGTCTGGCTCAACCTTCATGTTGCTGAACTGTTACTTTGGCCTCTCACGAAAGCTTCCTAGACTCCCCTCCCTTCCCCTCCATGACCTCCGCCTGCCCAGTTGCAATATTCAACTCTGGTTACTGATTCAAAGTTCAGGGTGAATTCATCTATTCAGCACAAGTTATTAAAGATTAAAATCTATTTGTAACTGTAAAAGAATGGAATAGAATCCGAAAAGAAGCTTGAAATGAATTGCAAACACACTCTTGCCCTAAGTCAAAATGGCAGACAGGTGAGAACATCTGCAACCAGAGCAAAAACATTTCCCCCCAGAGGTCACACAGCAGCTGAAAACTCCTCAACCTGTGTCCTTTTCCCCAATTATTGCCTTCAAAAATAAATCTCTAATGCCTTCAAATTGACTTTTCTTTGCCCCAAAATTCCTGACTGCTCATTTTCCGTCAATCCCTGATGTTTCCATGGTTTCCCGTGAAAAGCAACAAACACAATATCACGGTTCATTGAAAGGATCCTCATACTCTGTAAAAGCCAGAAGTTTGTAAAAGATGCTTAGATCTTCCTAATTTCTGAGTCTATTTCCGTGGTAATTCTTATTATTCTGTATTGCTATGTGTCAGTAAATACAGTTTTATGGGACCACAATTTGTTCTGCTTGGGCTGGTTAGACTTAATCTTGAGTCAACCATTTTAAGAGAAGTGTAAGAAAGTGTTTCTGATTTCTTTCCTTTGGTTTTACTTTTTTTTATATTAGGGAAAGGAATTGCATTTTTCAGAAGTACTCGTGAAGTACTGAGTGCTGTAAAGAGAATAATATTACCCACAGAGTATAATTTCCCAGAAGATTAAAAATAGGTATTTATTAGGATCCATTTCTGATTTTTCAAACTTCAGTAGCATATTTTCTTACATCCTGTATGCTGAAAATTAAAAACAATGTAATTTCTAATTTTAATCATTATGATATTCATGATATTATGATATTCATGAGATAACTTCTCAGGTTTTTTTTTTTTTTTTTTTTTTGCATCTGCTGCATAAAGCTCAACCTTCAAGAAAAAATGAAGAATGGTTGAACTATAAGTTGAATCAGACAGGTTTTTACTGGATTTCTTTACTGGATATTTCATTACCCTTTTAGCCATTTATAATATTGCCTTTAAAGAAAAGAAATACTTTTATAAGTGAAAAATTTTATATATTTAGCATCTGAAGAAAGTCTCAAATGAGTTTAAAGAAGAGCCTAATTCTCACTGTCATAACAATTTGCTACATAATTCTCTTTATACATGTAAAACTTTGTAAAGATAAACTAGTTATTCTAAAACAATGCTATTAATGCATTGGTATTAAATAGGTACTAAATACATAAGGTTAATTAACTGTTAAGTTTAATTAGGTATTGAATTAAACAATGAAGAATTTCTTAAATTCTCTGGAGGTGTGAGTGTATTTACTGGAAGAGTTAACCAAAGGAAAGACTCTCTGAAAATGCTTTGCTCCCACCAACAACAGTTAAAGGAAGCTCTAGGGGAAATTTGTTGTTCTTAACTGCATTTTTTTTTTGTTTTTATTAGCAAATCTTCTGCATTATTGTTGATGCCTGCACAATCCATTGCACCCATATGAATCCAGGATATTTGGCCCACTATACCAGACAGAAGACTAATATTTTGTAGCACACATGGAGACTGTTGTGACAATCAGGCTCGTGCTCTAAGCAGATGCCAGATTCTTATCCTCTATCATGTAGACAAACACCATTGGTCTACTTAGCTCATATTGTGTAAATCAGTTTAATATATCCCCTTATACACACATACATACACACACATATATGTGTGTGTGTGTGTATACACATATATACACATATAATGTGTGTGTGTGTCTGTATATATATATATATATATATATATATATATATGTGCACACACGTATATACACATTTATTTTGTTCTTTCTACTTAGAGAGCCACCCCTACAATAACCAAGTTAGACAATCATTGCCTAACAACATAGTAGCTTTCCAAGCTTATTCTAAGTTGTTTGTAAACATGGCTGGATTTCATAAATGCTTATTTCTGTCCCTAAGTTCTTGACTTTCCTTTCAGGAGAATGTATCTTTAAATGAACACCTATAAATTCTTTCTTTATCAGTCTGGCATATAAAGAGATTCTTTAACAAAACAAAAACCCAAAAGACAAAATCATCTTTACTCTGCTTAACAACACAGCAATATCTTCCCTGAAACTTGAAAGGCAGATATTGTATAATACGTTTGTGGGAGAATCAGTAGGTAGCAATCAACAAGCACAAATATTCGATTAGTTAAAAAAAAAAATTGAGAATTCAAATATTTTCAACCTATCCTGACTGTTCAACAAGTTTACTGCAATCTTTTCTATACTGCTTCACTAACTCGTCCAATACTTAGAAACTTCCCTATGCCCACTGTTTCAGAAGAATTGTGTACATAATTCATTTTGTTCTCTTTATATTAACCACCTTTCATATATAAGTCTTCCTAGCTTGTCTAATGATATCAAGAACATTTCTGACATGACATAAGAAATTTTGGGGGTGGGGTGGAAGAATGACCCTTTGAGAGAAGTGGCTCTAAGTTCCAGAAAGAGACATTTTGTTACCTAAGAACTCCCTATGAATTGAATACAGCATACCTTTGTTTTAGCATGGACGTCTAAATGTGACCTCAGTTACTGATGGTTGGAATTGAACTCAGAGAACAATATTATAATAGGAACATTATCAGGTGTACAACATATCTTTAGTCAACCAAAACACCATATCCGCATCTTGGCTTTATCAATAATATGACTTGGAGAGGGGCTAAATTTTTAGCAAACTATTTCCTATACTATAGAGAAATGAGTATAATTATCTCATATCTAGAATTTCTTATCTTCACCATGGCTTATCTTTAACATGATAGACACAAGCAGCTTATTTGAATACATAAATTCCATAAGTTAGCTGCAATATAAACTTAAATCTCCAGGTTAAATTTCTTGCCTGATATATATGTACATAGTATGCATATATTTAATATTTTATGTATCTTTTAATCTCGGCATTGTTAAAATTACAGAAGTCTTGCAAAATGTTTTGTCTTCCAACTTTTTTTTCTGTTTCTATAATGTGAATAAGAATTTCTCTACCTGTTTAAATGCTGATTTTCCAGGAGCCATGGTCACTCACATGCATAGCCTCAAGTCTGTGATAACATTCTATAACTTCCTTCCCCTCCATCATCAATTACGTTCATTTTCACTTTAGGCATAGCTCATTCCAGCCTGATTCCACAAGACAATGAAACTAATAATTAAGGCCTAGAAACATTTTTGTTGTTGTTGTTTGTGGTATAGACTTGAGGACCGAGATATGTCAATGCATCTATAGTCACATGCCTTTTGAACAAATTGCCACAAATTCACAGTGGAAAAGAAAATGACATATTTTCCAATTGGTGATTGAAAACTGGAAGTCTATATATCAAAAAGGGAATATGGATTGCCGTCTCTTACTCTGCACTCAATCAATTCCAGGTGGATCAAAGATTTAAATATTAGATCTGGAACTCTGAAACTTCTAGAAGAATAAAGTGAAAGAGAATGCTTCTTGATGTTGCTTAGAAAATGGCCTTGTGAAGCAGACCTTGGTAACTGAGAAAATGAGACCAACAACCGATAATTAAGACACCATGAAATTAAATCATGAATTTAATTCTCTTTATTATCCTTTTCCAAAATAACACAAATATATTGATTTAAAGAATAATTTGAATCTGGTAAGATTATAACTGCTTTCTTTTTTTTTTGTATTATTCTAATATTTTATGATCAGTTATTAATTTGAAAAAATTAAACAGTTTAATGATACACTAACAACTTAACATGATCATATACATTTACTATTCTCATGTATTAATCTTGTAGCATGTACTAGATTCCAAACATGTATAATCAATATATAGCTATATCATGATATTTCAGCACACATGTGACATTCCAGACCTTCCTGATAGTAATTTTTATTTTTTGTATTAAGGAAAAACTACAAAGCTAAATAAAAATGGATGCTTTAGATGGATATATATGTATATTGTAGAATATGAAATTCATGTTTAATAGTTATTTCAAGACTGGAACTAAGCAAACTCTTCCCTAACTATGAGTTTTGAACCATATAAATATGACCAAAAATATTTTAAGATTTTTAGCCAACATAAAAATGCTATATTAAAATTATAATCCAAACTTACATGTTATATTACAGAAATGTGATTTTACTTTGCACAAAAACTATAAATAATCTTAATTGAGGTCCTAACAATAGAAGCCACCTGTTCTGAATGCACTGATATTCAGCTTCTCTTGAAGTTTCATATTATACTATGAAATATCTTATGCCATTATAATCATCTGATTATACACACTGAAAGGAATTCAAAACTTAATACTATGAAGAAAATGAGGAAAGAAAATCACATCTGTGAAGTGAGGGAATGAATTTCATCTCAGAGAAAAACCTAAAAGAGAGCACTTTAACTATATCAAGCTTTTCTTGCCAATTTCATTTGCAAATCATGCTTGAAAACCTTACATATGTTCTGCTATTGTGTAGCACAATACATTTAGATTGTATATTCTTTACCAAGTTGAATTACTGTATCTTTTTTTGAATTTACTGAAATATATAAAAATGTCATTTCTTTTATTCTGATCATAAGTTATAAATTGTGGTAAATAGGTTATAAATATATAAGTTGATTGACAGAAACATGCAGGTGAGACATTAATTTATAAATATTGTAATGTTTACTTTGTATACATTTAATCTATGCTTCTATACTAATATAAAATATCATTAGCTGCTGTAAATTTTTAGCATGTTAATAAGTACTTCCTAAATTAATAAAGCATTTTGACAGTTGAATAAATCTTTAAATCTTACAGGACACATTTTGCAAAGACAAAATACAATATTAATGTTAGTGATATTAACAAGTTTTCAACAATATCTCCCACCTGGTTATATTCATGTATTTTAATTCTATTTTCCCAAACCATTTTCTAAAATATTTGTTAAAAATCCAGCTACATGAGATTCTTATAGAACTCAATCAAATAGTCTTTACTTCTATCATAATATTACTTAGCCATGTATAACATATAATAGCTACCTTTTCTGCAGCTAACAATATCTCAACTAAAATAAAATAATATAGAAATATACATTTTAATAAAATATATAATAAACAATACAATTTATATGTTGTTTATTGTGTTTTCTCTTTTATTACCCAAAGTAAAGTAATATATTATTTTTGGCTTAGTATATTTAATAAAATATAATTATTAATTTCATTGCTTTCCTTCTTCCAAACTTTTGCATACCATAGACATCAACCCCTTTCCCCAGTGCTCTGAAACACATGACCTTTCCTTTGTGAGTTATGATTGTTACATATACACATATAAATGTGAATAAAAATTTAAACACCACATAAAACCTAGTAAGTTTACTATATGTTGCTTGCACTTAGTATTCTATGCCCTAATTTTATTTGTTTATTTTTGAAAGCTCCACAATTATACCAATTCAACTAAAACAGGCAAAGGAAAGTTAGTAAAAAATACCTTGTTGGGAACTGGAAAGATGTTTTAATAGATAAAACACTGATTGTTCTCCACATCCCAGGTTTATTCTTAACACTCACATGGTGGGCAGAACTGCATATAGCTCCAATGCCAGGGATTCTGATGCCCATCTTCTGCACTCATAAGCATCAAACATGCAAGTAATATGCAATCATACAAGAAAGAAAATAATCTCTACACACAAAATGAAATTTTAAAAATCATTAATTATTAGAGTATGGTTTTAAGAAAAAATGTTTAATCATTTGGAGGAAAAGGACTAATAGGTGCATAATAGCATTATTATGATATCAAATATAAGCAAAAACAATAAAAAATTAATATTGATAAAATTTTTTTGCTTTTAACTTCAAATTATATTTTAACATTTTGAGATGTTTTTCAGATTTAACTATGTCTTATTTTGTTGTTCAAGGGGGTGTTCCAAAATTTATAATATAATATATTCTGGGATTGTTGTAAAAACAATTGTCATGGCATGTTCACTTTTCTCTAAATTGGATTTAAATTATTTGGGTAATCATAACAGTAATGGAATCACTGTAAGATGCCAACAAAAAAATAGCTTAACTGGATGGTCTTACACATCATCAATCAATGTGATCATAGACCATAAAAATCTTAAGAGTCCGATAACTTCATAACATGTATAGCCATTGACTAAACTGATACTCTTAAACCAGCTACACACAATAGTTAACAAATAGCTAAGAAAAAGGATGATTTTTTTTTTTGATGTAATGGTAATAACTTATTTTACCTGGGAATGGGATAACTGTCTTGCTATTTTCAATGTGTTGATTTTCAAGTATGGAAGTATAATCCATTTTCCCTATCAATTTGTTTCTAAAAAGATGTTGAAAAATTAAGGACTTAGGTTCAACAGAAAATATACGTTTATTAATGTGTATGCCATTGAATGATCTATTAAATTTTACTCACTGGGATTTTTCTTTAAAGTTTTAGAATTTTCAATTAATTCCATAATTCTAATATTGTTTCCCTTTTAATAATTGATTTGTTATTATATTTGTTATATTTTATTTGTAATTATGTGTTTTTCTCAGATACATTTTATTTGTAAATGTTTTAGTAAATCTACTCTATTTCTTGACACTTATTTTTCAAGTTACTTTCATAGTACACTACATCAATAGTTTGACACAGTGAAACATGTTTTCTAAGCTGACTTTGTGGAGTCACTCAATGGTCAATTAGTTTTCTCATCATGGGAATTCTCACAGCTTTTCCTAAGTCCCAAAAGAATCTCAAAGGAGAGAAGTAGTATCTGTTCTTATTCATCTTCACTAGAGAATCATACAGGATCATAATTTACTCTAGGAAGGTCACTTGATAAGGCCTGAAATGCCACAATTTAATCATTTAAATTTGGAAAGAACCTTGAGGATAGAGTAGTAACTCAGATTTTAAGAGAACACACTGCTCTTTCAGAGAACACAAGTTCAGATCCCAATACCCCACATCTGGCCACTCGTAGCTACCTATAACTCTAGCTCTCGCAGCGCCATTCTGATTTACTTGTGTAACACATACATGCAGGTAGGCATCATGCATATACATATAATAAAAGTAATAGACGATTTACACTGAATAAATACCTTAAGGAATAATGAGTCATTATTGTAAAGAGAAGGGCTTCAGATTTATTTCCTCTTATGACACTTCAAAGCTGTTGTTTCATATGCACCAGTAAAGATAATTGCCCTTTTTTTTTCAGAGAATGATTTCCAAACAAAACCAATTATACAGAATTAAGTATATGAATAATAATTTTATGTTGAGCACAAATATTTAAATCTATAAAATTGGTTACTCAATAAAGTACTTTCAAACCACCAAAACTGAGGGGAATAATAATAGACAAGTAATACTGTCAATTAATAGTCTGTGACTGGGACCAAAAATAAATAAATAAATAAATAAATAAATAAATAAATAAAACTTGATAAAGAAAATTAAAAGAACAAAAAATATTTTTAGGTTTATAATCTTAGAGTTTTAAGTCCAGGATCAGCTGGCTTTGATAGCAAAACAAAACAATTTTGTTGACATAATTGTGCTGAAGTGGAAGCAACTCAATGTACAACACTCAAAATACTAAGAATGATAATAATAATAATAATAATAATAAGAAGAAGAAGAAGAAGAAGAAGAAGGAAAATGAGATCTTATAATATATGACTCTATTTTGTTTTCTGAAGGTAACTGAAGGAAATAAAGAGAGTCTCAATGATTTTATGATTGATTAACAATAACTACAAGACAGCATCATATAATATGTGAATATACTGAAGATAAAATGAATGGAAATCTTTGTGATTTTAAAAATTAAACTAATTGTGACTTTTATGACTTTAATTAAGAGAGTTCTGTATGCCTACAATCTATCTATTTATCTATTTATGTATCTATCTATCTATCTATCTATCTATCCACTTACCTATCTTTTTAGCATTTCAAACTGGTCCAGCCACCCTGGAAATTAGAGTGGAGAATTCTAAAAACTGTAGAAATATATACTATATGAACCAGATATACCACTATTTGACATGTATACAAAAGACTCAACATCATAGCACACAAAACTTGTTTCAGCCATATTCAATGGTTTGGAAAATTGAAGCAACCTAAAAGTACTTCAACTAATGAATAGATAATGAAATTTTTACATATATGCAATGACTTCTATTCGGTGAAAAAAATTAAATTACAAAAATTTCAGATAAATGGATGTAACTAGAAAATAATATATTAATAATAAAAATTATGTTACCCAGATAGAGAATGACAAAAATCTTAGGTTTTCTCTTATGTGTAGTTCCTATCTCTTAATGTTTAGATATAAGTTTATAAACATAAGTGACTAACAAACCAAGGAAAAGAGAGCCAATTGGTTGTTGGGGCAGAGAAAAAGTTTTAAACAGACAAGTAGCTTGCGGAGCAATGGCTAAAGTCTAAATTTCCAAAGGTTTTTTAAACATTGAGCACAAAGTTGTCATTAATATTATTCATTCTGTAATCACTGAAGAACAGATGTTAATGAGATTCACCAGTAAAACCCTAGTGATAATTGATATGATTCCCAGGTATGTTTGTTGCTAACACCAAGTCTTTAAGTAAAATGCTCCTGTGATCTTAATTGATGTGATTAGAAAAGTGTTAAGTAAACCTCATCTAAGCAGAACGTGTTAACTTTCTAAGAGCAAACTGTTTCAATGAGTAGGAATAGGACTACAAGACAGGAAAAATCAATCTCTGGGATCAGAGCCCCACTTCTCCAGTCCAATGGTACTAAGCTATGGACAATTAACATATTCCATCTTTTGTATATATTACAGTGCTCAGAGCAGCTTGGTAGAGCAGAAACATGATTCACTTCATTTTCTGGGTGGACAGTGACCCCAGAGAGGAGCCCAGTGATCACAGATGAAGAGAGTTTGCATGAGACTAATGAAAGACAAGGGGAAAAGCAACAGGAAAAGAAAAAGGAAAACAACAATCAGCTTCCGTTTTACAAAGACCCTGGGTAGAGTTGTCTTAGATTACTGTGGTTCTTAGTATGTGAAAGAAGTGGGAACATAACCTGAAGGTTGTGTGTGAAGACTGACAGAAATTCAGGGAGATGGAAATAAAAGAGGTATCTATGTAGATACAAAACATCTTAGGCAGCAAGTGACTTACCCAGTTATCAAGCTAGCCAAAGAAACCAAGAAGCAGACTATTTTCTACTTAGACTCAATGTAACAGGTATTCTAGTGGTTGGTTTTGTTAATGTATGTAAATTGGCAAAAAACACAGGATTTACCAAGGGCTAGGAGAAGTCTCCATGTTCCACACACAGTAGATAAACTTATATTTTTTATAATATTCTTTTTATAATTTAATTTTATTTTTTACTTATTCACTTTACATCCTGGTTACCACCTCCCTTCCAGTCACTACCTGGGAAGGAGGAGTGATGGGGGGGCAGGGAATGGGGGATTCAGGATCAGGTGTAAGGAAGGACAGGGGAGATGGCTAGATGGCCATGAAAATCAATGGAAATCTGCAACAGATAGGTGTGAGGAGTTGGGGGCATCTCCAGGATGAGATAAAGACCTGGGATAAGGGAGATGACCAGGAATCAATGTGGGTGTCATTAGCTGTGACTCACAACACTGGGGATATGGAACTTGAAGAGGCTACCTCCTGTAGCCAGGCAGAAACTCCAGAAGAGTGATAGAGATACCAACCCACCCACAAAACTTATCATCCAAAATCTCTACAATAAATGGAGGAAGGAACAGAGACTTAGGGAATGGCCAAACAATTACCAGCACAACATCCCATGTGCCAGCACTAATCCCTAACATTATTAATGATAGTCTGTCATGCTTGCAGACATAAGTCCTAGCATGGCTGCCCTCTGATAGGCTCCACTCAGCAGCTGACTTACACAGATACAGATACCCACAGCCAAACACTGGATGGAGCTTAGGGGCTCTTATGGAAGAATAGAAGGAAGAACTGCAGCCACTGAAGGGGATAAGAACGCAACAGGAAGACCAACAGAGTCATAACATTCTTTATCTAGGCATTTGGGGCTGTGCAGAACTGTCATTTACATGGTTAATGGGGCTACAGTTTTCAAAAAATGCTTTTAAAGGATAGACATTTTATGTTTTGAAATTTGTTTAATGTTTTTGATTAAGCTGGTAAATGTGAAATTTAGACATCATTGTAGGCAGGTCTATGGTAAGCACTCAAGAGGTTTTTCATGGGACTGAAGAGCAGCTTCCCCAAGGGATTGGTGCTGCAAATAGATGGGGGAACCCAAGCCTTTGGAAAACAGTCTTAGTGAGGAAAGAAAAATGAGCAGTATAAAAAGAACACAAACTCATTCAGATTGAACTTTGGTAATGAATGAGATATGATCTTGACTATTGTAATATTGTCAGAATTTAAATTTTGTGGTGAAGAATTACTGTCACATGCTGAATGGATATTAAGAGTTCTGCCAAAAGAAAGACCTTGACTTAGTTTTTGTCCTATTTTAATTGATGAATAGTATTCTGGGACTATAGTATGATATTCAAATCCATAGGTAAATATATAAAGTTAAGGGTTATTAGCATAGGTATCACAGATATTAATTTTATTGAGGACACTCAAATTACTCTATATTGGCTATTTTGAAGCACTCAATGAATTGTCAACCACAGTCATCTTTGCAAGGTCAGTGTCTTAATGGCATGAACTTTCTCAGCCTCTCGTGTAGGAGTTTCTCTCTGAGAAAGATCCATTATTTTATTGACTACAAAATGGTTTCTTATTCTAATGTTAATGTTTCTATAAAATTTTCAAGGATTACATTTTTATGCATTTTTCTGACAAAGAGTTTTGACAATGACAATAAAATTAACATTATCCTATATAAAATCAATTATTTTTGAAAGCAATGACAAATATCACATATTTATTTATTTACGTTGTCCAAAGAAGAACGTTTTCCCCACATTGTTAATCATAACTTGAGAGGATTTACACCAGAGGGTTCCCAGGTGCCTCTTATGTGAAAATCAAAAAGCATGCTGCAAATCCACTTCCCTAAGGACAAGGTTTAGAGGTGTTTATTAAGAAAAGAACCATGTCTGAGTCAAGTAACACTGGGGAAGGTGAGAAAATAGATGAAAAGTTGACCTCTACATCAATCAGTTTACAAAGAAATGAATACCTGCTTCCAGCTGTGTGAGATCATGCTTATTTCTTTTTATACTGGTATATATTTTCTGGTGTTGCCAGACTCTACTGAATTATACATTATCGTATGTATGCACCACTCACCCCATATTTGATTAAAGTGTTCTCCATTGACTTTCCAAGTCAGTGATATACAATCAATTCCTTCAGGTAGGCTTCAAAGGAACCAAATGGCAAATATAAATTATTTCATTTCCATCTACTTCCCCCAAGAAAGAAAATAAACATTTAAGTTTCCTTTCCAGTTGGAAGTGTACTGACATAAGCAATGAATTGATGTGTGATATATAATAAATTTTCATATTTTACTACAGATAGTCTTGTATTTGAACTTACCAAGCCCTTGTTTCTGGCATTTTAATGAAGCCTTCATTTGACCATATATTCTTATTAACACAATGTTATGTAGAAAAGCAACCTTGCATGGCTTTTAGTCTTTGAGACATCTTAAAAGTATTTTGTATTAAAAGATTCTCATGAACTTTCTAATATATGTATAAAAGGCTAAATATAACATATAAATAAAGATTAAATTTCATTAATTATAAGCACGTTTTGGTCCAGTTTATGAAAATGGGTTTGTCATTGATTCTATACTAACCTATTTAAAATATAAGCCAACAAAATAAAAGTCTTTAGTGTACTCAGTGAAAATACAGGTGTTACATTTTGGCTCTCTTTTTTCTCTTCTAGAATGAAAAATAAGTGTATGCATATCATTGAAGGTTCTATTTTACTTAGTGTATACTTTTCCATGGAATTCCAATGCTCATATGTTATTTGGTTGTTGCCTTTGATGATTATGGAGTCATTAGGAGGTGCGAACTAGAAGAAGAACATGAAGAAGATGAAGAACAAGAAGAATTTGTGGAACATGTCAGTCAAAGGGATCGTAAGTTGCAATAAAAAAAGTTAGTTATTTTTTGTTTGTTTGTTTGTTAAAATTACTTTTATCGAGTAGGAAAAGTCATACAAAAGTCAAACAAAAATCTACAGATTATAATAATCTGCATGATGTTTTATTTCTCTTAAAGGAATGCCATTATATCCCAAGAGACTGGTAGCATTTTGGGAAAAAAAATGAGATCACTTTAAAGGATTAATGAACTATTAAGTATCAAAACACAATCCTACCCTATAAAACTGGGTAACTTTAAGTCTATTGAAGATCATTCCTACTTAAATTTATATGAACCTTGTCTCATCAATGACTCTCCTTCTTAAGGAGACTTCAAAGTCTTTTTTTTTTTCCTAGACAACCAATAACAGTGTTTCTTTCAGCTCATCCTGGCTGCATTTAACAGTAGGTACATTGCAGAGTCCTCTCACACTTCTGGCTAGCCTTTGTGATTTTATTTTCAAGTTCTGGGAAATTCTTTTCTATATTTTAGCTACTCAGACAACTTCAAATCTGCATTAATAAATTACTTATCTTTAATAGTTTCAGTAGAAATTTGGGGATAAAACAATTGCCTGCCATGCTGAATAGGTTTGGCTGTAACTCATCGTAAGTATTTTTTTGAGAGGCCAGATTGATTTTTCTACTTTCAATTTATCACAAGTAACACAAAATATGCCTAAAAGAGTGCCCATATTTTTGATACTTTAGAGCAAGTTAATCAGATATAGCAAGGTCACAAATAAGTACTTTGATATATTGTTCTTCAGAACTGAATAAAAATGCGTATACACTTGCTTTTATTTAATTGTATCATTAATAGTAGTTGTCCATATAAAATCCATGTGCGTATATATATATATATATATATATATATATATATATATCATATATTAATAGAGCTCTGACATGAGCTGAAAATTTGAAAATTTGAAATAATTATCACTTTATTTGCTGAAATATTTGAGAATTATTTACTTTTAAAGGAATAGGTGCTTATTTATAGAAAACTGTTTTATTACCTACAGGTAAATAATACATTAATTTCATGAAGAAATTGTCATAACCTCTCAGGATTTATATTGTGAAGAGAAAATATTCATTAACTTATTTTATGAGACACAAACTACAAAAATGGATGACATGGGTTTAAATTGCTATAACAAAGTTTAATGCAGGGGACGGAAGTATATTTAAATATTGTGTCACTTAGAGATGAAAGAAGAATGCATATATATATATATATATATATATATATATATATGGTTAACTTGAAACATCTCAATGTAACATTATTACTATTTTTTTGATATGTGATTGGAATAAATGACAACAATATAAAGCTGACCTAAACTAAGGTATTATTTTACATTTTCGAGAATCTCAAACAAATCAAAACAATGAAGTTGATTGAAGACTAAAGTTTGAATACACAAACCGAAGAATTTACAATCATCACATAGTCCACAATTTTTTGTGATTTACAGCTGTGTTTAAATAAATCTATCTAATTATACTGCAGCCTGCAATGTAATCACAGGCTAGTCCCATTTGCATGCTTAGAAAATGATAACAATGAGCTCCTCTCAGGCTCAGAAGACTTAGAAAAACAAATTGTGAAGTTTCTAGAGTAATCCTAGGTATTTCTTTCTCTCATTTGTTTTTGGCTCCCTGCTTCTAACAGACCATGTTTTTGACCTTAAACCAAAAGTAAGAAAGAGAGATAAGTCAGTGCTTGACACTTTACTGCAAAGACTACACCATCTGGACACTTTATATTTGTAACAGGTGCTTCTGGGATTTAGAGCCTAATTCTGGCCCAGATTTTGTTCTGTATGGGTGACTCTGTTGCTATGTGCAATTGTGCATTGCATTAATTGGAGAAAATAGAAAAGGCCAAGTACTGCAATTAGTCAGTTGGTCATGCAGAAAAGAGTCTAGTGGCTGTGAGCCATGAAGTGCTGGGTGCACAGATGCACAGCACCATCAGTTTGGGTCTGTGGTGTGCTCCTAACCTGTGACAGGTAAAATGCCACTGTGACTCAATGCAAGCTTTCTGTCCTCTGCAAAAAAAAAAAAAAAGAAAGAAAGAAAGAAAGAAAGAAAGAAAGAAAGAAATGAAAGTGCTTGTGTTGAATAGCCTGAAAATCCACAATTTTGGCATAATATTGCTTGAATTATATAAAATGAATATAGTTGATGGAAATGTATATATATTCTTTAATTATGAATAAGGTTTTAATGTATTTATCAGTTAAAGTTGCTAACAAACTTTTCTTTTGTAATTAACAAATTAGATGAACTGCCAAAAATCAAATGAAAAGATGAATAACAATGGTGACATATAATTAACTACTCTTTCTGACAGTGATAACACAAAGAAGCAAGCAACCTAATATTCTCAACTGAGCAGGCCTTTTATATTCTTCTCATATTTAGAAATTAAATGGGATATTTTCCATACTTTTAATGATGTTGTTGTGTGTTAGGGTTTTCAATATTCAATGAAATGCCATGGACAAAAGTTGTCTACTGTAAGTTTAATAAATTCAACAGATACACTAAGAACTAGTCTTGGCTGTGTACAAGGAATTAAACCAAATAGAAACAACCTTGCTTGCATGGAACTTGGATATATGAAGAGCCCATGGTATATATTTAATGCTTAGTTTTGTACGTTTTCAAATCATAGAAATAAAATTGGATCATGGGTGAAGAGTGAAGTCATATCGTGTGGGAAATGCACCGGTCCTGTTAGACTGTAAGGACATGGAAGAGTTCTATCAGGGGGTGACAGGTATACAAAAACTTACAGTGACATTCATTAAAACAAGATGCGTCATTTTATATAAACTATCACCTACAAGCTCATAGATATGCACACTTTGGTATTAAGCTGATGGTTTTGAGGGGAGGCAAATGTGAACATTTGCTGAGGCAAGCTTATCTACATGGGTGGGTCTCCGGTGGGTGGGCCTTGAGGTATATAATCAGATTAGGCTTCACTTCCTGTCCTCCCAAATATCTTTCTAGTGTGAAAAGTTTTGGTTACATTATCTACTGTCATGAGAAACACATGTATACCATATGCCATGATAATGAGGATGCTCACACCATGAACTCAAATAACTTGTCTCTGAAGTCACCTTTTTGTCAGGTGTTTTCTTCCAGCAGTGTGACAGGTAAGAAATTCACCACTTAAAATCGGTGCTTGAAAGGACACTGTAGGTCAAGGGTATAGCAGAGGGGACAGCAGTGTGTGTTTATCAAACTCTGTGTGTGTGTGTGTGTGTATTTGTGTGTGTGGCTGTGCGTGCATATGCATCAATATAGGAACAGCCTTTAGTAAATCAATCATACCTCAAAATGACTTTTTCCCCATGATGAGTTTAGGAATTACCCAGTTTTGGATGTGATTTTGTTTAAGAGTTTAGGGTTCAAAATGAAACCGAACTGTGTTGCATGTGACACCTGCTCTACCTTGGACCCCCAGAAACTGCTTCATTCACTTTATCTTCCTATGATCATATACTAGGAGCTGATTATTAAACAATAAAATTCTGGAGCTAGGGAAAAGGATATTCTATTGCAGATTAAGCACCCTGGTAGATTTGCTATTTTAGATGACAGGGTATAATCAGAGGAAGGCTGTGGGACTGTTAAACAGATCAAATGGTATAACTTAAGCCAAGTGCTTCCTGAAATACTAGGAATATATTATGGATTTTATAAACATCAACAGTCATCACTATCAGTATTAACTTCTATGAATCATTAATCTCACAATATTGAGTAAATTGCAAGTCAGATTTGATTAGTCCTGGATGATTTTGCTAACTCCAAGATGCTTTCAAATATCTATTGGCACATGTAATTTATACCAATTCTATAATTTTCATTGAGGAGACACTCCTGGTATCATTTATTCCTTTATTTATAAAGAAGAAATCTTTCAAAGACCAAATATATCAGTTCCTAAAATTATATTTTCTTATACTTTTAAAACATAAATTTATCTGATCTTTTAAACTATATTGCTTTCAAACATGCGAACATAAAATAATCCTTATCATTCAATATATAACAGTTGATAAAACTATAATTTCTTGGATTGTGGATAATATGAAACTTAAACTTCAATGTCTTGGACATACCTATCTTTACTTCCACTAATTAAAGATATAAAATGTGAAGATTTTTAAAGTAGGTGTGAGTTCTTTTCTTCTGAATTATTTGGAAAAATATCACAGTAATAATGATGATAATGACGACAATGATAAGTTTTTGTAGCAGAAGAGATGGCAGGAAATGTGTTCTCTTTCAGGAATAATTTATGACTTATTTGCAGAATTGTAGAGATGTCTGAAAAATAGGATCTCCTTAATTTAAAAACTCCTGACTTTAAGGATAAGTCTCATTGGCATGAAACTCTCCATATTGCATGACTAATGTTGCTTCTTGAAGTCAATCCCTGAGCTTTTACTCTCTCCACAGCAGAGCTGTGGCTCCCCTCCCCTCAGACTGCACACATAAGCCCTCAGAAGCTCTGGGCAAAAGCCTCTCCTAAAACTACTCTCATTTGCTGCATCAGCAACAAAGGATAATAGGTATTGTTGACTGTATCTTTTGGGCTTCTCTGTAGGCTGCTATAGCCCAACATTGCAATAACCCTACTGGAATGAAGGGTTATCGGTTTACATTCTGAGAAATCTCCTTAAGATGTACCTCTAAATGAGATAGAAAGCTTTGTATCAAGTAGGACCATTTATTTTCATCTTTGTTTTTGTTTCCTTTCCAAAGTTTGCAAATTTTCTTTCTTCCATGCTCTCACTGGATAATTCAGGGATAGAATACCTTTCAACTTTCAGTTAGTACAAGAGATGTCTTATGAAACACAGGATTCATAAATTAAATACTCCCCTCCTAGCTGTTCAACATAAATATTAAAGAGACAAACTGAATAACAGATATTTACTACGTGTTTCAAAGGGGAGAGGGAGAGAGACCGTCTCATATATACATATGTTAAAGCATGTTTATGTCCTCAATATTATAATCCCTAACATTAATATCAAGAATTTCCATCAACTTTCTTTTATTGCTAAGTTCTTTAAAATATTTCAGTATGCTCTTTCTTCAAACTCCTTAAATACTTATTCACTTTAATCTGCATTTTCATATTAAGAACTATTTACTTCATAAAAATATTGACAAATAACCTAAATTTTCCCAATTCTAAAATTTTCACTTTGGTTGCTCATAATCTTTCTCATGAATCT
Source organism: Rhynchomys soricoides (assembly GCA_019843965.1). Classification (NCBI taxonomy): domain Eukaryota; kingdom Metazoa; phylum Chordata; class Mammalia; order Rodentia; family Muridae; genus Rhynchomys; species Rhynchomys soricoides. The sequence goes on along the minus strand of JADRCH010000004.1, from coordinate 26,365,808 downwards.
CTTTTTTGTGCAATTTCTCTTCAAGTCTGTGGTTTTACTCTCTGATCCTAGTGCACAGATTCACTTTACTGTGATGATCTTTATAGGTTCACCGAGTTAGTCTCCTGGATATATAAGCAGCTCCAGTCTTTTCTGTCCTGCTTACTCTTGTTTATTCATATACTAATTAAAATGGATACATGTTTGGCTTTAATCCTATAGTTGTACTCAGATTTGATGTCGAGAAGCCAACTAGCTATGAAAAATATTATTTCTTGATGACTTATGAGCACCTAAGCAATGTATTGAGCTGATGTTACATTCTTAAATTTCCTAAAATGCCTTAATATAATAACTGTCTGATGACAATGACTGTATCTAATTAACCTCCTGTGTGTCTACTACACTTTATGGTCTGTGATTGCAAAGTTTTCTTTCAATTTATTTCCTAAAATATCTACAGAAAGCAGGAATACAGTAAACCATCTAAATATTATGTATTAGAATTAATAAAACATTCTTCTTAAATTAGAAAGTGAAATTTTGGTTTAGCCTACTTTAAAAATTATTATCAAACATCAAAATCCCATGGACACATTTGCCAATGTGGGAGAATTTTGTCATTTCCTTTCCCTGACTTTCCCCTACATTTTTCCAAGTTCATCATCATTGAACAACGTTTAATGTAAGTGGTTCTTCATGGTATCCTTCATGTGGATGTTTCCATGCATTTAAATCTTCACATTAATAGTTCAATATTTTTTCTAGATGTATTTCAAGCATTGCATGTTTCATAGAAACTTTTATTTGATACAAATACTGTACTTTGGACAATAAGATTAAGAATTAAAAGATTATAACTTAATTGTTGTACTATAGAAGGAACCACTGATAGAAGTACAGATTAGGAACATCTTCTAAGGCTGGATTTTAAATGAAAGACTACAAGTAATCAATGGCTGATGTTTATTTAGGTGATCAAATCATACACTTCTGAAGGCAATATCAAATTAACTCAGGAGAGAAATTATATATATATATATATATATATACATACATATATATATATATGGAGAGAGAGAGAAAAATAAAAAATAATAAGAACATGGAAATATTGGTCAATAGGTTAAAAAGGGAGTGATCACTACTCCAACTTAATGGTATCTTATATATTTGCATACATTTGCTTATATTTTAGAGTATCACTATACAAATTTAAATGCACACACATGATTACCTTGTCATATGTGTTTGTGTGTGTGTATATATATATATGTATAAGGATATTTCTCAATCTGTTTCTCAGTTGATATTTATTTTTAGTATATTCTATATAGTGATATAGTGTGTTTCTTGTGCTACCATATAATGGGAAAGCTGACTTAAACAATTCTTGCAAGGAATCCCTTTTCAATGTCAAAGAACTCTCTTGACTCTTCTCAGAAAACACTTTGGTTGTTACAAAGTATTGCAATTGATTTAACTAAAGAATAAAAACTGAAACTCTTTGTTCATAATTCTTTTATCAAATCTCAAGGTCACATACACTTTTGGATTTGAGCCTCTTTTTAAATAATATTGATGATATAGATCACTTTCCAAGAATTTATATTCCACTGAGAGAGATTAACAATATAAACCCTGTAAATAAAGTTATATTCTGCTGACTAATTTACAAAGTGCTCCAGCAACAGGGTTAAGAAACTGAACAATATTTGGCAGAAATAGCAAGGTCTGCTCTGAGGTTAAAGTCTTTACATATTTTTTTCTTTTTTCTTTTTTATAACTTTTCAGCATGAGGCAGTCTGTCTTTGGTAGAGAGGTTTTGATTTCCTTTGGTTCTATTAACACACACTCATACAGGTGACTCCCATAAACACAAAATTGGGAATTTGCGGTCCATTGTCTCTGAATATGCAAGGAATGGACCTGCAGACAATGTATGAGATAATTACAAGAAACGTGAGAGCCTGGAAACACAATGAGTATTGATATTCAGACAGGATTACATTATTAAAACAGCATAATACTTTAATGAAACCTATTTATGTAAAAAAATAAAAATAAATAAAAGCAATCCGGAGGTCTGCCTAATCTACTATTTCTTCCAAATAAGTGTACACTGCTTTATGTAAGTTGTTCTGGTCCAGAAGCCAGAACAGGTCTCTTTAGAATTTCACTTAGTCTTGATTACTGAAGTGCTTACTCTTTGTTCTGTGCCCTTTAATTTTTCTCAACTGCTTCCAGCAATTATTCATTATGTCAAATTGTATTTCAATTGTACCTATTCTCAAGTCCTAACATAACTTCTTCTTTTTTGTATTAGCCCACAAGCATTATTACTGTGCTATCATACTCCAGGTTAGTGCCTGCATCTTTCTGCTCAGCTCATTACCTGCCAGCTCATCACTTCCTGTTTGTTTTCAGAGTCCTCTTAGTTAATAGTATGCTCTGGGTTCTTCTGTTTGATATCTCAATATCAACTAGTTTTTGCTACTGAGGTAAGAAAATAACTCTGACCTAAACAGGGGCAAGCAGATTATTTATTTTGGAGCCAAATGTGAGTGACCTTGACCTGGGCAGATAGATTGAGTTATTCTAAATTCGTATTCTGGTGAAGCAACATTTTCATAGAACTTTACAGTAACAGGGCAAAGAAAACTGTAACTCTAAGAAGACAATTTTCAAATATGTTGAAAGAAACATCAGGTTACAGAAATACTAAAGAATGTCTGCTATACACTTCAGATATATCTGCAGCACTGATAACCTGTTAGATGGTAGACACTATCATGAAGGTTGTGCCTGATAGTCACAAGAATGCTAGGTCAGACACAGAGGTGCCATTATAGAATGAATTCTATAAAGAGTATAAAGATAGACAAATAGAAGTTGCAATTCCTATGAGCAGACAAAATTTTAAAACCTCTGAAATTACTGAAGTTCGATGTAAGGGGAGTACATGTGTGTGTGTGTGTGTGTGTGTGTGTGTGTGTGTGTGTGTGTGTACATTCACCCATGTATGAAGATGCTTTCCTGAGTCTGGAACTTCTGTTCACATTACTACCTTAAAGCAGGCCTTTTTATATGAACATTTTGTTCATATAAAACTGTTTTATGTGCTTCTGTGCTTTTCAAATGGCCCCAATCTCCCCAGCAAGCTCCAGTAGCTGGTTCGCTCAAGTACTTGTACTTCTGATCAACACTGCTGCTCCTCTTCTCCACTTTTCTTATAGAAATGTTTCATCTGTAAGACACACAGTTATCTTGAAAATATCAGAACTAGACACAAGCCCTTTGCATCACAGATATGTACTTTGAGTCACTGCATCATATGGCTATAGGAAAGGCTCAGTAGATTGTCTAAGGCAAACATTGAAAAGGTGTTTCTTTCTGTGACTTAAGTAGAAACAAAGAAACTGATAGGATAAAGTGAAAGTTCTAAGCAGAACTTTCACCACTGAAAGGGAAGTAAAATAACAACTAGAATAAAGTTTGCTATGGATATTCCAAAAGTGACCTAACTCTCTAAGTTGGGGAACTGGGATGCCTGGCAATTCTGTGGCTGACTAGCTATATGACCTTAGGCAGGTTGCTCAGTGCATTCATACCAGAGCCTATCTCCTGAAGGAAGAATGTTGAAATCACTTACCTTTACAGTCCTTTTGCTGTACAGATGCTGTACTAAAGGCAATTTTATTTTTACTATAAATTTTAAGCAAGTTTTCATTCACTTACATTGCCTTTCCATTCTTTCTCCCTTCATATGTGATGTATTTTACAAATATGCTAGACTCTTGAGTTATATTTCTCTATCTTATATATCCCAACATATACACACATCATAAATCTGCCAGTTTTGAGTCTTATGTAGCATTGTATGTCAGTAAGCTTAGCACTCAGTACTCAAAGACGGGAAAGTCACAAATAGCTGAAGAGCAGTCTGGTCTTCTTATTGAATTGAAGGCTATCTAGGGCTATATAGCAAGCCTTGTCTAAATACATACATACATACATACATACATACATACATACATACATACATGATAGTAAAGGAAATTTGTTAGTTTCATTAAGCAGTTTGCTTCTAGTGAATTCTACCCATTTTTAAGTGAAAATTACTATAGTGCATTCTCATCATGGTTACCAATTCCTTTGTCTCTTACAAGATACTCCCCACCTCAATATCCATCCATGTAATACCTCCTCTCTGTCCTTCAATCCTTCTTTGGGAAAAAATAAGTACATGCTAAGTAAAACAAACAAACAAATGAACAGTGTGAAAGTACAAGAAGCAAACACTCATAGACATAGAGAAGAGAGATACAGACAGACACAGAGAAGAGACACACACAGAGACACAGAGAGGTGAGACACACAGAGACACAGAGAGGAAAAGCACACATAGACACAGAGAAGAGAGACACACAGAGACACAGAGAAGAGAGATACTCATAGACACAATGAGGAGAGAGACACACAGAGACACATACACATAGAAAGAGGAGAGAGACACACACATAGGTTTTAAAAGAAAGAAACATTGCCCACTGTTCTCAGTTTTCTTTCAAAGCTTACCAAGGGTGAATGGCTGAGAACACCTAAATATAATTAATTTTCTTTATTACTTAAATTTCCCTAAGCAATTGACTTAGAATAACAATAACCTTTAGTCTAGCCTCGCTGAAACTCATGCATGAAAACTTGAGTCTTTAAATGTATGTACATGCTGAACAATTGATGCACCTGGCTGTTAATAAATATTAATGGAACAAGGGACCTGATTAGTACTATGAAGAATTCTTTCTGGCTTTTTGCCCTGGGAATGTACAGGATGGAAAAAATAGAAATGCTATTTAGTAATGTTCAAAATACTTTCTACAAAAGGTGTTTGATTGAAACTTTGAAAAAAAAAATACATTCTGCCATCCCAGAATTTATAATCCTCTGGTCCAGAGGACTTTTGGTTATTGAATCTCTTTCTCTCTCTCTCTCTCTCTCTCTCTCTCTCTCTCTCTCTAATATATGTAAAACATTTATATATATAATAAATATATGTTATATATTTATATATATTTAAATATATATGTTTAAATATATATATAAACAAATATATACACACTATGTATATTTATATATTTAAAGTTATAGTAGGAAGAAATAGCTTAGGATCTTAGGTGGAAGAGTGGTACGATATTTAAATTTTTAAACAAAAGTAAATATGATATTCAGTGTATAAAGGAAAAGAGAAACATATTTTTCCTCACAGGTATGCTTTGAAAATGACTAAGGACTTAGGGGAGGCCCTGAGTGAAATATCCAGTAAAACAGTTCACTCAGAATTCATGGTATCAATTCATTCCTCTAACTCAAAACAAAATCATACTTTTACTGTTTAAAATTTAGAGTTATTGGAGATTTTCTCCCCTTTTATTAGTATTTTTTCTTTAATATATTGCAAATGCTTGTTTATTATTAAACACACAGGGACGTGGTTCTTAGGAAATACTAACTGGTACATACATACTAGCCAAGTGAAAATGTCCTATTCTCAGAACACTATGTAGCCAGGAAGTTCTTGTCTCCAGGAACTTAAAACATCCAATATAACTAACTGGAGAACTCAGAGCCTACAGCAGGGTCACAACATAGTCAAAATCTTAGGCAACTGATCATACTCTAGTAGACAAGAGACTTGACTGGCTACAAAAATATTAGTCTACAAATAGAATTTCAATTTAAATTAATAAAATTTAATTAGATTTATGACATAACCTTAGGCTCACATGGATCATGAAAACTTTTTTAAATGCAGAAATGTCATAAACGTTTATTTCTTATTGTTGATATGTCTATCTTCGAGATGAGAATTGAAATGAGGCCATCCTTGTTCACATCCTAATTGGTTTAATAAAACACTGATCACAACCAACCTAAGGAAGGACAGGGTTTATAGGATATATATCAAGTAATGCCCAAGTAGGAAGGCAAGGCAGAAATCTTAGAGGACTGCTACTAACTGGCTTGCTCCATGCTCACCTCCACAGTGAGCTGTGTCCTCTGGCACCATAAAACATTTAAGAAAGTGCTTCACGGAAATGGCTCCAGATAAACTTGATTTGGGTGATTCCTCAACTTATATGCCTCTTCTGAAGTCATTATGTGTTTTGTCAAATTGGCAGCTAAAGTTAACTCTAACTGGGTCTTCCATAATGCCTGAAACTATTTCTATCTATCTATCTATCTATCTATCTATCTATCTATATGAAAATATATATATATATATATATATATGAAATATATAAATATCAAATATATTGACTCATTTACACCTCCAGGTAAACATTTGAGGAGAGAATATTTTTTATAGTTTGCATTATTAAATTTTATAATTTTTTTGAAAGCACAAGTAAATCTAAAATCATTTTCAAGGCAGGGAAAGAAAATAGCTCAAACACATGGATAAAGGGGAGGTTATGTGTCCTCATTTTTGTTGTTCTGGTAATACATATTATTGGGGATGATTGAAGACCTACAAAACTCATTTAAATACAATCTGTGCAGATTTTCTAATTCTACTACCCATTTAATTGTGTGACAATTGAAGAGAGCCTTGTGCCATGGGATAGTCCAGTCTGGATCCCAGATTATGCACAGACCACAGTGCTGATACCAATTTCCAACACAACAGACCCTTTCTTTAACAAGATAGAGACAGGGTGGCTGAATTTGAATAGTGCAGAAACACTAGCAGGTGTATCTATAGGAGTTGTTTTAAAGGAGAAAAAAGAGGAAGGTCATGTTCTGATGAGTTGGACATATTGGTCTATGTAGCCAAATAAGGAATTCTAATCGCTGAACCTTGGTAATGAGCCTCCGTAATGACTTAGACATGAAAAAATGGCCAAATAAAAACTTTACTCTGTTAGGCTGTTCTCTGACAGGTTCCTCCAAGCAGCTAACTCAGAGAGATACAGGCACCCACAGCCTATGCATGGAGCTTGGGGGCTCTTGTTAAAGGATAGGAAGAATGATTGTTGCTCTGAAGAGCATAGGAACTCCACAGGAAGACCAACAAAAGTCAAGTAACCTGGACCCTTGGGTCTCCCAGAAACTAAACTGCCAACCAAGAACACGCACAGGCTGGACCCAGGCCTCCCTGCACATAGGTAGTAAATGTGATGATTTGTTTTCATGTGGGTCCTGAACAACTGGAGTTGGGGCTATGCCAAATGCTATTGCCTGTACCTGGGATATGTTCTTCTAGCTGGGCTACCTTCTCTGGCCTCGGTGGCAGAGGAAGCACTTAGCCTTACAGTGACTTGAAGTGATAGTGTGAGGGGACATGGGGTGGAGCACCTGCTCAGAGGAGAAGGGGAGAGAGATGGGGAAGGATTGTGGGCCGTGTGACTGGGAGGGAGACAGTGAGCAGGATGTAAAGTGAAAGTTAAGTTAAAAAGCTAAATCAAAAACAAAACCCTCTAGTCAGGGAGTGTTTAGTAAAAATGTTTTAGGGGAAGAGCAGGACCCACTGGCACCATATTTGCCATGTTTAGGCCTGTTACAGCTCTTCAAAAAGAGCCAGAAAAAAAAAAAAAAAAAAGAGTTAAAATTTTACTATCAACCAAACCAGACAGTGAGAAGAACATGTGAAAAGGTTAGGTCACTGTCAAATGTCCAAATCACATCAGAACCTCACCCTGTCACTTCTAAATTATCTTTTCTCAGCAGGGTGGAAATACAGACTCAAGCTGCAGAAGCTTGCATCCAGCAGCACCATCGCTATGCTACTGAGAATGCTTAAGTAACTTAATTCTTCTCACAAAACCTGATGTTGTTGGCAGCTTCTAAACTGGCTGGGTGCCCTGACATGAATTGCAGATTCTCTGTGCTCCTTTGGAGAGGATTTCTGAGGAAGATGAAAGCAGATGCAGGCAGACACAGATGGAGCCCAGAAGCCACATAGCATGAGGCTCCTCACTACACCAGTAGCTTTGGCAGCTTCACACTGTTTTAAGGAAGAAAGGTAATTTTCTATAAAGTAATTAGATCATCACTTAAACCATCGCTGTGATTGCATTTTGCTTTCATTAACTTTAGGGAATGTCCTTTGAATGTAGGTAAAAAATAAGTGGCAGATTTGGGGAGTTAAGGGTTTGATTTTTGTTGTTTGAAAGACAGTTATGGAACCTGGGGATTGAAAGCGATTATTTCCTTGGAACGTATCTGTACCTTGACTTCTCTCCACAAGTCTCCAAAGTCAGTGTCAACTTTTGCAAACAGGCAGCACAATGAAAGGCTGTGGTCGCCTGGTCTGTGGAAATCCTTAAAACAATGCCAAATGTTTCTCTGTCTACCACTAAGCCTCCTCAGGCTGCCTTGGTTATCTCTATGGGGACTCTTGTAGAACACCCCACTCTCATTCCTATGGCTGAATGCCACTCCATCTGTAACTTCCCCTAAGGACAGGGCTCTAAAGAAAGAGTTTCTTAACACATCTTTTAAGGTAGTCCTTAATCTGCCTTCTATCCTTGAGGGAAGCTTAACTATTCTATCTCAAAGGTGTAAAGTCTACAGTTTTTGTAGCCTGTAGTAGGGATTATCCATTAACTTATTGACTACTTGTTATACAAGATATTGACTGTCATTTGGGCATTTCCAATTTTATCCCCTTATATTCAGAGATTGATTACGCTGATCTACTAGCTAGATAATCTAATTCATATGGCAAGATATAACTTGTAGGAAAAACTGAAGCTATACCTGTAGAAAGAACATTTAGAACTGTGACTCAGGTTTTAGTTTGTGGTTGTGGTCTGTTGTGATATTTTTACTGTTGAAAGTATCAAGAGACCTAGAAGAGTTATCTTATTGAACACTGAGGCACTACAGAAACTTAAACCAAGATGAGTATACTGCCAAGAGTAGAGGTTGTCCACTTGGAAGTCATATGGACCTCAGAAAATGCTTACAGAAAGCCATTTGAAGTACTGCTGTGCTTCACAAGACAGACTTTGTGTGTTTTAGCTATGGTCAGAACACAGCTGTGACCTGACAAGCAAGAACTGACTGTTGGAGGCTTTGCAAGCAAACGTGTGGAGACTGCAGGTTGCCTTCTGCAAAGGGAATATTACTTCTGACCCAGCAAGCTCACACTTGTACCTGAAGCTGGCACAGGTGGTTTTAGAAGTCATGCTTTAACTGCTTCCTTCACAGGCTCAGCATTTTCAAAGGAAATACAGATGAAATAAAGATTTAGACTTGCAGGAGAGAGAGAGAGAGAGAGAGAGAGAGAGAGAGAGAGAGAGAGAGAGAAGGAAGGAGGGGGGAGGAAAGACAACAGTAGTCTCTTATAATCTCTTTAAACTTTCTTTGTCTTAACTTTCTATCCACATTTGCTATTGGGGAAGCTGAATTTTATGGATACGTTAAACATCATGTGAGCTTTCACTTTAAATTGTATTTATTGTTAGATTATCTTTTCTAGAAATGTCAGAAGCTATGGTTATGAAGATTCACCTAAACATGCCCTAAGGGAGGAAGACAAAAATAGACACTCTGATGAGGACAGAGGAAAGTTCAAGAGACTTAGAATCACCAGAGAAGGGATTGACAACAGAGGGATTGCCCAGATACCATCCTCTGAGCATGTCTGTGGCAGACTGCCTTGTTAACTGATATGCAGACCACTGTGAGGAGCACCACTTCTTATAATAAATGTAAACCTGAACATAACAGCAAGAAAACAAGGAGCGTCCCTCATAGCTTCTGCTCCAAGTTCCTGCTGCTTCTCTTCTGCTCTACCTTCCCTCAATGACAGACATCTCTTAGCAGCATTAGTCACTGGAGTCTGTCCCTTGCCAAAGTTAAGTTTTGTTAGAGTGATGTATTACACAACAGAAGTGAATTTAGAACAATTGGATTGTAAAACGTCAGAAATTCAGAAGTTTATAATTTTCTGCAGATATCACAGATAATATATTCATAACACTGGAATTCATATTTTTTTAAATATCAAAATGCAAAATGTTTTGTAAGCCAGGTACAGGAAGAACCATTTGGTGACACTGAATTAAATATCCTTTCCATTCATAATAAACAGAGTAATGAATAATCTTTTCATTCTTACTCCTGTCTCTTTCTCCCCCCTCCCTTGCTTTCTCTCTCTGTTTAAATATACATGCACACATGAAGGGCACAAATTAAGGCTTCCATATGCCTTTTAAACAGCCTTAATAACAGTGACATCCCTCCTCCTACCCCTTCTTCTCCCTCCTCTCCACTAAACTCCCTCCCCAATTTTCGCCTTCTGCATATATTACCTGTATCTTACTATGCCACCTACCTTGAATATTTGTCTTTCCTCCTTATAGCTAATGGCTCCTACCTAGTTTCCAGATTCTATAGGGATTGAAAGATAATCACAAAAATCCAAAGATTGTGCCTCATATCCACATATGTGTGAGACCATTTAATGTTTGCCTTTCTGGGTAACCTAGCTCAATATAATGTGTCCAGTTCTTTATTCATACCTAATTTCATGATTCATTTTACTTTAGCTCTCTAAATATATATGTGCACATTTATTCATATAAATTAGAATGGATTTACCCTATGTAAAGCTGATTTACTGTTTTACATGATATTGAATAGCCTGCTAATCTTGTAAACGCAATAATTTAACTAGAATTAAAATGTCAACATGTCTACTTATTTGAGATACAAATTTACCTCATTCATATAATTCCACAATGGTCTTAATATTTTTAACAAATTCTTAACTATTCAAGGATTTTACTATTTTGCTAATTACATAACACAAATACTTGCCAATAATGAAATATTTAACTAATGATGACAAGTATAACTTTAAAATCTAATTTAATAATTTATAAATAAGTTGGTGCTATTTATTTATATATTAATTTAACAATATTGAGGACATCAAATATAAGCTTTCTTATTTTCCTAAAACACATACCTTAAAAAAACAAACTGCATATGTAGCCTATGAGTCACTAATTTACCCCTAAGTGACGTCACCTTGATGACCTAAGTTTTCCTTTAGTAACAGAAACAAGGCTTATAAGTGACTTAGAGAACACAGCAATGTAAGTCTGGCTGCTTGCCTAAATCTTTAACTCTCCTAGAACGCTTGGTAAATGCTATAATTAATAGCTTATGTTGCCTTAAAGTATCTTCAATGCCTTCTCTCCTTTTTCTTTCCTTTTTCTTTTTCTAGAAGTTATTCATAGTTAGAAACATTTTAAATAAGTAGTAGGCTTCAATATTAGCAAGTACCACATTCAAAGCCAATGAATTAATATTATTAATACTTAATACTACACAACAGTAATTGATTAGAAATAGCTTAGCTTGTAAACACATATAATAATTCAGTTCACTACATTTGATCAATGTAATGTCTTATGTAGAATAAAGGAATTAAAGTCTAAATTACATTTATTTAGTTTTAATTTAGTGGTATCAATCTAAAGGTAAACCTACTAACTTTTCGCTCTGTTTTCACACCTCCAGCGGGCCTGGCTGAGCATTGTGTGGATACCTACTGAATGACCCATTAAGATATCAACAGACAGCCAAGACTACATGAACAGATTTAGGATCTTTTCTGGTGCGACTATCAGTAGTGCTCCGAAAAACAATGGATGTCTCTGGATCAAAAAAAATACACAAAAGGAAAATACTGCAGTTGTTTTCTTGTTTCTCTTGTACCCAAAATCAAAAGAAACTCAAACATAAATCCCACGATGTGGAAAAAAAACTCTGTAGAGAAAATAAGGCATTGAGAGATGAAAACAGGGCTCTGAGAAAAGACAACAAATTTCTCTGGGGGGAAAACAAAGCCTTAGGAAGAGAAAATAAAACCTTTCGGATGGACAACCAATTCATCAGGGAAAGGAACCATATCTTAAGGCAGCAGAACCAGCTACTTCGGAAGGTGAAAAGGCTGATTTCAGAGAACCCAAAGCTGTCTGGGGAAGAATTCAACTCCTTGAACACAGAAGGAAAGTCTTTTTGGCAACAGAATCGAGCCAGGGAAGCTCAGATCACAGCACTCAGGCAGCAAGAGAAAGCCTTCCAGAATGAAGCCAAGGCTCTGCATGAGGAGATCAAATCCCTGTGTGAGGAGACCAAGGCTCTACAACATCAAGAGAGGGCTCTCAGAATAGAAGAGAAAGCCCTGATGAGGGACGGAGTGGCCGCGGAGCTGGCGGAGGCCCTGACCAAGGAGGGAGCTGCTCTAGAGATGGAAGAACAGGCTTTGTGGAAGGAGGAGCAGGCTCTCCGGGAGGAGAACAAGGCGCTGAGAGAAGAGCATGGGGCTCTACAAGACGAAGAAGTTGCCCTGCAGGAAGAGGCGAAAATCCTCCAGGAGTGGAATAATCTTCTTCAGGGGAACATTACAAACAACCTCCCAGGGAAAATGCGAAACCAAGACCCAGAGAAGTGAGACATAAGAATGTAACCACGAAGTTATGACAATAATTGGCATTCTGAACATAAAAGTAGAGTTCGATCATGTAACATTATTGTCAGAAGCCTCAGAAATTGACATGCTCAATATTTGGTCCTGGAAACAAAATAAAGGCCTGAGAAATGAAATAAAATATATGGCTGTGTACTTTTCTCTAAGTTTTAGATGATTTTTGGTAGCATTATTCAAAAATTTAATGAGTAAGTTTGTTTTACCCCTTGAAGGACTTGTGGTGAATATCATCTGGGGCTATATAGTGAAACCCTGACTTAAAACGAGAGAGAGAGAAAGAGAGAGAGAGAGAGAGAGAGAGAGAGAGAGAGAGAGAGAGAGAGAAAGAATTTAGAGTTGATTTAATGGAACTTTTAAATGTATCATACCTCTGTCGAGTTACATAGATTCATTAGATATCTAGTTTCAGAACATTAACAAAGAAGCTACAGAGGCTGTATACTATGTTAATTGCTTTAAATTTTGAAAACATTTTACTGTAAATTTGAATTGTATTTTATTGTATTGAATAGATCTAAAGCAGCATCTCCATGATTGTGTGCTGTTAGGAACTGGGGGTATAAGAAAAGTATAAAAAGGGAACTCATCTATGCTCCCATGTCTGAAAAATAGTCTATGTGCGTGAAATGTAAAATGTACCTCATATCTTTCTCTACTTTGCTGGTAAAATAAATATAGTGAAAATAGATTCAAACTTCAAATTTAAGATATCATGATCTGCTTTGACTCAAACAGATCATTTTATTCATTCTGCCATTTATCTATCTAAATTTTCATGGGCCAGATTTTACACCGGGTTTAATTCCCACATTTGTGATCCGACCTTGGAGAAAGTCATGGCATGGCATGGGAATTAGACATGTGTTGTCAAAGTTGTAATCTGTTTAGAACCAAGAATTAAATAACAAATGTACCATTGGTTCTACCTCAGAAAGGGTTGAAATGTTTGAAAGCCAACTGTGGAAACCTCATTGTGAGTAGAGAGGCTCCTTCTTGGTAGTTGATATATTATCATAAGAGATTCTTCACAGACATGAGCCTTAATACTTTAAATTACCTTAGAGTTGGCTGATGGGGCAGGAGGCATACTCCCTCTGTGTGGAAACTGTTACCAAGGGCTTTCCATAAGTCATAAACACCTCATTATTGCAACATAGCTAAGGAGCACAGGTCAGTTGAAAGTGAAGATTTTAACAGTCCAGCCCAAACTTTTACCAGAGACCAGAGACCATACACAGACAAGTATATACACAAATAGAACAAATAAAAAGTACAAAATTCTGAGAAATTTTTGTGCTAGGGTTTTTTGTTTTGGACTGTATTTTTATAACTCAATTGTATTTGTAGAATGTGAACTTTATATATGACATCTTATTCCCATGTCAAGATGTTGAAAATATCTTGTAAAACATGCATCAGGTTTTCAATCTCTTGTGGTGCTGTAACTTCCCCTAGCCAAGATGAACAACAACAGTAAAAAAAACAGGGCAGTATATGGTAACTGGTCTCTGATGGAGAAATATCAACACCCTTGAAACTAAGCATATAAATTATGCACAGTTGTATTGCATATACAGCAGTGTGGAAGGTTGTTGTATACAACTAAACAAAAAGGTTGTGTTATTACATAAACAAGGACACGTGATTTATAGTATAGGTTGTGCAAAATCTTCATGATCACAGTCTCCTTTGGGGAGCAATCTTCAGGCAGTTAACATGGAAAGGAGAAAGCCTGGTGGGAGTTTTTCTGTACATACAGTTAACATTCACACAGAAACCCCCAATGAACACCTTGCTCCTCCTTAGGGCTGAGACATTGGAGTTCTTCACATGGCCATGTCTATGGAAAACAACAGATGCTCACTCAGAACTGCACTCCGGGTGTTCCACTCCCAACACTCTTAGAATTTAAATGTTAAGTTTAAAATCAGTATTTCTAAGAAGTCTTGATTTTCTACTACATTTTACAAGTTACAAATGACGAACTGTTTAGAATACTTCTGTAAATATGATTATTTTGATATCTTACTTTATTATCAGACAATAGTCAAAATTTTCTACTAAAATTCCTAGGTACAACTGCATTCATAAACTACTAAACAAAGAACTATATTTGATAACCCAGATAAGCTGGATATATCTAGGTAAACTATGATTTTTCTTATTTTTATTAGATCTATGCTAACCTTGAAATTTCAAGGTATACACAAGAGTTTCAAGATAAACACAATTCTCATATAAAGCTGACTTGTAGTAAACAGACAGGATAGGTTATGCCTACCATTCAAGATGGACGAGCATTTAAGGCCATTATTGGTGATATGCACAGACTTTTAAGACTGTCCTGGTATAGGAGACACTAAGAACAATAGCAATAAAAAACAACAAGATGGATGATTGGAAAATACTTACCCAGTTTTCTTGGAAGCTGTAAGAGCATTTTTTAAATGTGTTCTATAGGAAAGTTAAAAAAATCTAAATATTGCAGCAATCTCTAAAACAAAATATTGTCTGAATTCCCCATCTTATTCACTTGTAAAATCAACATATTTGTTCAAAAGTATCATATATCAGTTTCTTTCATATGTTAGTCATGATAGATATAAGTCAGTTCTGTATATTCAGTGGGCATACTGAATGGGGATGGCAAAAGTTCATTTTCTTTATGGATTCTAGAAGGACAAGTTATGGATAACCGTTTCCACTGAAATTGCCCTACCATAAGACCAGCAAAAGTCATGAGTTTGATGACATACTAGTTTCATAGATGTTGTCAACATCTTAGAGCTAGTAGATAATTGACTTCTGTAAGAAACCATGAAGATTTTTCATTTTTTGTTGTCTTTGTTTTTTATTTGTTTGTTTTTGGTTATTTTGTTTATTTACATTCCAAATGTCCCCTTTCCTGGTTTCCCCTCTGCAAACCCCTACTACCCTGCCTCTATGAAGGTGTTCCCCTACCCACCCACCCACTCCTGCTTCAACTGTCTACAATGGGACAAGGACCCATTGAAGTCCTCAAGATCAAGGACCTCTCCTCCCATTGATGCCAGGTAAGGCCGTTCTCTACTACATACGTAGCTAGAGCCATGGGTCCCTCCATGCGTATTCTTTGGTTGGTGGATTCATATTAAGCTACCGCTAGCAAAGATGAAATATTCTATCATTCTCCACTTTTCCACTTTTTTGGGAGTGAGGGATACTCCATTATGCTCTTCATACTCAGCTTTTCTTGTTGCTGTTCGTTTGTTGTGTTTTGGCTTTGGTTTGGTTTTGTTATTTTAATTTTTTTCTCCTGATTTCCATCTCATTTAGAACTTCAACATCTTCAAGCTCTCTTCTCTTCTGCAAGGTTCATTTTATTTTTTTATCTTCTGTTATTATTCAACTTGAAATAGCCTCCACGGGCTCATGTTTTGAACATTTGCTCTCCAACTGGGGATATATTTGGCATCATGGAACTTTTAGGAGTTGGGGCACAGCTAGAAAATGTAGTTCACTGGGACTGGTCATGGAAACTTAAACTTTGCTGCAGCTTCCTTCCTTGCATTTTCTGTGCCCTGGTCTGATGCAGCAAACTGAGTTATTGTACTACACTTTCCAAGAGAGAGCAAACTCAACCCCCTTTATTTATTAGATAAAACACATCTTTCCTCCTGTAAGCTGTCTGGTATTTCATCACAGTGAAAGCAAATTCCATCCATATATCCATCGTATATCTCAATGGTATCTCATTGTATATCTCAATGTATATCTCAATGGTTTTCTTCTCAGGGAAATAATTAGTAAAGTAGAGCTAGTTTCTGTTTCTTCCCCTCTCAGTGTATTCTGATAATTTACTCTGTTTTCTGTGAGGATGACACAGCTTCCATGAAAGCAGCTGACAGTAGATGTTACTATATTAGATCCTACATAAGTCATCTTCTGTCTATTGTTCAGTCTTTCAGGCAACATAATCTCTGTAACAGCGATGGGAATATCATTCTGGAATGTTATTCTAATCAGACTTCTTAGATTTCACGTTGCGCATAGATGATTGCTTCATCAATACGTTATTCATGTCTGTTCTCTGATTTTTACATTATAAAATCACAGTTATCCCATACCTATTTTAAAATATTTGTGATTGTAAAGTTTAGCTTGACATTAGAAGTGTGAATTTCTCTGCCCACCATTCTTATTTTCCTCACTTAGCCAACTCTGATAGAATCAAGTTTATTGAGCCAGCAGCCATTGTTGTAAATGTTGATTCTGTTTCCTCTCATTCTTCATGTCCAATTCTGGCTTATTACAATGCCTTTTTTCTTTCCTTGATTCACTCTGGTTTGCATATATTTGACAAATATAGATTGGTGATTTTCTTGTGGCCGTGTACCTTGATTTGATTTATCAGAGCAGATAAAGCTGGCAAAAAGTGATAAAAGTGCTACTAAAAACCTGGCACATTGCTAACACAAATATGGTGGTAAGAGGCAGAACCATTAACATTAGTACTCAAAAGAACTCTACACTAAGATTTACTTTCCCTTAACAAATATCTTTAGGAACATTTCAATCCTCATTTTACACTAAAAAAAAAAAAAAACCACGAAACACACAAGAATGATAAAGTTAGTTTATTTCAGACAACAAATTTGAAACCATAGGATTTGGTAGCACACAGGTTTTTCGACGTGTACAATATGCCCCTTCTACACAAAATATTGAGTGATAATATTGTATAGTTACTGAAATGTTTTAAATATTCATATTTTTAAATTTAATAGCTTTACATTTTTGTCTGCTTTATTATTATCAAATAGTTATCATTTAAAGCAGTTTATTTTATACAGAAAATACATATGAAGAATATAACACTTAACAAGAGGTTGAAAACAAGCTTTTGGTAGCAAATATGTAAACTGTTCTCAAAACCAATAATTTTTCTTTCTTTAATTTCAATTTTATCTGTATTAAATTAGAAACCTTAATTAACCTCTAACAAGGTAGACTTATGCTAAGAAACAATACAAGATATTTTATTTGTCCCTAAGTTACATTCAGTTATTAAATAAAATTTCTATTCCTATTTCTTGGGACATGTAAATGAAATTTTATGATTATGTTTTTAAATAATGAGCCATTATTTAGATAATGTCTAGTTTCAAACAAAGATTGGAATTCATAAAATCACAACAAATCTTTGGTTCATTCATAACAATTTCATTTGAATACCTATTGACATACAAAAATGTGTACTTTTTCTGCTTTTATTTATTTTGTGTGCATGGATTATATGAATGTCTATCCATATCACATGCAGCCTGGTGGCCACAAGATATGGATTTGGATCTCAGATCATCTGGGATAGGAGTTTTGTATCAAAATAAGACACTGTATGAGTTGCCTAAAATGGAACCAAAATCTTCAGAAAGAACACCCAGCTGCCTTAATCATCTGCGTCATCTCTCTAGCTACCATGAAAGGCCTTTGAGTCTTGTAGGATTTTCTGCTTTGTGAATTTTATGATAAGTATGCTCCAGTGTTCAACATGTTTAAGTGCTATTTTAATTATATTTCAGGGTTTTTACTCAGATACATGATTTTTCTCATTAAAATAATAAAATTATAATTAATATAATAGATAAAAATCCAACATAATAGAACACACAAAACAAACAAAAATAAAACATGAAGAGATATCTGAAGAGAAGGCATGAGATACAGAGACTCTCTTAAGCACCGTTAACAATGCCATAAAAACACTAAACTAGAAGCAATAATATATACACAAAGGGAAAAAATATGTATTTGAAATGATATTTGCTTTAAAAAGCCATGCCATAACATTGTGAAACAAAGGACCTTTAAATATGCCACTGAGCTCACTTTCTGTTTGTCCTTTACTGCTAGCGTGAAGCTTTCCTTGAAGAGGAGTTTGTTTCCCTAGTGAGACTTCTTTGGAGAACACTAAATTTTCATTTGCAAATGGTTATCAATTGGAGATGTTTGCAAGATAAGAAATGAGGCATGTGGCCATGTCTGTCTGCTCTAGAACCCCATCTGGTGGAGATCCATGATTGCTCTATTCATGCTGCCTTACTATTTGTGAGTTCATATGTGCTTTGGTCAGGTTGATTTAGAGGCCCTTGTTTTCTTGAGGGTCTCCATCCCTTCTGGATATTTCTGTCTTCTCTTCTGAAAGGGTTTATAAAACCTCTGGGGAGGGATTGAATGCAGACTTTATTTTATGACTGAGTGTGCCAAGGTATATCAGTCTATTTGAGTACTTTTCAGTTGACTTAATTTATCTGATTCTTAATAGTAAACCAACTGTAACATATAGAGAAGATTTAACTGTTTTAAAGTCTTGGTTCTTGAAACAGGCTGTTGACTATCTTATCAGAGAAACTGTGGAAACTTCATGCCATTTTAATGTTACATTAATTTAAAAGATAAAAGATTATTATTAATAGTAATTAGTAACTAACATCTTTACCTGGTTTGGCACCCACATATTAATCATCATTTCTATTGCAATTAGAATTAATATATAATTTCATTTATAGAAAGTAAAAGAAGGAAAGTAATGATAGGCTGAAGAAGAAATCTAGGTTAGATTAGGAGGTGTCTGATGTTCAGTATACTACCCATATGTTTAACAACTATAATAGAACAGATTGCATTTCTGAGAAAATGGTTCCTTATGGTTCTCCAAGGGGAAATAATTGCACTGTTAGGGAAATAAAGAAATATTACAGCTGTCAGAAATAATTGCCTTTATAATGAAGGAATCATGAAAAAATATAGGAAATTCTCCTAGAAAAACCAAAGCTGCGACTAATTGGATCAAGAAATAAAAAGAATTGTTCTTGTTATTTGTTTTCCTAACTAGCAATTAGGATTCACTTATTTTTTTAATAATCAACATTATTTCTGGAAAAAGTCAAGGCAGAGTTACACCAATAATGTTTAAATTTTCAAACCATAGGATGTATCTGAGATAGCTATGAATTTATATCTATATATAAATATAGATATTATTTACTTCCTAAAAGTATATTGAATATTTAAAGGTATATTGTATATATTTGGATTTCTAGATAATATGGTTGCTGTCATTGCATAGAAGGGATAGGGAATACCAGTGAAAACATTTAACATTTAATGAAAATAATTTCCAGCTGATTAAAATATTAAAGCTTCTAATAAAATTGAATAACTGAATCACAAAGAGCCAAAAGGAGCATTAGCTCAAGGTCTTCTCCAGTCCAGATCCATTGGCACAACCTAATCAACTTTGAAATTTTAGAGTTTACAATAATAGCCATATTTTTCATCACTCTGTATGTGCCTTCCAGTTGCTCCCCTGAACAGAACCTGCAGTAACCCACTTCGAGTAGGGTGGTGTTTTCAGTTGATTCCAGTTGCCCGAATCAATTGTCAACTGTGTCTCTTATTAACCTATTTGTCTACTCTTCCACCTGGTTGAGCTAACTTCCTGTAGATAAGGAAAAAAAAAAGAAAAAGAAAAAGAAAAACCAGAATATTTACATTCCATGAGTCAGCACAAACACATCTAATAACCAGTGGGAAACAAGAAAACTGAACCGGAAGCTTAAATTATCAAACCACCGGCTTATAAACTAAACTACGTGATTGTAGAGCTTAATTACTAATGATGAACTTGCTGCAATGTGACTGAGATAATCAATTAATAAGCCTCTTACAATCAAATTCATTATCTCTGTTATGATCATATACATTATCTCTGAATGTTCTAAAAACATTTATACACTTACGATATTATATCAGTTAAAACATTTTTTATTGGATACTTTATTGATTTACATTTCAAATGATATCCCCTTTCCAGGTTTCCCCTCTTCAAACTCCCTATCTCATACCCCCTATCGCTGCTTCTATGAGGGTGCTCCCCCGCCCAGCCACTCACTCACACCTCACTACCCTTGAATTCCTCTACACTGGGGCATCTATCAAGCCTTCACAGGACTAAGGGAATCTCCTATTTATGCCCAACAAGGCCATCCTCTGTTACATATGCAGCTGGAGACGTGGGTCCCTCCATGTGTACTCCTTGGTTGGCGGTTTAATCTCTGGGAGCTCTAGGGGTTCTGGTTGGTTGATATTGTTGTTCTTGCTGTGGGGTTAAATGTGCTCTATTGTGTTTATTTCTAGCAATAAAAATCAGCTCATTTTATATATATATATATATATATATATATATATATATATATATTCAATAATTACATTTTATTAAATCATTAGCATAATATCAATTAACTAAAGCTTTTGGGGAGAATACTGAGCACTCATAATTTAAATACAAAGCTAGGGCCAGAAAGACAGCTCAATGAATAAACACACTTGCTGGCAAGCCTGACAACCTGAGTGTGATCCCCAGAATGTATATCATGGAAGAGGAGAAGACACTACCTTAAATTTTCTGCTTTCTTTCACATACACACCATAGTATTGCATGTCCTCACCCCATTAATAAATCTAACAAAAAAATTAAAATTTTTGTATTAGCAAAGAAGATAAACAAAGATTCAGGGAGAAAATTCTAACTCACCAAACATATGATGTATTAATGTTTTCCCCTCAGTGTGCTCCCCTAAAAAGACAATGATTGTTATAGAAAATGCAATGAACAAATAATATAAAAAGGAATCAGGCAGAGAAATGATATTCTTGGTTAGCACTGGGTGGCTGACTTTCGTGCTTTCTGAGAGATGATATTTATCTAGCACTATCAAGATTCAATTCACAGACCATATGAAGCCTAAGAAGAAGGAACACCAAAATGCAGATGCATCAATGTTTCTTAAATGGGTGAACAAAATACTCACAGGGGGAAATGTTGAGACAAAGTGTGGAACAGAGACTCAACGAAAGGTCATCAAGAGACTGTTCTACCTGGGGCTACATCTCTTATATAGCCACCAAACCTGGATGTTCTTTGGATGCTAGGAAGTGCTTGCTGATGAAAGCATGATAAACTGTCTCCAGAGAAGCTTAGGCAGAGCCTGACAAATACAGAGGTGGATTCTCGCAGCCAACCATTGGACTGAGTATGGGGTCTTAGATGGAGGAGTTGGAGAAGGGACTGAAAGAGCTGAGGGGGTTTGCAGCTCCATGGAGGGAGCAACAGTGTCAACTGTGAGATGCCTCTGAGCTCCTGGAGCCTGGACCACCAACCAAAGAATACACATGTAGGGGCCCATTGTGCTGGCCACATAGGTGGCAGAGGATGGCCTTGTTGGCCATCAGTGGGAGGAGAGGCCCTTGTGCCTGAGGGTGTTAGATGCCCCAGTGTAGGCAAATGCTAAGGAGGGAATACTGGAGTGGGTGGGTGGGTGAGGGAGCACACTCATAGTGGCAGGGGGAGGAGGGACGGGATAGGAGGTTTCCAAAGGGGAAAACATTTGAAATGTGTATAAAGTAAATATCCAAAAATTAAAAAAAAAAAGAATCTCTTGGCCACCGTTGCCTGCCCTGGCCAAGTTAGATTTTCTCAGGTATTACATTCTGTAGAAAGGGATGGTACGTTGGTTTTCTTTTCCATCTGGTCCTGTGAGCTTAACATCTGAAACCTTTCTTTTGGCATCTACATATAGCTGATATTACTGCTGAGATAGAAATCCCAAAGCATGAGGTGGTTGTACTGTTGTGGGAAATGGAACCTCAAGGCCTGTCCTATTCCACCTATCTTCTAAGATGTCTGTAGTACTTGCATCGGGAATATGCCAGTGTGGCAACAGGAGATTCAAGCTTGCAGCCTGTTCAAGAACTTCTGCAAATTTCTGGGATGTAGATAGTCCTGGGAGGAATGTTTCTGAACCAACTGGCAGCTACCACTGTTGTAATTATTCAGGACAATTAATTTGTAATTTTGACATACAGACTAAGTCACAGAGTAGAATGGTGAATATAGGGCTAATAATAGAAATATTACTAATACAGAATACTATAAACAATGACGATTGCATATATGGAGTCATGCAGCATTTATATGAACTAGGTTGTTGTTTCATAGCTTGGACTTTGGCCCCACAAGAAGACAAAACTGTTTTTTCCAAACTGTTCCATGTGCTAATTCTAATGCTAGTGCATATTAATCTAAGGACTGTTGCTAAGCCTTTACAATGGTGTCTGAAGGGCTTTTCTTGTACCTAGGCATTAAATTTAGTTACAAATATCAATAATCATCTTCTTTTCTCAAGTTTCATATTTTCAAAGCTTACTGATACATAACACTAAATAATATTCTTCCTAAATAGTATAATACCTAATTTTGTTTAGGCCTTTAAAAAATTAAATTCCTAAAAATATCCTTCTGATCACAGTAAAATACTACATTAACATGTTCAAAGAGACCATATATATCTAATTCTATAACATTTTTTGAGAAAAGTAAAATAAAATATGGAGAAATAAATAAATTTATTTTAGTGCTTTTAAGTATTAAAAATATATGTGATAAAATTATTTCTTTTATTGCCATTCCTGAGTTGCAAATGAAACCCTGAGAGGACAAAGCTCCCAAAAGAATTTCACTAGGAGTGCTTTAATTCTGTATCAGTCACAGCTCTGTCTCAGGCAGAAAAAAAATATTCATTTCAATCCATTCTGTGCAAGTTGTTAGTGAACATATTAGTTAATGACCTGAAGGCAAATCTCTGACAATGCGATTTTGTGCTAATTGTGTGGAAAAATATTTCTAGCTTTTAAAATGCAGCAGTCTGAGTGGCTATAGGGAATTTCTCTTCCCTGTTTGAGCTCCTCTATTCAACCTTCCTCAAGGGCACTCAATCATATCAAATGAGTTATCCAGCATTCACAACATGTGTGAAATCTAGGAAAACCCTCAAGAGTCAATGCCATGGATTAGGCATTGTCAGTCTGTTTGCATTCAGTAGGCATTACAATAACAAATAAGATAAAATTATTTGCAATAAGCACAAGCATATTTTAGCATCTCATTTTCATATGTTTTATATTGGAAAGACTGTTTTAGATATTATTTTGTCACTCAAAACATCCCCATTTTCAGTTTATCGTTTTAAGATATTTTTGATTATTAATAAAATAAGTGAGTGTGCCTTAAGCACATTTATTAAGGGAAGATTACTGCTTCATAGACTTTAGTAGAATTATATTTGCTAAACTAATGCTAAAGTACACAATACATGCATATACATATATACGTATATGTATATATGTGTATATATATATATATATACATACATACATACATGGTTTAAAGATATAATGATATTTGCTACTCGATTTATTATGATTTCAAAAACTTATTTAAATAATGTTAAATTTTTCAACCCACAACTGAAAAACATAAACTAGAGGAAGTTATACAGTAAACATGTGCAACCTAGTTACATCCAAGTTTCGATTGGTAATCTGTAACAAAACAAACAATCAAGCAAACAAAAAAAAAACCACAAACAACTAGGTAATGCTCCAATCACTTTATATACTGTATCTTATGCAATATAAGCCAAGATATGTACATAAATTTGAACATAAAATTTTGTATGCAGTGTACTAGTTTACATGTTATTATTTAAATTATACTTTATTAATGTTTATTATTCTTTATATTCAATATATTTAAATTCTATCTTAACATATGTGTTAATATACATTAAAAATGTATGGTATATGGACTTAATTTATTCTGATTGGGTTTAATCTGTCACCATGTTTATACCTTTATGTTTGTTTGAATTTAAGCAATTATATACAGGCTTTCGCAGAGCTAGCCAACTGAAAGGTAGGTTTGTCCTTCAAGGAACATATTAGTTCATAGTGTTCATTGTGGTTTTCTTTATAAGGTTTAAGATAATGCAAAGTCCACCTTTTTAAATCATTCCCTGTAAGCATTTGTTTTCTGCACGTCATCTTTTATAATAATGTAAGCATTCTAGACAAATTGTATGAGGAAAGAAAAATTGGAAATATCCGAGATTGTACTCTCTTCCTATTGTTTGTCATTAGAGGGCAAGAAGCTTTACATTTCTCATGTAAAAGTGCAATGATCCATGGAGCACAACACTGAGAAACCGAATCCCCTCATCAGGAGATCCTCTTTATGTCATAATCTCCTAAATTTACAAGTAAAAAACTGTTGAGTGGTGATATGAGAAATTCTATAAATATCTGAAAAATCAAGAAAGTATGCAATAAGAACAAACCTTTGTACTGATGATAAAAATTAAGACTCAAACTGTCATTTTATCCTGGCTTGACTTGGACATTTTATGCAATCCAAATCAAAGTTCAATGAGCTATTTTATTGACAAGATCAAACTATCTATAAAGTATACAGCTAGAGGAAAAGACCCAATAACACATAAAATTTTGAAGCAGAAGCAAGAGTTACAGATTGACATTACTTAAGCTTAAGACTTACTGTATTGGTACTACACAGTGACACATCTCTAAGTGAACTGAGTAGAGTAAAGTTAGGTAGATGTTTAAACAGAGGCATAAAAACAACAAAAATACAATGGGGAGAAGATAGACAGAAACAAGTAGGCATGTACAGTCAAATAAATGCATATATATGTATGTATGTATAGTACTCCCATTCTTTAAATAATTAATTCGAAATACAAATCTTATATTTAGGACCTTAACATTGCCAGAAAACTACAAAACAACAGAAAAAAAATAACACAGTAATAACAGAACAGTTAATACATTAAAAGTATGATACATAAAATAAAGTACAAAATTAACTTCATTGTAAAGGAAAAAATCTTCATAAAAGATGAGACCAAGAGAATAAAAATTAAACTCTAAAATTGGAGAAAGTGTTTGCAAGGGACTCTGATAAGAGCAGTGCACAAAATGTACAAATAACAGATAAATCTCAAGATTAGGCCATGTTTAGTCTAAGTAAAACAAAGAAACAGTGACAAGAAGACAAAAAGAAAATTACCTTTTATGTTTTTGATTTGTTGTTCATGTTTTGTTTTGTGTGTGTTTTTCTTGAAAAGTCTCATGGTTTGTTGAAGAGTGGAGTGCAAAATAATCATACTGACACATTAGAAGACAGATTGACATTTTCCTACAAAACTGAACAAACTTCCTTTGTTTTATTCAACAGCCCTACTCCTTGGTATTTACCAAAGTAAGTTAGACATTATATTAACACAAAAATAAAAAATGTGGACAAGGACCATCTATAAACAATGCAAATTTGCCCATAATTGACAAAACATGGAAGCAACTAGCATGTTCTTCAGAAAGTGAGTGAGTAAATAAAGGGTAAAAATCCCAATGATGAAACAGTTATTATTCAGGACAAAAAGAAATGCATTCTGAAGTCATGAACATTATAAAAGAAATTCAAATATATTCACATTGTAGGGAAATCTGCCTTGCAACTCGGCAGCTACAAGCTTTCAAATTACGCTGTTATACAAAAGAGAGCATCAGGGTGAAAACCAAATGTTCAATGTGGGAGACTAAAGACAAACTGAAAAGAGCTATACATTAGTCAAAATATTCTACATGATGCTATAGTGATGAATATTATGTGATATAATATGAACCAACAGAAGCATGTTGTTATGGGAAACAAACCAAGAAGATTTACTTTGATTTACCAAAGACAAGGACTGCAAGATTTACCTGAGAATTGGAAAATAAAAACATCGTCTCAAAGACACAGCGTTGGAGGCCAGCAATGTCATACGGAAGCTGAGAGGAGAGGTTTATAAACATGATAAGGAAAAAATCAGTTCAATCTCAATTATATATAATTGTGTATTCAATACTTGTTTACAACATGGTGACTATAGCTAATAACAATGTACTATAGTCTTAAATCCTGAGAGTCAATTTTAAGATTTCTCATTATGAAAATGGCCATTTCATGATATAATGTTAATTAAATTTAGTCATTACAGACTATATATATCATATGCAATATGATCTATATCTATATATACAAGATATTGCATATGATAAAATCCACATTTTATAAATTCACTTTTTAAGAAAGGAAGGACAGTACAATGAAATGTAGGACAGCAGCTTGTGGAAGCATTTTCTCCAAATACCCAACTTACAGTATAATTTTTCTTTCTCTTTTAAGTCTTTTATTTCTGTTCACAATATGGCCATGTATGTTTGAATGTGTCACTGAACACAATGTGAAATATTTTATGGTACTACTTCTGTAAATGTATCTTTAATTTAAAAACATAAAATCACTTATTCCTTAAAAAACTGACTACAATAATACTTTTGCTCTACACATATGTATGCATGCGAGTGTGAGTGTGCATTCATGCGTAAGTGCATGTGCAGGTGCATGTATAGGTACATTGTGTGAGCTCATGTATGTGTGTGCATGTGTACTCGAGAAAAAGAGATGAATACAATACTCCATGAGCAGTAGGTTTTTTGGGGTGGCCACTGTAAACTAATGTATGCACATATTCTTTATATGCTACAGTGGAACAACCTTTGCTCATCTCTTATTGGGTCAGGTATGTTAGTTGGACTCCCAAAGTATGCTATTCTTCAGAAGTTTAAGCAAAAGTAAAGGATGCAATTAATCTGAAATATGGTAAGGTATTTACCAACAAAATGGTAGATGCAGAATACCTATGAGGACATATTAAAAACATTGTCTGCACTCATAATCTTTAAAGGTAAATATAAACGGGTTAGACTTCAAAATCCCTGTACATCTGTAGCAGATGTGCTCCTTGGTCTTCATGTAGGTCCTGAACAATTAAAACAGGGGCTATTCCAAAAGCTGTTGCCTGTCAGTGGGCTATGTTCTTCTAGCTGGACTGCCTTATCTGGCCTCAGTGGAAGAGGATGTGCCTAGCTTTGCAGAGACTTGAAGTGCCAGGGTGGAGGACACCCAGGGGGTCCCCAACCTGATCAGAGGAGAAGGGGAGGGGAAATGGGGGGAAGGATTGTGAAAGGGGGTGACTGATAGGGGAGCAGTGAGTGAGATGTAAAATGAATAAGTAAACAAATAAAGATTTTTTAAAAAGTCAGTTATATAAATGCAGTTACAAGCAGTGGTGAATTTGAGTTATATTCCTAATAAAATAACAGATTCACTTTGAGAAAGGAAGTGTAAGGTTCCAGTATAAGCCAAGTATAGAATAAATTGCGTATTTACACATAAATGAATATAAAAACTAATGCAAAAGATTTCAGCTTGTGGGAGAAAATTAGTGATGGCATCATGGTGACAAGAATATAATAAAAATGCGGGAAAATGAGGGAACAGTTTGAATGATCTATGTTATAAAATATTATAGTTCACTTCCTATGTGATGTAAGCTACTTAATCACTTCTCAAGATAACTTGATTGGGAACGGGATCTGTATTTTCTCATTTAAAACATATTTTCCGAATGACAAACAATAAGTACATAAATTTAAAGAGATGCAGCGAAGTGCCTTGATACATGTATTGTCTATAGACAAATTAGTAGCTCATTTGGCTCCTCTGACCTCTTACTTGTCTTTTGGAATCCTATTCTATAATACTTTCACTTTTAGACATAAGTGTTAGGAGAGACTTTTCATGACTACATCACAGATTACTTGTGTTATTGATGTTGTATGTCCTATTAACTCTCTTGGATAGAAAATGGTAGAGAAAAAGAAAGTGGCTCTCCGGGGAGAGCAGCAGACAGTGAGGATGATAAAAATAGCCTACCTCCAGAGCAATTGTACTTCTTTAGCAGGCATCATTGCCAAGCACACTTACCTTCTGTTTCTTTGAGATTTAGCTGCCTGAGGCTTGAAAGTCACTTGTCGAGGCTCTGTATCCCCCATTCTCCCAGGAAGAAAAGTGGAATCTTATTCTCTCTGGAAGCTGTTTGGCCTCAAAGTGTCATAAACTAAGTCACTTGTCATCGCTGCCAAATCATTCCGAGTACAGTGTTGTAACTCCACAAAAATGAGCCATTCTCTTCTTCTCATTGGGTTAATTTAAACTTTGTGAATCACCTTGAAATATTTGAAGATGATACCAACACATAAAATTAGAAAAATATAATTCACATTATAATGAAAAGATTGCTGAAAAACTAACTATTTTAGTTATTTTTCTCATTTCTGCATCTATACACTTAATAAGAAGCAGCATAAAGGTTTATTTTGGCACATTATCAGAGAGGGGCAATCCACCATGTCAGGACAAACATCTCAGCGGGACTGACTGATGCTCTACAGCAGCCACAGTATGAGGCAGTTGGCAGATCACATGACACTGGTAGTCTGGAATCAGAAGAAAGAATACAGGAGGTAACTATAAACTCAAAGACCTATGCTCCTTAGCACAGCTCTCAAATATGTCAAAACCATCCAGACAGCACCATTATATGGGGACAAGAATACCATCATAATTTGTCAGCTTTTATTGTAAATTTCATGGGTTTTTCTCATAATACATCTCTCTCCCCACTCTTTCAAAACCATAACCCCTCTTCTAACCACTCAACCTGACATCTTTTTTATAGAGTAAAGCTGTTTCAGAAAATACCTACTAAGCACATATTGTGTGTTTGATTACTCATTTGTTCATTCATTTGGTTTATGTTCAGACTGGCTTAGTTAGTTCGGGGTGTCTCAAACTTGTTATGAACTCGAGACTGGAATTAAACTTAAGGCTTATTCAACCATGCCACTTTTACAGCCCAGCATCATGTTTTGATTACCAAATTTCTCTATAAGGCCACGTCTAGTGGATGAGAAAAGGTGATGAATCGTCCTGAAATATATACCTATTCAAAGGTGACATAAACGAAAATGCCAAATCGTGGGAGACCCATAGTTCCAACTAGCCTTCTTCGTCAACAAACAAAGCTTGTCTACGTTTAATTGGGTTACATCTAACTGAGTTGTTCACCAAAGAAGCTCTTCTAGAATCTCCAAACCATACGGGCTCTTACTAAGGCTATAGGGTTGAACACAGCCTGAAAACAACATCCAAATAACTCATGGAACATGAAGATGTCAAACTAGTGCTTCATCCCTATGAACAAGAATCTTTGCCACAGGAAAGCACTCTGCAAGATATTGAAAGAAATATGTTAACATCCAGCCAGCTTCAAACCTTTATCTAAAGTGTACAACCTTCAAGATATGCTAGTGCAATTGTGTCACAAAACTTGTGGGAATAATCAATCAATAACTGATCTGACTTAAGGCACACTCCATGGGATGGAATCCATGCCCATTCTGACTGAGTGACCAAAATTGATCCTAGATAGCCCATGAATATAGAGTATTTGGATCTCACGTGACAGTGATTGCAGAGGCCAAAAAGAAGGCATTTGATCCCTTGGAACTGTGTGTATAAGCAGTTTTGAGCAACTTGACATATGTACTGTAGACTGAACCTGTATCCTCTGGGAAAGGACATCAAGTGTTCTTCCATGCGGAGCCATTTCTATAGCTCCTAAATTAAACTCATAAAGCATATCTCATAAAAATATATTATATTCTAAAAAGAACAGATGTATTATAGAAGATTCCTTTGAAACTTACTCAGCAATTGTTGTGTTTTTATAAAAAGATAAAGAGAGAAGGAATATGTTTGGTGGAGGTGTAGTCAGGTGTAGGGTAAGGGGGAGCCTCTGTGGCCCATGCTGAGGCATCCTTTCCAACTGAGGGACCAGCAAGAAGATGGTACAGAATAGAATAAAGTTTACTCAGGGCATAGGAGGGGAGTTGAGAGGGTAGTTGAGATAGATAGATAGATGATAGATGATAGATAGATGATAGATAGATAGATAGATAGATAGAGTAGAGGAGTAGAGGCAGGCCATGAGCATGTGGAGAAAGGGGGGAAGGGGAGACAGAGGGAAGGGGTAAGAGAACAGAGCAGAGCAGGAACAAGAAGACAGGAGAGCAAGAGAGAGAAAAGGGGGCAAGCAGCCCCTCTTTTAATGAGTCAGGCACATCTGGCTGTTGCCAGGTAACTGTGAGGTGGAGCTTAGACAAAATCCTTAAAGGAATAGCTGATAATAAGGGAAATTTTCATCTAATACTGTTCAAAGTGGTCATCGTTTTATTTGAATTGGCATTATATTCTATCTTAATGGGTTGATCAGAGTAGGTTTACATTATGAAGTAGGTGGAAAGTGAATATAATTATACATCTTAAAAATACAAGAATAGCTCATTTATCATATATCTCTTTAGGTTATTCTGATTTTGATTCTGCCTGTCTACACTTGTACAGTGTGGTTGTTGTTGCTAGTACTCTTTGTGTTACTGAAACAAAAGCAGCATCTTTGAAGAAGTAGAGATGGATAAATACATGTGTCTGAAAGTATACATGGGCGTAGAACATTAATTTCTTATTTTTGTTTCTATTCGCAGAACTCAAGGAGGATATTCAAAGGACAGGAGATATAAATTAAGTTCCTATACATTTTTGTCTGTAGTGTCCAGATAAAATAAAATTATGGCCTTAAATCAAGTAGTGTTGCTGTAGTTATATTGAAATAGTAAATAATCAACTTTTTCTGAGTTCTCAAAAAGTTATATTGGTACAGGCCTTCATTTGGTTTAACAATTTTATAATTATGTTCATGTTCTAGTACATACCATATATATATATATATATATATATATATATATATATATATATATTACACATATTAATTCATTTCCCTGTGACTGCTCGAAGCAATAGATAAGTCTCATCCTTTTTTTGCTCATTCCTGAAATGCAACATAAATATACATATATACACCCACTTCTAGAAAAGCAGCCAAATGATCCAGGCAACAGATGGGAAACTCGGAGCCCATGTGTTCACATTCCAACGATGCCAATAACTTGCTGGGTGATCTTGAGCAAGCTACATATCTTCAGCTAATTGCCTTTCCTCTAAAAGAACAGAGCCGTAGGGCTGAATATTAGCTTTCAGAAGCCAAGTAATGAATTTGTCCCACCATCCTTCTTAATATGGAAAACATATTCAAATAATAAAGAGCTGGAATTGATCTTATTATTATTGCATAATCTCATTAGGGCCCTCCTGTTCTTCTGAAGGCTATAACCAAATGCTTTATAAAAACCACCTTGTAAATACAGGGCCTTCACTCATAGCGAGACAAGGAACAAAAGGAAAACTTTAATACTTCTCCTCTGAAAATATATAAACAGACAATTAATGCCTGCTATAGTCTTCAATATTATTAGTAATTAAAAATGCAGAATCAAAATCCAATAATATTCCATGCCACGCCTAGTATAATGAATAAAATTAAAAATGAATATTGAAAACAAGAATCAATTATAGTATAGGAAAATTAAACTTGCATTCAAATGATGTCAAAAAATTTAAATGCAGCAAATTCCTTTGACAAGCATTGGATATGTTCTTCAAAATGCTAAAATTATATTAAGCAGATCTTCACTACGAGTTTTAAATGAAGAACATTGAAAACAGATCCTTCTAATATTTGAACATTTTGGTAAGAGTAACTATGAAGTGAAAATATCCTAAATTCCATTATGAATAGGCAGAGTATGGTAATTTATGTAAAATATTATTCAGAACGAAAGAATGTTGTACTGAAAAATGTTTCAGTAGGAATCAATGAAGCTTGGACTTTGAATGTCTCCCAAAGGCCTATTTGTAAAAGAGTGTTTTGTGAAGGCTCTAAGAAGATTCTATTAGATGATATTATTGAGAAGTTGTAGAAACTTCATGATGTGGTACCCGATGAGAGTTCTAACATTAATATGTGGCACTTGGTAGGATGTCTTTAGGTCACCATGAACATATGTTTCAGAACATTTGGGACTCTAACATTTCCCTTACTTCTGGAAATGATGTAAGTATTGTTGGTTCATACTGTACTAAAAAGTTTTTGTGTTATTTCTGCATTCAGAAGAATGTGATACAGTAAAATATCAACTATAATCCCCAAGGCTGTGAGACAAAATACTTTTCTGTTCCTAAGTTATTGATATGGTATTTGCTATAGAAGCAATGTTCATATTCCAATGAACATTGAGGATATCAAAATAAGTTCAAAGAAGCCAGGCATAAAATATCACATTTCATGTAATCTCATTTTTGTAACAGGAAATAACAAGAGGACTGCGAAAGACAGTCTTGATTTGACAGAAATTTGTTCCACTCAGAAGTCCAAATAATTTAATCCAAAGAAATCATACAATTGAAATTTGGGATTGGAAAGAGAAGAAAAGGGCAAAAAATGTAAATAAAGCCCATAAAATAATGTTTTGTTTTACTATTCACAAAATAAAAAGGTAATTTTACCCCTAAAGACAATTTTTTTGCTTCTTTTATATACCTGAAGTTAACTTGAGACTCAGTATGTGTTCAGTGAAGGAAATATATTTCAAGGTAAAGCTTGAGTAAAGAACCTGAGGATTCTGATATTTCAAAAGTACTATCACAAACAAATCTTTTGCTATTCCTTTGAGATTCTGAGAAGAGATCAGTGTAGATGGAACCTTGACATCAGTTACTTGACTCCTTATTGTTTGCTTTTTTTTTAAACAAAATTATGCAAAAAGAGATTTCAAAATAAAGGCAAAGCATACTATTTTCACATGACCTTGGAGACAGTGAATGTTGAAGGTATTGATTAAAATCACAGAAGTTTGCCTGCTCTACATCTTGTTGGGACAACACCCAAAGATTTTGAGGAGTGTTGAAAAAGGTAACCTCTTGAATCCCTATGGGACATTAAGAAACTCCTATAGTCATTGTTCCACTCCAGGATTTCTGTAGGCCTTTGACATTCATCTGGATTACAATTGTGCCTTTCAGGACCCTAAGAATTGTGATCCAATCAGCATCACATTTGAGTAGATTTCTTCAATGAACTGATGATGTGGAGCAGAAGTTACACACTACAAGTTTTTATCAGACCACTAAGCTAAGAGAGAGGAAAAAATGTTATTATCATACACCTCAGTTTGATGTGATCATTTAAAAATATTCTTCTCACAATAACAGCTGGATTTCAGAATGCACAGAGACATAGTGAAGAATGAATGATTTTAAATTTCCGCTTCTTTTCTGAGAAAAGGGGAACACTGCTAAGAATTGAAGAAAAGCAAAAACAAAAAATGTGTTGACTTATCTAGAGCCAAAAGTTTTTCTTAAAAACTGGTGACTGTATTAATTAAATCCATAAAATTAGAAGGATGATTCTTAACTACTTTACCAATTAAAGGTACTGAAGATGAAGATGGCTCTCTATCTGGTCATGTTTTAAAGACATGTTCTCTGATGAAAGATGGTATAGTTTTAGTCAAATAAAATTAAAATTTGGAGACCTTCCATGGAAAAACCTCGGAATGGAAGACATACATTTAATTATAAAATGCATCGGTATGTTTTTGTTGTTGACATGATTTTGTTCTTTTCTTTAGTAAGTTTTGAAAACTTCTAGAAAAAAATTAGTAGGATACAATCTAATTATATGTAGAACTCCTTGTTTTAAAACAATGTAAGTGTGGAAGCAGGCAACTCTTATGCTGTTTGGAAATATGAACTCTATGTGAGGCTTTAGAGAAAGGGAAGATAAAAACAAAAAGCATGAGACAGTATGTGCTTATTAAAATTTTCAGTGGATATTTATTTTTTAACAAAAAAATATCCTATTTGTAGGAGAAAGGAATATAAGCACAGGTTGCTTTTTTTAATTCTTAATTTAAACACTAAATCTCACACTTCAAACTATTACTAAAGTAAAATAGAAAACAGCATCCCATTATAATAAACATCCATCCAGGTCAAAGCAAGGAAAAGTGGACAAAAAGATGATCTGCCAACTACAAGTACTATTTTTTTTTTTTTTTTTTACAGTTTAAAAAGTGAAGTTAGATATAAAAGCAAATAACTTTAAGAAATTTCATGTCCTACTTAAATGGTGTACAGACTAATAAAACAAAATACTACTCCAAAGCATTTGCTCACAGTTGTATTGGCATTTCCTGGTTGCCATAACAAGGTCATAAAACTCAGCAGCTTTTAGTAGCAGAAATGTACTGCCTCACAAATCTGAAGGCACAACTCGGAAACTAAGATGTCAGCAAGGTTGTCTTCTGTCAACCGTGAAGAACATACGTTTCTCTCTTCTAACTTCTTGCTGGCTTTAGAAATTCTGTGGACCTACAGATATTATTTTTATTGTATATCCATAAGTGTAGGTCTCATACCAAAGCCTACGAAAGTTCTTGTCAGACAAGGGAGTTCAAGGTTTCTAAATTCCCCCAGTTTTAATTAGAAATAGTGTTGAGAGTGATTTTTAAATAAAAAGACATGGTCAAGACAAATAAATGTTAAGAAAAAAGAATAACAAATCTGTGGGCAGGGAAGCTGTCTTAGTACATGACGTAATTTGTTACACAAATGTAAGGACATGAGTTTGAATCTCAGAATCCAAGTAAGGCCAAGCATGGTGACACCCATCTTTAATATCTGTAGATATAGACAGATATAGGATAATATCTCTTATAGACAGAACAGAGCCAGAGAGAGGAGGATCCCTCCAAGCATAAGTCAGATATGATGGCATGCATAGAATGAATAAGAGAGACTCTCTCTCAAACAAGTTGGAAAATGAGAACTACTCTTTGAAGTTTCCCTAGGACCTTCTCCTGTACATTGTTGCCAGAGTGTCTGCACCCAAACACTTCACATGTACACACACACACACACACACACACACACACACACACACACATGAACAAAAAAAAAAAAAAAAGCAGAACTTAAGTCATCCTTCAGAATGTTATCCTTTTAGGTGTGACCAGTAACGCATTGAAATGAAAATCCAACAATAAGAATATCACTTTCTACAAAAAAAAAAATGAAATAACCCAAAAAGAAAACTTTAAAAATCCTAAATAAGACGTAGTGTTGAATATCTAAGAAGCTGTGTATCTAAGTCATATTGAAGGTGACTATGTACCTGCAGGGTTTCACGGTTTAGATTGAGGCATCATGGGATTCTTGTATGATCCTCATGACCATCTCAGCTCTGTGATGCCCTGAGTTGATTTGATGAATGAATATGTAATATGGAAGATTTGTAATATATGATACATGATGCCAAAACAAACAAACAAAAATAAACAAAAAATAATGGTACTACAGAGAACCCAAGGAGAGAAGACAGGAATAGGAATTCTCACTCATACTAAAGTCTATAATTCTGCAAAAGGTAGAAAGATTTCAATGCCAGAGAGGGAGAGCAACCTGACTTCTTAACCAAGATGGGATGCTAATTCACCTACGAGGTAATTTCTCAAGTGGTGATGAGACAACTTGTATTGAATAATACTGTGAAAAGTCTGAACCCATAGTACCATACCCTTTCATAGACTTTATATAGACCTCTCCTTAATAGGTACTCATAACTTTTTCTTAGAAATGTTTTTAAGGAGGTTGTATGGAGGTTACATTCTGATCTAATCAAACTTTTCTTTTTGAACAGGTAATGCTTGGAAGAAATAAAAAATAAAATAAAATAAAAACCTGAAAATTGGTTTACTTCAAGGTTTGAGGTAGTTCTAAAAGACAACTTCTAAAATGACCATCTGGAATTTTCAAAGATACCCAAGAAAAGCTTTTGTGTTTGGTCAAGACGTTTCAGATAAGGTTCCTGTTTTAATTTGTTTTACCCACGGAATCATAAAGAGCTGATGTGTTAGTCAATTTGCACTGTGGTTGTGTTTCATACTAAGCATCCCAGAGCTGAGGAGCTGACAATAATAACTCCTGTATTCTAACATCTTTAAAAATTCATGTATTGTCAGTTTTCCCATTGAGTTACTTCTGTGTATCTATATATTTTTGTTTTACTTTTTGCATTGGCGTATACTGCATGGCTTGTGCTTTATATCATGAAATTCTCTGCTTTTTCTTCAACTATGCCTTTTACTTTGCTATGATTTTCTAATCAGATTTCACTTTCCATTTGATGGCTGGACCCATTATTCTAGGTTCTCTGTTTATAGTGACATGATCAACTCAACAAACTTTGCTGGATGAAATGGTACCTTATTCTTCTAGGCTTTCACCATTGTCCATCTCCTATCCTCCACTGCTCTCTGTCTTATTTTCTGAGACATTAAAAATGAAGGTCATCACTTCCACCAGGCTGGATGGCAAATGAATACCAGTAATCTGCATACCCCTGTTCAAGCTGGCCTAGGGGTCTAGAAACACAGTGAAGCTGACATTTATTTTTTTAACATGGGTTCTAGGGGAGCTTATGTAGGTATCCATTTTTGCATGGCATACACTTTACCGCTAAGCCTTTTCTCTAGCCCTGATAATTAAATTTTGAATATCTGTGGCAGCTGGAGGGAGCATGATTCTGGATCTGAAAGGTTTATGTGTGACCATACAATATTGCTCAATGTGTTTGTGCCTCTGAGCTGAGTTGAGTGCCCCACAGAGTTAGGAACAAAGCTCTTACGAAGAGAAAGAACTAGTTGCTGATGTCTCTAAAGAGTGTGTTAAAAAAAGAAGTAGCTCTTTGAAAGGTGGGAAATCACAAGTCACACATAGTAACACATGCAATTTGTTGGCATTGAGTTGAAAGCTTAAGGCTACTGTGGTAATAGGTGGAGGAAGAAAACATTAAGAAAATTCCCAACAGAATGATTTATACCATACCCTGTTCCAGCTTCAGGCTTCTCTACACCACACCCCTGCTTTTATTGAAAATAATTTTTTGCTCACATACTATATCCTGATTTTCGTTTCCCCTCCCTCTAATTTCTTCTAGATCTCCCCTCCCCTTGGGCTCTACTGTTTTTCTGTCTCTTATTAGGAAACAACTATTTGGGATATTAAACAGCTCTTCCAGACGAAAAGACCACCAAGAAAAATTGAGAGAAAGGAGAGGTAGAATATTCAATGTGAAAAGCCAAGTCACAAATGGAGGTATGGAAGAAAGACTTTGGATATTAAACATCATTTTTCAAGTATTCAAATATGATAATTGTGACTAGATTTCACTGATTAAGAAATATTTAATAACGTGTTTAATATTTATGACCACATGCCTGTGAAAATTATCAACACTGATTATGATTACAGTTATACGAAATATTAATTATTAACATGTTATTAAATAGTATAATAATCACCTTAGATTGAGGAGTCAAGCATTCATACATCAAGAACTCATTGAAATGGTTGAGATATGATTCTTCCAAGTTACTCTAGGATTTCTAAGAATATATTATACCACATATATCATACCTTTAAAAGTACATACGTTGAATTGTCTATAATTATATGAAAAGGACTTTTCTTTAGAAAACTTAGAAAATTTTGAACTATTATTTGTGGCCTTTGGATTGTGATGTAATAAATTACCATGAAACAGTCAGATGCTAACAACGTTCCTTAAACATAGCAACTTTTACTCAAGCATCTGGAGAAAACATCAGCCACATAAACAATATAAAATGTTGGTCCAGGTAGATGCTTGAAAGAAAATCTTATGAGTAAAATGCAAATGTTTCCCAGTTGGAAACTCTGTAAGACTATTTTAGATGAGGCTTCATTTAAGATGTCAATTGAGAAGGGTATAAATATTGGAAAACTAGAGAGAAGCCTTGGTACACAATATGCCTTCTATACAAGGAAGATCACAAGAGTTCACATGTCCAGCACACTACATAAAAGTTGCAGGAAATTCGAATTGATTCTTAAGTTCAGTCCTTTAAGGCAGAGACAAACAGAGTGCCACTGCTAGTTGGTCAGCCAGTGTACTTAGGTCTGTGAATTTTGGGTAAGAAAACTTATATCAAAAGAAATTATTAGATAGAGACTAAATAAGACACAAAACACAGAACTCTGATTGTTACATGCATACATATATATGTGCATATATATATATATATATGTGTGTGTATGTATATATATATGTGTGTATGTATATATATGTGTGTATGTATATATGTGTGTGTGTGTGTGTGTGTGTGTGTGTGCTTTCACATACCCTTATGCACACAAATGAGCATATAAAGTCATATAAAATGTAGTTTTAAAAATGCTGGAAACATTAGTAAACAAAAACAGTATATATACAAGTGAACTATTAGCCTGATCAAAGTAACCATATTATATAATTATTTAGAATTTCTAATGTTAAAAATATAAAAAATACTGTAAGGCAGTATAAATGCAGTGAAATAAAAGCATTAAAATTGGGACTAATGTACATGAACTTAGAAGCTCATGAACAAAGTAATATGTAGAAAAGGTTAGATAAATATCATACTATCTTAACTTCAGTGGCTCTTAATAAGTCTGCATTGAATTTCTTTTTAATTACTTTAATTAATTATTTTTTTATTTTTATTAATCATTCCACTCGTTTATATCTCAAACAATATCCCACTTTCTAGTTACTGCTCCACAAATCCCCCATCCCACAACCTCCCTCTTCTCCCTCCATTTTGCTTCTAAGAGTGTGCTCCCCTACCCACCTACCCTCTCCTGCCACACCCCTACAGCATCCCCTATGCTGGGGCATCAAACCTCCACAGGACCAAGGGCCTCCCCTCCCATTGATGCCAGACAAGGCCATTCTCTTCTCCCTATGTATCTGGAGCCATGGATCCCTCCCTGTACACTCCTTGGTTGGTGGTTTGGTTCCTAGGACCATTAGACGGTCTGGCCAGCCTATGTTGTCCTTCCTATGGGGTTGCAAATTGCCTTGGCTGCTCCAGTCCTTCTGCCAGCTCCTGGACCAGGGTATCTGAGTTCAGTCTAATATTTGGCTCCAAGCATCCATATCTGCATTGATCAGGTGCTGGTTGAGCCTCCCAAGGAGGAGCCACACCAGGTTCCTGTCAGCAAGTGTCTGTTGGCAACTATAACAGTGTCAGGGCTGGTATCTGCAGATAGGATGGATCCCAAGGTGGGATGGTCCCTGGATGGCCTTTCCTTTTTGCAATCTTTGCTAGAATCTCGATAGTAGACAATATAAATTATGTTAATTACTGTATTTTATATTACTATAAGTTAAATTATTTTATATAATTCTTATATTTTTATATTTATTCAATATTTTTTATATTTTATATAATCACTATATTTTACATGATACTGTGAAAACCATGGTACCTGTAATTTCAATTTTTTATCTAGCTGCTAGAGATTTAAAATTAAAGACATGAATACAGCAACATTAATAAAACATTTATTTTCACTTTAAAAATTATAAACAAACTTAACCACTTAATAACGTGTAGCCTAAAACTCTATAGTAAACATAAAGCATTTTCTTAATGCAAACACCTATTAATGTTACAAATTATGGTCTTACTTTCCTTACCTCAATTATTCAGACATAAATAAACAGACTGACTTGAAACTCCAATACTTCACAAATCTAAAATCTTAAATTTCTTATAACTTACAAATATTTAAATTCAGAACCATATAACAATGAGTTTCTGATAATATGTAGAATAGGCCTAGTACCAGGGAAGACATTTACCCCATTTTTAGCTGTAATTCAGCACTGACTACTTTTCGTATATTTGTTTGGCATTAGTAAATAATGTCAAAGCATTTGAGCCCAAATTTCTGTTTCAGTCACTCCTAGAACTACTCATTTTATATACTAGACTAATGGTATGCTTCCTGTTATACTTAAATTGTACCTTTATTTGTGGAAAATCAGTTGAAGTCACATCGTAATTAATTTATAAAGATGTTAACTTTACAGTTTTAGAATCATATTTTCTACACAAAAATTTTCATGGAAATAAAAAGATACATGATGAATTGAGGAAGAGAGTAATAACAAACTTACAAAGCTTGAGACTCGAGAAAAGTGGGATATTGCACACAAAAAAGTTAGTGTTTTTTGTTTCATTTCTCATTGTATTTTTCTTTATAAAAAGTGGATTGTATGTTCAGAAACCAGGAGCATCCTTTAAAAGCCAGTCCTTCAGGGTGGTCCAGAGCACTGGCTCCTGTTCCAGAGGATCAAGTTTGCTTTCCAGGACCATGCTTGGTTTCCAACACCATATGGTGGATCAGAACTGCTTCTAACACCCATCCCAGAAGTCTTTTGGTCTCAGTGGACATGTGTCATGATGCTGACAAAGCATTCATACACAGAAAAAGTAAAAGTAAAAACAAACAAACAGAAACCCAAGGTTAAATTTTGCGTTGTGAAATCTGGCTACATACTTATGTGACACAATCTATGTAGTAACTGTGTATAGTTAGATGCAAGTTATTTCCAGTAACACATGAGCTTTGAAAAGACTTGTTCATGTGGGATAAGTTTAAAAATCAGAACACTTTTTAATGTCTGTCTTGTTATGGTATCTAGGATCTGGATACTGGACCTTTGATAATCAGAAAGCATTCCCTACATCTGACTTATAGTAATGAACCTTGCCACTGACTCTCAAGAAGTGAATATCCTGAGTTCTAAGCACTCGTTAGACTTAACATTTATTTACTACTGACAGTTGGTAACTAAGATTTCTCATAGAATATTTAGCTTATTTAAAATCTCTGTAAAAATTGTGTTATTTTCAGGGATATTCAACCTAAGATGATAGTATTTATATTCCTACAGTAAGTTCAGGTAACACAGTAAACAAAAGAATTTGCACACAGAACCATGTCCTAATGAACATCAGGAATTTTAAAGATATTTGTATTTCGAATGATTAATATACTGTACACAGAATTTAAAAAATAGAGCAATTAAAAATAAATAAAAGCTTAGAATCACCATTTTATTGAGAACTTATCTGAGATATTAACTAAACATTCAGAATCGCTCAACCCAATAAAAGGCAGTGTCAAGAATATAAATTTAACCAGAGATGAATAAACTGATTCTAATGGTGGAAACTCTATTCTGTCTTTTTTTTTTTTCTTTTTACCTCAATTGCTTTCTCTTTTAACCTTTGTTCTACTTGTGGAGCTTAATTTAATGTTTCTATCTAAAACTTTTCTCTGTAAAATGAAGAAACAAATATAGGTCCTACAGATGTATCTACTATCTACTGCTCAATCTTTCATTTTATGTCTCACATATTTACACAGATTATCATTGAAAAACATTTATAATGATATTTGCTTAATTAGGTATGTTTTTATACAGGACAGAGTGAAGAAAATTGTAATTTGTGTAGTTTCAAGAGGTTAGTTGCATATGTCTGAAAACCCTGAAGGGGGAAGCCTATGATGGGGAGACAAGGAGTTTGAAGGCAGCCCTCCAACTTGTTCTGAGACAGGACCTCTCCGACTTTTGCTGTTTTTCTGAAAGAGCACTATTGCATACTATTTTATATATAGGTTTTG
The DNA here is from genome assembly GCA_019843965.1 of Rhynchomys soricoides. Lineage (NCBI taxonomy): Eukaryota > Metazoa > Chordata > Mammalia > Rodentia > Muridae > Rhynchomys > Rhynchomys soricoides. The sequence continues at coordinate 26,323,956 of JADRCH010000004.1, read as the reverse complement.
GGGATTCTACTCATGTCTGCAGGCTGACACAGTAAGTGATTTGCATATGGAGTCATTTTTGTGTCTTTAATTCTGATTTTGATACAGTGTCTTGATATATAGTTTTGGCCAGGATACCTGGAGCCCAGGGTTATGTCAAATTTATGTCAGCCCCTATATCTTAGCCTCTGAAACGCTAGGATTATACATGTATGCCACCCATCCTTCAAAAAAGAAGAAAGGAGATCCCAGTAAATTCTATAGGATATTCCTGCTATTAAACATGTTTGTAAAAAAGATACCACGTATTACTATATGTTTAGGGACTAAAAGCAGATAGTATCTTTTTACAATGCTAAACAAGATGCTAAAAGTCAAGGACATTGTGAGTTAGAGGAGCTAACTGTTAATTAATGTTTTAAAATACTTAAGGATGAAGTAAAGTTTTTTTTTTTCTTTTTGAAAATTGCAATGCATACTTCCTTCAGCCATGAAATAATAGAAACTCTGGTGTTCTTCCACCTTTTTATTGTTGATTCTTCCTTTCTAAAACTATGTGTATAAAGATATGTAAAGAGAAAAATTCTTCTTTAAAGTTGTATTCTGTTACCTTTTAATGTAGACATATTTGATAAGGTTTTTAGTGTAAGTGGGAGCTGGAGAGATGGCTTGCCACTTAAGTGCACACTGGTGGCTCTTCTAGAGGACCTAAGTTCAATTCCTAGAACTCTCCTGTGCCTAACAACCATCTGTAACTTCAGCTCCAAGGGATCTGATGCCTTCTTCTATCTGCTGTCCTCCATTGGCATGGCACACATAAGATACACATACATTTATGCAAACAAAACATCCTTACACATAAAATAAAATATAAAAACAACTAAATATAATGTAAATTAATAAATTAAATTTAGATGGTAATTTGGGGGATAACAGCGAGAAATAAAGAGAATGTTTTAAAACTGTGTGCTCATAGCTATATTGAATTGCATTTAAGACACAAACTAGGTATATAAAGCAATCCAAATAACTCAATGTTGACAAAGAGTTCCCATGTAGGGCCAAAATTATGTGGATCCCAGAAAAACATAGATTTTAATCAGTTTTGAATTTACAAGTTTTTGAAACAGGTTCTTAAGTAGATACTAAAAGGACCCCTATAATATAACCAAGTAGGCACCTATTGCTACTTTCATTTTGGATAACTGTAGGGAAGTTTGATCATGGCAGTAAGCTTTTTCATTATATTCTTCTTCATGTGAATATGGGTGCACATGCACTATTGCATGTGTGTGTACAGATCAGAAGCCAGCCTTTGGTATTGTGCCTCACCATTAGCCTTTTTTAAGGTAGGAAGACGTAGTTACTTTCTGTTGCTGTGAAAAACTGCTTTAACAAGACACCTTAATGGAGACAGAGGGAGAAGAAGAGGGAGAGCAAGGAGGAAAAAAAGGAGAGAGGGAGAAGAGAGGAGAGGAGAGGAGAGAAGAGAGTTCACTTTTGCTTCTAAAGCATCATGCAGATATACCATGATAGGTGGACATGAAGCAGGCAGTAGAGATTGCAGAAGAACTAGCCACACTTCATAAGCACTCAGGAAGCAGAGAGTGAAAAGTGAAAAGGAACTGTGGCTGTTTTACAAAGCCTCCAATCCCACTTTCTGTGATACATTTCCTCTTGTAAGGATTGATAGGCTAGAGGTGCCACAACCTTCCACAAGATGCCACTGCCTGGGAAAAATGTTTTAAGACATGTGAGTATAAGAGAGATGTTTCACATTTACCCAAATAGTATTTTAGTTGCTTGCTCTTGCACACTGCAGAGTAGCTGCCCAATGTGTTTCCAAGGATACCCCTGTATCTGCTTTTCACCCATTACATCACAGGTGATCATAGATCAGACACACAAACTACCTCTTTATTTTACAGGAAGATTTGAACTAAGAGCCTCATGTGTACATGGCAAAGTGCTTGACCCATGTAGCCATTTTCTATTCTCCACCCCAACAAGATTTGCTTGACCTCAAAGTAACAATTGAGATTAGAAAGGATGTAGCCTGAAACAGAAAGTCAAAAGTGATACATTTGATAATTGAAGCAAACAATATATGGTTCCCATTCCATGACTCGTGTATGGAGGGTAGCAAGTGATTAAATAATTGATAACATCAGTTTTGATAATCATCAGAACCTTTCTACAAATTGAAAGAACAATTGGGAGAACCTACAGAAGTATATAAGAGCTATTGTTGGCATTCAAAATGGAACACATGCCCATTACTTGGTTTTATGAATTGATTAGGAGAAACATTAATAATATTCTCTGACAAACTTCTCTTCATATCATGTCACAAATTTATCAAGTGAGAGTCTCCAGGTGGTATAATTAGTGTCCCATCTGTGACTCTTTCAGAAATTTTATACCTGGCAAGATAGGCAAAGATAAATGGTTTTATTTTACAATATAAATCTATATACATAATACATTACACACAAACATGTGTACCTTTCTCGTTTTATATGAGAAAGATTATATTATATTATATTGTTTGGTTTAGCATACAATTGATTAAAGTTAATGGCTATAATGACAGGGATGTTCTTTCTGTGTGTCATTGTACCACATCTACACATGCTTTTCAAAGAATTTATAAGACAATATATTTAAATTTAGTTAAATTAATTTAAATGAATTAATAGTGGATGTTTGTATGTTTACACACACTGCATGTGTGTGGGTATAAATGTAAAGCTGTATTTCGTATCCCCAGAAGAACTTTACAATATTGTCAACTAATTGTGAAAAAAGTAACTTCTGAAATATATATATATATATATATATATATATATATATATATTTTAAATTGAGCTTAGTACTAAACATAAGAATTCTTGCAATACTTGCTTCAAATAATTTTACAAGATCTCCCTCTTCTGGCCGCAGCAATTATTTCATTTCTTTTTATCTATACTATTTTATTACAACGTTATGGTAAAGTTCATTTATAAAAATCTGACATCAAATACATAAGTACACAGACACTATCAAATAACAAAAATCCAGAAGGTCTTTTCAATATTTCTAATGCACATGGCCTTCTATTAACATTCACTTATCTAGCTTCTTTAAAATTTCTGCTTCACCGATAGTCTGAAAACTCATATGCCAAGCTTGGTAATAAGTTAATAAATGAACTGAATGCTTGAGGTGTTCCAGATGGGCTTAAAGTGCCAGTGCTGCCATTTGCCAAATAAAAGAGGGGGTATCATACAGCTGGCATTCAAATTACAAATGCAGGCCTCACTTGTGCACTTGAAAACAACCCTGAAAGTCAGCCTTCACTCAATGTTCATTTTCAGAACTGAATTTTCTATCTCAGATATGCACAGTTAGTTGAAAACTATTAAAATAATGAGAAAATGCTATAAAAAATTAAAAATGAATGCCTACATACAAGACTCTTACCAATGATCTATTTATATATTATTCACATGCATGTGTATTTGTGTGAATGTATGCAATGTGTATTCTCCATAGGCCAGAAATAAGCAGGCATTTGATTCCCTGGACCTGTACTTGCAAATTGTCATATGCTGCCAGAGGACATGGGTGTTGGGAACTGAACTTTGCTTCAGTGGGGGATCAGGAAATTCACTAAATAATCTTTGTATCCCCTTACAAAGCAAAATATGTGCACATGAGTTCGCTATATTTATTATTATGCTTTGATCCTTATATTTTGTTTCATAGAATTTCAGATAAACATAGATGAAATGTTAGGTCAGACTTACTTTTTTAAAGAGCCTTTGTCGATAGATGTCATACAGTGCAGTAACCATCAGATGGCCAGAACAACTGTCGATATTAATGGCCGACACCATATAATAAACTTAAGAAACAGAGATTAAAAGAAGAAAACAACAATAACCACAAAAACAGTCCATTCAAAGAATGGGATGGGGACCTGAAAAGTGAGCTCAACATAAGGAAAAAAATGGCTAAGCAATGTCTTAAAATGTTTATTGTTCCTAGGAATTAGGAAATGAAACTCAAGTAACTAGAGACTTCATTTTAACCTCAGTCAACATGCCAAAGACCTAATTTAAAAACAAAGTAACCAATAACAACTGCTGGGTCAGTTGTGAGGACAGGAGAATCCTCATAACTCTTGGTGGGACTGCAAACAGATTGGTGCAAACACTGCAGAAATCAGTGTGTAGAATATGTTAAAAATAAACTCACTCTGTGACACATCTACAAAAATCTTTGTCATATGCACCAGAAATTTAACTGGCTCTGCCATGTTCATTGCTGCTGTATTCACAAAAGCTGGGTATGGAAATAACTGAAATATCTTTCAACTGAAGAGCACGTTCATTATGAAATCATGAACTCTTCAGGTAAGTGGGAGGGGCCAGAAAATCATATGTGGTGAGTAAACTCAGACCAAGAAAGACATTCATGGCTTGTCCTTTCTCATATGGTCATTGCTCCAAATCTTCACAAGTTTATATTCTAGGACAACTTCAGAACAACACAGATACTACTATGACTACTACTACAGAAAATAATAATATTAATAATAATAGTAATAAAATAATAAATATCAACAAAACAAACAATGCACAAAGACAATTAAAAGGGACCATTGCTTAGGAGACATGCCTGGAGAGCAATAGAAGAAAGGTTAGGACACTACAAGTAGTCTGAATAGGGAAATGGGAAAAGGGGAGAGCCTAATTATAAGTAAAATAAATATAAAAGAAGAAGGGAAAGGGAAATTAACATGAAAGATGTGTGAAAAATCATAAGCAGTTATAATATTAGCTATCTACCTAAAATTTATAAAAATGCAAATACCTAGTCTACTGTATACAGTACATGTATACTGCACTATTCTATACATGTAATACATAGATTAGGTATTACATGTATTACATTACCTAATTAGATTACATGTATACTATACATGTAAATATACATGTATACTTTAAATGAAATATTTTCATCTGGGTTGACAATTCTCTTTTCAAGAGCCAAAGATCTTCTAAACAAAAATCTCAGCCCCAAACATTTCAAACTCATTTTGAGTTATTGGTCAAGGTTGTCCAATAGACTCCCAAAATATTACAGGCTATTGTTATTGCCATCTTTTAGTTCACCAAAAGTGGAAGAAGTACTTAATATTGGAGAGGGCATGAACTCCAGATATAGGACCTAGAGGTCACTAAGCCTAAACGCCTCCTCCCTGAGAACTAGATAATATTATAAAGGAAGAAAACATGCATGCTTCCAAAGAAGGGAAACCCTCAACAGTTTTACCTGCTATGAAACTTTTGAACCACAATGATGACCAGAATGCTACTATAACCCTGTGTGTTAGGAAGATAAGAGGCTTCAAATTATCCATAGAACAGCCTTGCAAGCAACGTTTGTTGACAGAGCTTGACATAGTTATGGAAGACAAAATTATGAGATTATGCTAATGGTTACATGTGGTAGATTTTATTTTCTTCCAATTGATACTTCATTTGTTACAATTAAAAATGAATATAGGGGATAACACGGTGGTGACTATATGTCTATGGACGTTGATTAAATGAGCTTTAGGTGACAGAAGAATGAACCACCCTTGACAGCCTAACTGATGAGTCTAGTCCTTATTTATTTCTTTACTTAGTAAGTAAGCATCAACACATGCCTTGCTGCTGGTCTTCAGTGTTTTGCTACCTGTGCCTTGTTTTTTACTGGTATATTTTTGCAGAAGCTTTACCAAGAGGCATTCTAATATAAGTATTCACCTTTACCTATTTCCAGTTGATTTTAAAGGTAATAAATTTCTAAGGTGTCGCATCTGAATAATACATCATTGGTTCCTTAAAAAGTAAGTGAGTAAAGCCATCTCCCAGGCAGGTCAAAAATTGTCATTCCTGTCCTTGGAAGAATATTTTCTTCATGGCGGAACACAGGTTAGCTAGAGACTTGCAGAAACTTAGAACCTTCTTTCTTTTGAGTCTTTCTCCTGGAATCAGCATCACACTCCTGCTTGACTCCCCATAACCATGATATTCATTCAGTGAATATCTGCCTAAATGCTGGTTGTCATAAAGATACATAATGCTGTTTAAATCTCCCTTAAAGTTGGATTCTACAAGAGGCAGAATTCAGTCAAAATGACTACATCTGAAACTGAGACAAGGACACTTGTCTGTAAAGGCCAAGGCTGCAAGCCAGAGAAGAAATAATTATCTTATAGGAAGCAGGTTGAGTTGTTCGTGTAAATGCAGAATACCAACCTTACTCCTTGAAAACGTGCAGACCTGGAACTTATGAAAAGGGTCAACCGGACCGTACCAGGTTTAGGACTGCTTAGCTATCCACACTGCATTCCCTGTGTGCTGCATAGATTACTGCAGCCTGATTGGTGGGCTCAGTCCCGAGTTCTCACTCAGCTGACTTGATGTTACAAACACTCAATAGGTATCAACATTACCATTGTTACCTCTCAGATGTCTTCCCAGGCAAAAGAATAACACACGTGGCTCAGACTGATCAGTTAGGCATTTTATTCTTCTTTCCCTTAACCCTAGTCACAATATGCACCCTGACAAATAATTCGCTGCTTAAAACATATACAAAAAAAACAAAGGGGGCTCAAAGGTGTTCAGGTGAGAACAGGAAATGTTACACCAACTGGTGTGGTCTACTTAGGCTGTCACACTGTTAAGAGATGCTAGCATGGTCCTTTCCAAGTGGTGATGATGTGGAGGAGGTGCAGGAAGTTGCAGGATGGTCTGGAGCAACATGAGAGCAGGTACAATTGCTCAGAGATGTTATCAGTGGCTATGCTTGCAGCAGCTGGCTCTGCAGGGAAGACTTTCATTTTCCTCAAAGCTGTGTTCAAAATCTCCCAAATGTTTTATTGTAATTAATTATTTAATTTATTACATCCCAAAGGTTGCCTCTACTCCTGCTCCCCTCTCCCAGGGTTCTTCACTCCATCTTCCCTCCTCTTCCCTTCTGAGAGGGTGCTCCATGCTGGCATCCCTCTTTTCTGGGGCATCAAGTCTCTACAGGATTAGGCACAGCCTCTCCCACTGGGGTCAGATTTAGCACTCCTCTCCTACATATGTTCCAGGGGCTTAGGACCAGCCTGTGTATGTTCTTCGGTTGGTGGCTTAGTCTCTGGGAGCTCCCAGGGTACCACGTTAGTTGACACTGTTGGTCTTCCTATGGGGTTGCCATTCCCTTCATTTCCTTCAATCCTTCCAATGTACAGTCCAATTCTTGCCTGTACATATCTGCATCTGTCTAAGTTAACTTTTGGTGGAGCCTCTCAAATGGTAGCCATGGCTCCTGTCTGCAAGGGTTTTTTTGTTTGTTTGTTTGTTTGTTTTAGTTTTTGTTTAAGAATAAGAAGAATGGAAGAAATACAGACCTGGGATATTCAGTAATGCCAAAAATTAAATTAAATTAAATTAAATTAAACTCTAGAACTAAAGAATGTTGGACCTATAGGAGATGGAGGCAAGAGATGTGAGAACCTAAGTTACTGCCTGGTGAAAATGGATGCAGAAAGGGGAGTTTCCTTGGGACTACAATGATTTGGGGCATCTGGGTGTCTTGTGGGAAGCTGTGTCTGTTGCATTTGCATGTTTGTATTTTAGAGACCACTAGGAAGTACTTTGTACAGTAGTGCCTGGCCAGAAGGCTGATGGAAAGTCTGGAGGGTATGAATATGCAAGTTGTCTGTGTTATTTCTGTTCCTGAGACAACATGCTAGAAGTAACAATGGTAGTATTCCTACCTTTTGAGTATTTGTAACCTCCAGTTGGCTCAGTGAGAGCTGGGGATTGAGCCTACCAACCAGGCTGCAGTAATCTACACTACTGAGAACAACATATGGGTCTTTTGCCCAAAGCTCAGGGCCTACCCTGGTCCTAGTTGTCGTCCTCCTCTATGCTAAGAAAAGAGTTACAATAGAGACTGGTGATGGTGGGCAAAGAGGAGGCCTCTTCAGTTTTGTTGAGACAACAACCAAGATCTTAAAGAATAATACTGATGCCAGTTCACAGACATGGCTAGTTGTGAAGAAACCAAATCGGAAATTGTGGGTTTCCTAAACAAATCAATATCAGGACTTAGGCAAGGTCATGGTCACCTGGGATGCCGTAATGATCAGCAGATCATTTTAAATTAGATGCTTGTGGTGATGGAGATGAATGGGTTTAGCTTGACCACTAGTGTGGTAGTGCTAGCTGGCACAAATTACCCTGATATCCTGAACCAATCCCTGGCATGCCCTAGATGGTTTGACCTCAGGATCTATATTGATCCCCCTGATATCAAAGGCAGGGCCTTAATTTTTAAGGTCTACTTGCCTACACTCCAGATACATGAAAGCCTCACTAAATCTGTTTGTTGAAGAAGCTAGGGCTTCACTGGTGCTAATATTTCTACTGTGTTCAATGAAGCAGCACTGACTGCTGCTTGCCATCTTACTCATTCTGCCCAGGACCTGAACTTTGAGAAATCCATCAAGAAGGTCATGAGAGACCTCGAGATGAAGACCTAGGTCCTGCAATCCAATAAAAAGACAATATAGCCAATCACTAGGCTGAGAAAGCAGTAATAGGCTTGTTCTTGGAACCCTCTGCTGAAGGTGTCCATCATTCCTCAGGGTAAAGAGCTTGGCTATGCCCAGCAACTTCCCTTTGAGAAGTACCTCTACACATGGCTGAAGCTATTCGACCAAATTTGTATGCTGCTGGGAGGTAGGGTGGCTGAGAAGCTTTTTGGTCAGATCACCACAAGGGTTTAAGATAACCTGAGGAAGGTCATGCAGAGTGCCTAAGCCCAGATTGTGAAGTTTGGAATGTATCATTTGACTTTCCCACATGAGGCAAAACCATGGTGGAGAAGCCACACAGTAAGGCAACTACCTAGCACATTGATGAGGAAGTCTGTTCCCTTGTCAGGTTTGTTTTGATTGGACTCTGGAGCTGCTCACAAGTGCCTCGAGCAGATGGAGGTGAGCAGGTGATTCCCATAGAATGATGTGCTAGAGAAGGCCAACATGATAGAGCTCTTAGGCCTTTGATTCTTAGCAGAGAAGTCCACATATGAGGAATCTGTCGAGGGTACTAGAACCATAGAGGAGGCACATTCCTTCTTTAGGGGTTGAAAGACTGGAATCCAGGTCAGGAGGAAGAAGACACTGAGTGGGGCTTGCAGGAGAGCACTGTATACCCTGTGGCCTCTTGGTGGCCACTATGACCACTGTTGACAGGGAGCTGCTCAGTCTTTGCAGAGCACCTGACAGAATGACTGGAAAACAAATTAAAAACAGGTGACAACTGAAAAAATTGGTTTATTGTGATGGGCAGCTGAGCCAAGCATATTGGTGCTGTCAGAGCTGGGACTTTTGTCCTCAACCTTCCACTTTACTGTCACTTCTATCCTCCAGAGGAAATCTACTTTCATATGTCTTCGTAATACTCTGTGGAAATGTAGCTTTGCACACTTTTCTCTGTGCTCTAGGGAATAGGCCAATTTCTTACCCTAATAAGCTACACCTGGGAAAAGGAAATGAAATATGTGAACCGTAAGCATTTCTAATTTGTAACTTTTCATTCACAGAATGGGAAATACAAGGTGACAACTCAAAGAACTTGCATGCAAGCACATCTTCTCTCTCTCTCTCTCTCTCTCTCTCTCTCTCTCTCACACACACACACACACACACACACTCACACACACACAACTGTCTTGTGCTCACCTGTGTGATACAGGGCCAGAGAATACCTATGATCCATGTGCGTAAAAACAAAACAAAATGGCCTTGTAGGTGATAACCTCTGTCTTCTTTATATTATTGTCTGAAAATTCATCTGTTTACTCGCCCTGACAATGTTGGCTTTCTCAAGGTACAACCAATGAGCCTGGATACAGCATCACTGAAAGGGCATCGCCCAATTTGTGTTTAACCTGCTCACACATAAATCACTAAGGACAAGGAAGGCATTAGAGCATAGGAAAGTACTGACACAGCATCAGCAAAAAATCACTCTTCGTTACTTGGGGTGAAATTTTTAAAAGCTAGTGAATTTTCAAATTTAAAAAAACAATATATATGCCTAGATTGGGAAAGAGTAGAAAAGGGACTAGTTGAAATAAATTTCAATCTTTTCCTTAATTTGAGCTGTGAAAAGGGGTATTATTGTGTCTTACTTAAAATATATGTTAAAGCCAAATGAAAAATGAGAGATGGATAACTTGGAAAGAGCAAGAAAAAAATGCAGTTAATCTTGGATATCATTGGAATGTAAGTGTAAAAGGTAAAAAGAAATGGTGTTGAAAACTGCGTGGGATTGGAACACAGACAGGCAGCTTAATCAATGGAATAGAACTGAAGACCCAGAAATGAAACCATACACTTATGGACACTAGATCTTGGGCAAAGAAGCCAAAAACATATAATGAAAAAAGAAAGCATCTTCAATAAATAGTGCTGGTCTACCTGGTAGTCAATATGTAGAAAAATGAAAATAGATCTGTATTTGTCACTTTGCACAAAGCCAAGTCCAAGTGGATCAAAAACCTCAACATAAAACCATATACAATGAATATAATATAAGATAAAGTGGCTCAGGAGCAGGGGATTTCTTAAATAGAACCCCAGTGGCTCAGACTCTAAGATCAAGAATTGATAAATGGGACCTCATGAAACTGAAAAGCTTCTGTAAGGCAAAGGGCATAGTCAATAGGACAAATCAGCAACATACAGATTGGGAAAAATCTTCACTCACCCCACATCCAATAGTGGGCCAATATCCAAAATATATAAAGAACTCAAGAAGCTAACCACCAAAACACCAAACATCCCAAATTAAAAAAAGAAAAATGTGGTAGAAAGCTAAACAGAGAATTCATAACATAGGAATCTCGAGTAGCCTAGAAGTACTTAAAGAAATGTTCAAAGTCCTTAGTGATCAGAGTAATACAAATCAAAACAACCCTGAGATTCCACTTTGCACCAACCAGAATGGCTAAGATCAAAAACTCAGGTGATGGCACATGTTGGTGAGGATGTGGAGAAAGAAAAACACTCCTCCATTGCTGGTGGGATTGCAAACTGGTAAAACCACTCTGTAAATCAGCCTGGAGGTTCCTTAGAAAACTGGAAATTGATCTACCTGAAGACCCAGCTATACTGTTCTTGGGCATATATACCCACAAGATGCCCTCTCATGCCACAGGCGCACATGCTATGCTATGTTTTTAGTGGCCTTATCTCTGATAGCTTGAAGCTGGAAACATCCCAGATGTCTCACAACAGAAGAATTAATACAGAAAATGTAGTTCATTTACACAATCGAATACCATTCAGGCATAAAGAACTAGGACATCCTGAGTTTTGCAGGAAAATGGATGGAACTAGAAAATGTCATCCAGAATGAAGTAACTCAGACCCAAAAGGGCTTGCATGGTATGTACTCACTAATAGATGGATATTAGACAGAAACATACAGAATATCCAGGATACATTTCACAGAATTCTAAAAGGCTAAAAAGTGAAGGGCCCAAGTGAGGATGCTTCATTCCCACTTGGGAGAGAGAAGAAAGCAACCAAGCGAGGCAGAAGAAGGGAGGAACCAGGGTGGGAGAGGGGAGGGAGAGGGGGAAAGGGAAACATGAACGGGTATTGGGGTGAACAAGGAGAAGCCCTGAGGGCCCGCAGAAAGAATGGAAACAGGCAACCTCTGGGGGTGAGAGGTAGGGGGTGTCCCTCTAGAATGTACCAGAGACCTAGGAAGTAAGAGAATCTCAGGACCCCAAGTAAGGGACCGTAGAGGAAATGCCCAAACGTGAGGAGAGGGAACTTGTATAGTCCACCTCCAGTAGAAAGACTGGACTGACACTTTTACTGATGCTTTGGTGTACTTACAGACAAGAGCCTAGCATGGCTGCCCTCTGAGAGGCCCAACAAGTAGCTGACTGAGACAGAAGCAGATACTTACATCTAACCAATGGACTGAAGTCAGGGACCCCTGTGGTTGAATTAGGGAAAGGCTGGAAGAAGCTGAGGAGGAGGATGACTCCATAGGAAGACCAAATGTCTCAACTAACAAGGACCCTTAAGATCTCTCAGATACTGAGCCACAAACCAGTTAGCTGCTCTGAGGCCCCTGACACATATACAACAGAGGACTGCCTGGTCTGGCCTCAGTAGGACAAGAGGAACCTAGGCCTGGAGATACTTGTGGCCCTAGGGAGTGGGAAGGCCTGCAGTGGGGTGGGGTTGGGGATTGGAGACATCCTCTTGGAGACAGCAGGAAGGAGTAATGTGATGAGGAACTGTGGGAGGTGGACACGACTGAACTGTAAAATGTAAAAGTGATAAAAAACAAAACAATAAGCAGCAAAAAATCCAGCGTAAAACTATCTGTTATATACCAGATTCAATTTACAAAAGCAATAAATTTCCCAATTACCTCAAAAATGCAGAAATTATCAATAAAATGAGGACTAGTTAAATAAAGAAAAAGAAAAGAGAAAACATGTAATAACATATCTATTTATTTATTTTACATCCTGAGGGCAGTTTCCTCTCCTTCTTTTCCTGCAAGTCCTCCCTCTCATTTTTCCTCTCCTCCACCACATCTACTTCTCCATTTGTTTTCAGAAAAGGGTAGGCATGGCCTCCCATGAATATCAGTCAGCTGTATCAAGTTGGCATTTCATGTTGCAGTAAGATTAGGAACTTTCACTCCTATAAAGGCTAGAAGAGACAATCCAATAGGAGCAAAGGGTCCCAAAGGCAGGCAGCAGAGTCAGAGACAGTCCCTACTTTCAATGTTAGGAGTCCCACAAATAAATTAATAAACACCCGAGCTTTACAAGTGTAACGCATGTGCAGATGACCTAGGTCAGTCCCATCGAGGCTACTTGGTTGGTAGTCCCTCACTGAGAACCCCTATGAAGCCAGGTTCATTGATTCTGTACATTTTCTTGCGGTGTTCTTGATCCCTATTGCTTTCTCACCCTCTTCCACAGGATTCCCAAGCTCTGCCAAATATGTTTGGCTATAGGTTTATGCATCATCTGTTTCTATCAGTTGCTGGATGAAGCATTTCTGATGACAATCAGAGAAGCATCAGTCTACAAGTATAGCAAAATACCATTAGGAATCATTTCATTGACATTTTGTATACTGCAGATACCATGGCAAGATATTTTGTTTTTATTTTTGTTTCTTTTGAGGGAAGGTAGGTTGCAAGGACAGAGGGTAGATATGAAGGGACAGGGAAATGAGTGGTTTTGGGGTGCATGTTGTGAAATTCACAAAGAATCAATAAATCATTAGTACAAGGAACATGTTTACAGAATGTGTTAGATACAGTCAGAAAATTGTACATTCTTATGCAACTCAGTGTTCAATGGTATGCAGATATGAACAGACAAAAATATCACACCACATTTTGTTATGTGTTGAATTTAATTTCACCTTATAATATGTACATATGAATAAGTGGAAAGGTGATCAAATAGACCCTAATTCATTCTGTCTTTCTGCTATTATTACTTTTCAAAAGATCTCTTATTTTGGATTACTGCAGCAATGAAAGATCTGAATAAATCACTTCTCCAATCTGTTACAGCTAATGCTACTTTCTATTTGGGATTCATGACATTAGGAGTGTATATGTTTCATACAAGGATTGTATCACTTTAATGATTATTTGAGTCATATTCTTCATCTAGATCACATTTTTTAAACTTTGAACTGTGACTCCAGATAGGGTCATGCAACTAACTGACTGGAAAACTGGGTGTTACTGAAAGTTTTGAACACATGAAAACCATAATTTAAATCACTCAAAATCAAATTCAACAATGAAGCCAAGGTATTTTTAGCAGAAATAACCCATGCTGCATTCCATAAATATACTGCAAACTTGGTTCTGAATTTACAACACTCACATACTTTGCACTGTGCATGCCTTACAATATGTAACATCTAGGATACTGCTGAAATACTAGGGCTCAATATTAGAGGCTATTTTGCTATGTGCTAAGAAATTTACAGTGTTTTTACTGCACATACAAAGATTTGTTAAGCAGGAGACATAGAGGTTTTGAGAACAAAAACTTTAATATTCCCCTTTCCTTTACAGAAGCTTCCCAGTTCCATGAGGTCCCATTTATCAATTCTTGATCTTAGAGCATTTGGCATTGGAGTTTTATTTGGAATAGAATGATGCCAATGAGTTCTATTCTATTAGATTCAGTTTGTCTGGTTTTATTTTGAGTTCCTTGATCCACTTGAACTTGAGCTTTGTATAAGGTAACAAATATAGGTCTACTTTCATTTTTCTACCTACAGACAGCCAGTTAGACCAGCACCATTTATTGAAGATGCTTTCTTTTTTCAATTGTATAGTTTTGGCGTTTTTGTCAAAGATCAAGTATCCATAAGTATGTGGTTTTATTTCTGGGTCTTCAGTTCTATTTCATTGATCAACCTCTCTGTCTCTGCACTGATACCATGCAGATATTTTTTTGTTGTTGCTGTTATTGCTCTGTAGTAACTGGAAAGCTTCTGTAAGGCAAAGGACATAGTAACACAAATCAGCAACCTATAGATTGGGAAGAAATCTTCACTAACCCCACATCCAATAGAGGGCTACTGTCTAAAATATATAGAGAACTCAAGAAGCTCACCATCAAAAAGCCAAACAATCCAATCAAAACATGGGGTATAGAACTAAATTGAGAATTCACAACAGAGGAATCTCGAATAGCTGAGAAGCACCTAAAGAAATGTTCAAAGTCCTTAGTGATCACAGAAATGCAAATCAAGGTGACCCCAGAGATTCTACCTTACATACACCAATCAGAATGGCTAAGATCAAAACTTCAGGTAACAACACTTGTTGGTGAAGATGTGGAGAAAGAGGAACACTCCTCCATTGCTGGTGGGATTGCAAACTGGTACAACCTCTCTGGAAATCAATCTGGAGATTCCTCAGAAAATTGGAAATAGATCTACCTGAAGACCCAGCAGTACTACTCTTGGGAATATACCCAAAAGATGTCCCACCATGCCTCAAGGGCATGTATTCTACTATGTTCATAGTGGCCCTGTTTGTGATAGCTAGAAGCTGGAAACAACCCAGATGTCCCATGACAAAAGAATGGATACAGAAAATGTGGTTCATTTACACAATGAAATACTACTCAGCTATTAAGAATGAGGACACCTTGAGTTTAGCAGGCAAATAGATGGAACTAGAAAATGTCATCCAGAATGAAGTATCTCAGCCCAAAAGGACATGCATAATATGTACTCACTTATAAATGAATATTAGCCAATAAAAAAAAAAAGTACAGAATACCCAAGATACAGTCCACAGAACTCAAAAAGGTCAATAAGCTGAAGTGTCCAATTGAGGATGTCTCAGTCCCACTTGGGAGGGAGAAGAAAGCAATCACAAATAGGGAGAGAGGCAGGGACCTGGGATGGAAAGTGGACAGGGGGGTAGGGGGAAGAGAAGAATCTGATCTGGTATTGGGTGACAGAAAAGGACTGAAGCCCTGAGGGCCATCAGAAAGAATGGAAACAGGCAGTCTCTGGAGGTAGGAAGTTGAGGGGACCCTAGAGAATGCACCAGAGTCCTAGCAGATGAGAGACTCTCAGGACTCAAAGGGAGGTACCTTAGATGAAATGTCTGACAATAGGTAGAGGGAACTTACAGAGCCCACCTCTGTAAGGTGACAAGAGTATGAAGTGAGGGAGGGGGTTGTTATCTCACAGTCAAAATTCTGAACCATAATTGTTCCTGTTTAAAAAAACTGCAGGGGTGGAAATGGAGAGAAGCCCAAGGAAAAGAAGGTCCAGCAACAGGTCCAAAGTGGGATCCAGCTCAAGGGGTGGTCCCAAGGTCTGACATTATTACTGAGGCTATGGAGCACTCACAAAAAGGAACCTATCATGACTGCACTCCGGAAGACCCAACAAGCAGCATAAAGAGTCAGATTCATATATTTGCACCCAATTAATGGACAGAAGCTGCCGAACCTTGTGGTTGAATTAGGGAAAGACTGGAAAAAGCTAAGGAAGAAGGCAACCCTGTAGGAGGACCAGCAGTCTCAATAAACCTGGATCCCTGAGATCTCTCAAACACTGGACCACCAACAAGGCAGCATAAGTCGGCTGATATAAGGCCCCCAACATATAAACAGCAGAGGACTGCAGGGTCTGGTTTCAGTCAGAGATGATGCACCTAACTCTCAAAAGACTGGAGGCCCCAGGGAGATTAGAGTTCTGATTGGGTGGGTTATGAGGGTTTGGGGTGGGGACAACTTCTTGGGGAAAGGGGATGGAGAGGAGGTTTGGAATGTGGGGCAGTTGGAGGGTAGATGGGGGCAGGATGAAATCTGGACTCTAAAACTAAATAAATTAATTAATTGAATAAATAAATAAATAAATAAATGACAAAACAATATTCTACGAACAATTGTCAGTACATAAATCTCAAACTTCTGTATCTTTTGATTGTATTGTATTATGACATCGTATTGTAAAAGCTGCTGTTTGATATCATTTCATAAAACATTCATAAATATCTAAAATATTCAGAAACATACATCTGCCATTTCATGTTATATAGATATGAAAAGCAATTATTCTTAACATTGATGATTATAAAATGAAAATAAATATTGGTAAACTTTGAAAAAATGTTAAAGGTTCTGTGTATCTTGAAGCTCTAAATATTCAGCCACTATTTACTTCTTTAAATAAAAATAAGCTCATCTATCCATTTATTTTCATGAATCTACTCATTTTTGGCTATTTGACATATAATAAAGCTAATTTGATTGATTGCAAAAAGTAATTAGCAAACAGGCTCTAAAATCCTACATGCTTTCTTTCATTCCACCCATATACATATTTACTTTCTTTATAATAAATGGTAAAATTATATGCATGCCAAAGAACTGTTTTAAATAAATATATTCATTATGTGCTATCAGTAAATGTTTGATTTGTACTTCTGTCTTGAAATACCCATGTACACAAAGATAAATAATAATTTCTTGAGAAGAATAATGGCCATATGCAGAAAAAGTTTAAAAGGACTTAATACAAGGTTTGCCCCACAGTATTTTTAATAAAAAGAAGTAAGGAGATTACACATGGGATCTCAGAGTGTAGTGTGGTGCAAAAAATTTTAGGTATCTCCAAAAACTTCACTATAACTCAAAATTGGTATTAGCACATTTAAATGGCATACTTTTACAAATCTATCCTCTGAAAAATAAAAATTCTTTTTATCAGCCATGTGAATTAGTAGTTTACTAATAATTACTTTAGAAATTATATCTTACTCATCTAAAAATATAAATAATAAATGAAAATTGAATATATTTGTGTTTTTTATAAATAATATTTTTAAGCATTCTATATTGAAAGTAATATTGATCCCTCATGCTAACATAATCAAATCAGCAGGTAGTTGTGTAAGTAGGATTTAAAGTCGTGTTTGCTAATTACTTTCTGCAATCACTCAAATTAGCTGCATTGTATGTCAAACAGCCCAAAATAACTAGAATACGTTCATTTCATTATCCAGATTCCACTCAAAATTGATCATTTTGTTGAAGCAGCAGGATATAATGTGGGGTGGTTAAGCAGTGCAGAACAAAATAAATTCCTATAATAACAATGTAGGATTTCTGTGCAAGGGTTAAATTTTGACAAAGAAAACAATAAGTATTTTTCTTAGAGATGTGAAATTTTATCTTTTACCAAATATGTTGAATTAAAGACTGAATTAACTGCTGTTTCCCAGTTTCTCATACAAGTGAAATAAATTCATTGTCTTCATTGTTATGTTTTGTTGACAATCCTAGGCTATTCAACATGCTAGATAAATAAGCACTTTATCTTTGAGCTTTATTCCAATGACTCTAGGCAAATTTTGTGAGTTGTTTTTAATTATGTGTGTTTTCTGTGTATAGTGACATATCTATTTCTGAAAAAGCTAGAGGCTATTGGACCCTAAAGCAGCATTTACAGTTGATGGTGAATTGGACCAACATCTGTTCATCTGCCAGAACAGTGCAGTGACTTAATAACTCAGCCATCTCTCTACCCCCTTCCAATCCCATTTCTAATCTGTACTATATATACATATTCATTCTACAGAGAGCATAGGCCCTTAGTTCAGAGCAAGTCTCATCCAGGCAAGAAAACTTAGGTACTGATCTCAGCACTTTTATTTCACGAGGATACATTTAATAAAATTGTAATAAAAAATACAATAGTACTTTCAACCCACAATATCCATAGGTAGATAAGCTCAAGAATCTTATATGTTAAATGCTCCGAGTGTAACAGTTTCAGTGGTGGAAATTTATAATTTAATCCAGATTTTTATGGAATTTATAGACTAGCAAAGTCAAAACAAGGTGCAATTAAGATAAAGCAACTACTTGATATGTATAAATGTTCAACTCTTTAATATGCAAAACAAAGCACGGCACTTCTAAGTCATTCTTAAGTATGATATATGTATTTTATCAATTCTAATAGACTGTTATAGCTTGAAGGTTTTACTCATGAAAGACCTGACTATATACTTATGTAGTGATTCCTTGAATATTTTTAGCTTATTAGAATCAGAAATGCAGTGCTTACAGGTGAAGGTAACTGTTGCAATAACACATGGGAGATTGTGGGAGATAATATAACCAGTAAATCGGGAAGAGCAACCCAAACTGAGTAGAAAGCTGCATTTAAACTTCATCATGAATAAATGAATGTATGACCAGGAGTTATAGGTGTGTAAGTAATAAAGATACTGCTTTGGTTTTAGATATGTTCTAAACATCCATAAGTAGACAAGCTCAAGTATCCTATATGCCAAATACTCCAAGTGTAACAGATTCAGTGGTGAACATTAAAATTTAATCCAAATTTTTGTGGAATGTGTAATCTAGCAAAGTCAGAATAAGGTGCACATTAAAACTTCTAATATTGGATCCAGCTCAAGGGGAGGTCCCAAGGCCTGATGCTATTACTGAGGCTATGGAGCACTCACAAAAAGGGGCCTATTACAACTACCCTCCAAAAGACCCAACAAGCAGCTGAGTCAGATGCAGATACTTGCACTCATCCAATGGACAGAAGCTGCTGAACCCTGTGGTTGAATTAGGGAAAAGCTGGAAGAAACTGAGGAAGAGGGCAACCTTGTAGGAGGAACAGCAGTCTCAATTAACCTATACACTTGAGATCTCACAATCACTTGACAACAAACCAGGCAGCATACACCAGCTGACATGAGGTCCCCAACACATATACAGCAGAGCATTGCTGGGTCTGAATTCAGTCAGAGAAGATGCACCTAACCCTCAAGAGACTGGAGGCCCCAGGAAGTTTAGAGGTCTGGTGGGGGGCATTCTCATGGAGATAGGGGTGTGGGGAGGAGGTATGGGATGTGGAACTGTGGGAGGGTGGATGGGGGTGGGAATAAAATCTGGACAGTAAAGAAAAAGATTAAATTAAATTTAAAACATCACTGGTGGAGAATGTCTTCTAATACGAAATTAAAGAAAATGATTTTATCCCTATAAAGTGTAAAGTTAGACCAGTGTCTTGTAAAACGATTGTATTTTGTGTATTTGTGATGAAGGATACTGGAACACCACATAAATATGTGTGGTCATCAAAATATTGGATTTCTCTTCTCTTAGATCATTTATCCTAGCATGTATTAGAATGTATAAATGGGAAGGTCAATAAAAGAAGGAAGATAGATCTAATACCATTCTATAAAATTACATGTTATATTTTAGGTTACAAGTAGGTTAGGATCAGAATGAGTGCAAGGACATAAAGTGACAAGACTGGCTTATTGTAAACATACAAAGATGGTAAAATGTGGGAAAGTGATGACGGGGGATTGTTAGGAACACAGGAAAGAATTAAAAATCATCACAAACTTCGAGTCCTGAAGTTAGGTTAATAGGTTAAGAAAATTACTATTAGAAGCAGAAAACTGAAACAAATAAATAGGCCTTTGGAGACAAATATTTGTTCAATTATGACATTCCGATGCTCCCCTATGCTACCTGTGTTTGAACAGCATGCAAACAGTTTAGTTAATTAATCCTGGCGTACAAAGCGATTTCTAGGTGGACAAATAAGTTTGGATGAAAGGACATAGTCAGAAGTAGAAATAAAGGGACAGTAAAAAAGAATCACACCAGTGCAGTACAGAAGAATAAAACCGTTAGGATCATCAATGGACACGAGAAGGAGAGGCAGAGGCAGAAGGAGGAAAAGGCAGCAAGAGCAGGAGATGGAGAGGAAATAGTCGACAATTTTAAGAGCTGTCAGTGACATAAGCTGACTGGGGATACAAAGGCAAGATTGTTGTAAAACTACATTATTTGTTTTTTAAGGAGGAGGGTTGTTACTTTTCAACCTCAAGGTTTTGTTTGATCACAAAGAACAGCAAATTATAAATGCTACATACTGAGTTGTTGAAATGAGGAGAAAAGAAAGAAAATTGCTTGGATTAAAGGAAAAAAGTAAGTCACGCTGGCTTTCACGGCTGGAGGAAACGTAGAGACTACATTTTTATAATTGCATTGTCTTCATCACTGGAAGATAACGGCGGCCGTCTATCTTGTCTCTGCTTCATTTATGATATGATTATTTTTTGTTGCCTAACTCAGATTTCTCGTACAGAGAAATGATCTCTTTAGCAAAGTATGTTTTTCAGAGAGGACGTAGCCTTATTGTAGGTGAATTCTAGAATATTTGACATGTCTCATGTGCTGAAGATTTGTACTCCTATTCTGAAAGTCATTGATCCTTTAAGAAATGAGTACTGTCTGGTGGATACAGGTAACTAGAAGGATGTTACCCCCACCATGCTTCTATACCCACTTTCTCTCTTTATTGTCACCTCATGTTTGTTCTTGTGACCAGAGATAGCAGAATTTACCTGCCTTCATTTTTATAATATAAAGAAATACCAATTAAACCATGGGTTCAAGTAACCTTTTTCTCCCTTAAGAATCTTCTGTAAGGTATCTGATGACAGTGATACAAAAGTAGCCAATAGGGAAAATAGCCATAAACAAGAAAGATCACTAAATTTTACAAGCATTGTCTTTTGGTTCAGGTCTCCAGAAGTGTTTTTGAGAGGAAACTGAAAAAGCCTACAAATTTTAGGAGGTACAGGAATGATGACAATAATCATTAGTGGGAAATTAAGTGAGATTCTGAAGATCAGAATGCTGGGAGGATAGAAATTTGGATATTAAAGATTGTTCCTGAGGTTCAGATGTCAGCTAAGTTTATTAAGTAGTGGTATAGAAAGCATTCATATTACATTCTGGAAAAGAATCAGACTATATTGTATTCATTGAAATTTTGAGCACAGTTGAATTCAAAATAAATAAACACATTAACTTGGTGGTTAATATGTCAACACAACATAACGTTTATCTTATGGTTTGCTTGTTTCTTTGTTTTGACAGACTTTTCCACTAGTCTTCTAATTGAGGAGAGAATGATCTTCAAATTTTCACCATTCTGCTTCTACCTCTTAAAACATGTGTCGACAGGCCTTCTTTAGAAAGTGCTGTAAGTCAAATCTAGGGCTGTGTGCATGTGATACAAGATATGTAATACCTCCAGTGTTATTGCTTTCAAACTTTTACATTGCTGATTATGTTTAACAAGATTCACAGAGAGAATATCAAGCAAAAAATGTGTGAAAGAATTAGTCATGGAAGCATGTCACATTAAGTAACAAATGAAACAACAGCAGATAAAACTGTTTTATTTGTTAAATAATGTTGCTATCTTGTGCCCATTACACAGTAATAATACAGAGAAGACCACTGACACTTCAATGCCTCCAAAAAAGTATAAAATTTGAAGGATTCTCTTTTAAAAATAAGTAAAGTAAAAAATGTCACTGGCTTGAAAAACTGCATACGCTCTGAATGAAAAATCATCATATATAAACTATTTTCCTATGTTCAGACATAAAACCCAGATGCTTCTTGGCTGCTACTTCCAAGTATCAAGGGAAGCCATCTATTTTGTAAGCTAGCAACAGAACTCAGCCTTGTCCATGTGGTCTTGATAGTACAGACATATGAATTTCAAGAGTACAATGCTATGTGATCTTGAACACATGTCCCAGAGGAAAACTTGTGAGACACAACTAGACAATATGTAGCAAAGTTCATATAGACATGGAGAGGTTCTGATGTAGGCTATGCATAAATCTTTGAAGGTGTAGATTAAGTTACAAAAGAGACACTTGAGGAATTCTGGAGATGACAGCACCCTGGGACATCTATTGTGGTAAGTTGCAAATAACAACTAGAGCCACCACAAGAGATATTCCTGCCTGATTCCAACCAAATCCCTCTGCTTCCTGGTCCATTAGTGTTTGAGAGGCTGTCTGACTCAAACTTCTTTTCAGACAGACAAGGCCACACATTTCTACCTTTATCACTGGACTAGACTGAAAATTTTCCAAAACCATGAGAAAAAAATAATAAATGTTACCCTTATATGTTGTTTCTGCCATGTCTTTGGTCATAGTGATACAAAGATAAAAATAATGTCTGCATTCAACTATTTATCTAAGCTGAAGGTTGTGCCAGTGGTACAAGGTGTATCTAACATGTTCAACACCAAAAGTTAGCTGTCTAGCTCCTGAAAATAAAAAGGTCCTTGTGAGATAAATGATAATTGACCTGTCAGTACGTGCCTACCTGCACAATAGTGGCACAATCATCAAGAGTGTATCCAACCACTTTCTGATTGGATTAAAAGCCTACTTCATAAGAAGAAATTCATTCCTGACACCCATATCAGGGCAAGGAAAAGTGCTAACCAGCTTACAGTCTGTAGGGTGAAAACTTACTATTATTACTATGCTAAATAATTTATGTGTTAATGACTTATATCTGTAGATTGATATATCTCTCAACCTTCATTATAGAAGGTTCTATTTGTAGTAGATAGTGACGAATGGAAAGACTCAAACTCATCGAGATGCAGATAAGTAGACTATTCAAAAGGTTCAGCCCTAGATGCAGCATCTAGACTACACCCCTCTTCTGCCAAGTTTCATGGATCATTCTGGGAACACAGGTAGAAATAACTAAGAGTCACAGATAGTAGATGATTACAAGGAGCAGTGTCTTCTAGACACAGGAGGACAGCTCACATATGAACTCTCACAGTGCATAAAAGTATGACAAGGACCTTACAAGACCAAGCTAGATCAAACACCAGTGTGGACGGTGAGTTGGACGTGAAGTCTGACCTTCACACAGGAGCCATTAACAATTGATGGAAGCTCAGAAGAGAGGATAGTTTTTTTATCATTGTAAGTTGGCCATGTTCCAATGGAAGTCACATACCCAGTAATATCTGGGCAGTGCAAACTTGACTTGCTGAAACATTTTAAGAAAGAGGAGGTGCATATCAGAGGAGTTAGAAAGCATGAAACTAATCAAAATGGGATATGCAAAATTATCCAAAATCTACTACTAAGAGATATAGATAAAAAACAGAACAAAAAACCAAGGGGGATAAAAATAATTTCTGACGCATACAAAATGTTAGTAAAGATATGAAAGTAAACTGTAAAATATATCAGTGTACAAATAAGAAAAGAGTATTGAGTGCACAAATATGTGCTAAGGCTAGTCGCTGAACTCTGCATACAGCCAATTACGTGAATGATTTAACTCATTTCCATATAGTTCTTCACCTATGTGTAAAACAGGATATTGCAGTATGTACTAGGTGTATTTTTATTTTTAAAGTTTATGATTCAAATAGTACTAGTGACATCCAATAGAGTATTCTCTTTGTTTACCTTTGAGGCTGTTAAAACGCATGGTTCACAAAAAATGAAAGTAAGTGTTTAAAATCAAAACAAATTCTTAAGGCCTGTGTGAAAAGAAAGGTAGAATAAGATAAAGAACACAGGGCAAAAGCAAGACAGAAAGTACTGTAAATATTCAAAAACAAATTTTAAGAGGAGCACAAATACACCTTAGTTGTACCTGAAGACAAAGAACACTGTTTACAACTTTCTCACACTTAGGTTCTCTAAAAATAAAAAGCAAAATCTGTGGCATCATTTCTCTATATTTAAATAGAAATTCATCCACATTGTGGTTCACTCTTCAGGAGTAATATACAAAATGTACACAAGATGGCAGAATAGGAGTGCAAATGTTTTACTCTGAAACCTGCCAGACATGCTTTTATGAAAGCATATTGAAGTAACATAAAATAACATAGTTGTTTTGTGTGTTTGTTCAGGAACATTAAGAACTTTATTCATTGATGACAGATTGTTTTAAATATTTGCTCTAAGGTTTTCATTCAGGAAAAAAACTGTTTTATGTCAGTGGCTCTGAAACCTATATAAATTTTAAAAGAATAACTTAAATCAAACTAATTCATAAAAGTTAATATTGAAAATAAAGCCTAAATTAAAATAAAACCACTTCAATTTTATCTTAAATTATTTCAGGCAGTTTTCAGATAATAAGTATTTACTTAAAATACATAGTGAGTGATCCTTTATGACGATATAAACATGTAAACTTTATGTTCATGGTAAATGGGATGATTTATTGTTTTTTATATTATAATGCAAAATATAAGAGTTTAATAACTATCATAGTAAAATATACATTTCAAATAATTTATGTGTATAAACAAAAAAACAATTGGAAAGACCCTTTAATCCCTGAGAACTCAGTCAATACTGTCTCTTTTAGACTAATGGGGTACAGAGGTATGAGATCATAACTTGTTACCCTGAAAAGCAAGGAAGCTGATTCAGTAGCATTGTCCCAGTAGCATTAGAAATAGGTGTCTGAATACCACCCTCTGTCTACAAAGGATCCATTTGTGGCTGTTTTCCTCTATAACCTTCTGTTACAGTTGTAACACAGGTGGTAGATATTGGGAAAGATACTCTTCCCATTATCTGTAGCACATTAGAAGTGGATAAGCAACACATTTTTTTCAGAGAGTGCTTATTTGATTTTTTTTCCCTTTTTTAAACAAGTTAAGCTAACAGGACATTTTTTAATTTTTTAAATTCAGCCACTCTTATAGAAACTATAAATGATATTATTCTGTCTTGCTAAGGGGAAGTTACATCTTGTCTTTATATCATTCTTTTTCTCCAAGTGTTGGTAACAATACATTGGGTTTATCATGCTTACTGAAATTTGAAAAGAAGTTATAAAAATTATGAGCCATATAACTCATAAAGTTGTCCATTATGTAATAATTTATTAAGATAATAATTTAAATAGTTGTCCATCATGAGATTAATGAAAAACATAAACTAATTTGTAAATAAAATGAAATGTCATTCACTCATTAAAGGATAAATCCTAGACTTGGTGGCATTTGGATAGAAGTGGATACTCTTGTATTACATGAAACACTTCCCTTAGATCTAAAGAAAAATGAAATTCAAACTTAACAGAAAAATGGAAGGGCCTAATGCATAACAGTAAGGCAAATATCACTTTCTGAGGAAGAAACACACCTCTTTCATGCAAATTTGCCAATAATATATGAATAATATGTACGTGTATTTAAATATATGTATATATGTATGTATGTATGTATATATTTATGTATAACTGTATACACACAGAGACACCCAGACACAAATGTACATGTGGGTCCAGTATAAAATGAAGAAAAGAGAACAAGAATCTCCACATATAAAGGAACAAGGAAGGACAGAATGCAGTTGATCGGCACAAGATATAAAAGTAGATATAGAGCTCATTGTTTTCCTACTTCTAAGTCTGTCATGAATCTTATTTTATTATTCAGTTGTACACACATACTTTAAATATATTCAAAATTGAAAGTGTAAAGTTTCATGGGAAGCTAGATTTGTTGTTTCTTTGTATCGTCCTCCTTATTTCTAGTTGGTTGGTTTTAGCCTTCAGTTTGGTTATTTCCTGCTGTCTATTCCTCTTGGGTGTGTTTGCTTCTTTTTGTTCTAGATCTTTCAGATATGCTGTCAAGCTGCTTATATATGCTCTCTCCAATTCTTTATGAAGGTACTTAGGGTTAAGAGTCTTTCTCTTAACACTGCTTTCATTGTGTTCCATAATTTTGGGTATGCTGTGCCTTCATTTTCATTAAATTCTCTCTCTCTTTTTAAAAAAGAACTACGTTTCATTATTATCTACAAAAAAAGAAATATGTAGACAAACAGTACATGACTAAGCTTATCTTTATCCAAATCACCAACCTTAAAAAGCAAATGTGTCCTCTGCTGCCAGGTGAAGTGTAGCCTCACCAGAACCAAAGAGATAATGAACAGCGGGAGAGCAGAGGGTCTGTTAGCCATGGTCCTCAGATGTCAGCTCATCAAGGATTTTCCTAAAAGTACAAGGTCCTTACCCTTGCTTAAGCTTCCCCTAGTTTCGTGTCTTCACAGTACATACCTGTAAGAGAACTTCACAGATTAAGACAAAGCTGAGTTAGTTAGGGTCACAGGAGACTATGTTTAAAAAATTGTTGTTAGTAGAAAATATGGGCTAGGAGGCATACATAGCCCCAGGCGTCATGAGGAAGAGAATGGAGGAGCAAGCTTCTTTGAGACGGAGGTTTCATTGTGTGTGTACGTTTCTACTCACTCAGGTTATAGATGCCATATCTGGGTCTTTCCGGAGAATTTTGAAGAAATGCAATGTAATGAATGGTTGTTCCTGAGGTCATTCTTTTCACACAGTTGGGTAGTAGTTTTAGACACTCTTCTGAGTTCTAGGTTTCAAAATTTCAAAGATAGTGATTCTGTCTTTCAAGTTCAAGGTGGATTTCAATATGAAATATGGGTCCCGGAATACCCAAGAATCAATTCAGACCATATGAAGCCTAAGGAGAAGGAAGACCAAAATGTGGATGCTTCAGTGTTTCTTAGAAGGGTGAACAAAATACTCACAGGGGGAATATTGAGACAAAGTGTGGAGCAGAGACTCAAGGAAAGGCTATCCAGAGACTGACCCACCTGGGGATACATCCCATATACAGCCATCAAACCCGGACTATCTTGTGGATGCTGGGAAGTGCTTGCTGATGGAAGGTGATAAGTTGTCTCCAGAGAGGCTCAGGCAGAGCCTGACAAATATAGCGGTAGATTCTTACAGCCAACCATTGGACTGAGCGTAGGGTCTTGGATGGAGGAGTTGGAGAAGGGACTGAAGGAGTTGAACGGGTTTGCAGCCTTATGGAGGGAGCAAAAGTCTCAACTGGCCAGACACGCCTGCACTCCCGGAGACTGGACCACAAACCAAAGAATACAGATGGAGGGTCCCATGGTGCTGGACACGTATGTGGCAGAGGAGGGCCTTGTTGGCTATCAGTAGAAAGAGAGGACCTTGGGCCTGAGGGTGTTAGATGCCCCAGTCTAGGGAAATGCTAAGGAGGGAAAACGGGTGTGGGTGTGTGGGAGGGGGAGCACCCTCATAGAGGCAGGGGGAGGGGGAATGGAATAGGGGGTTTCCAATGGAGAAAACATTTGAAATGTATATAAAGTAAATATCCAAGAATAATAATTACAAAGAAAGAAAGAAACAAACAAACAAAGAAACAAAGAAAGAAACAAAGAAAGAAACAAAGAAAGAAACAAAGAAAGAAAGAAAAGAAATATGGGGCCTGGAGAGATGTCTCAGAAGTTAAGCCTGCTTGTTAGAACTTCGTTATTTCTTCCCTGACCAAGATCTCACTGACTAGAGAGTTACTCAGTTTCAATGCGTGTGTGGGATTTCTGTTGTTTTTGTTGTAATTCTTCTGCAGGTGCTTATTCAGGACAGTTAACAGGGCAAAAGGGAGAACAGGGCTCTGTTATGTTTGGCAAAAAATTAGTAGAGCAGAGAAATTAATTCTGGTATTTTACAATATTATAGAATTGTTATAGTCCTCAAAAATTTACTATGTAATTCAAACTATTGGAAGTAGTCAGTCTGAGGGTCATCACACTTTTAAATGATACAGAGTTGTGGTATAATGCTCATTGCTGTGAATATGTTCATTAAATATGTATCATTGTTTCATACTGCAATTATTAAATACATAGAGATGTTTTATTCCCTTTAAAAATAGACTGTTTTGGTTGTCACTGAATAAGTATCTTTAATTGATTACTATTTCCAAAGTCAGAGATGTCCTTGAGAATGTGATAAACTTTGATTCACCAGATGAATCAGAAAAGCAAAAGGTCTCATTAATAATGTCTAAAGTCTCCAGATCAAAGAGATTGACTGCAAAGATCAATGAAGAGGTCCTGAAAATTGTTAACCAGTGAAGCAGTACTAGAAATCTGCATTTTAGAAGAGATTACAATAATTGCAGATTGGGAAATTTATTAATGAATCAGAGTGATTGCTTAATATATTACTGTAAGCAAACAGCAACTAACACAAATCTACACTCTCATTATAGAATAATTACTTAGGAAACTCCTCTCTCTCTCTCTCTCTCTCTCTCTCTCTCTCTCTCTCTCTCTGTGTGTGTGTGTGTGTGTGTGTGTGTGTGTGTGTGTACAATTTGTTCTGCTGACTTTGAGTGGAAGAATATGGAATTTTTTTTGTTTTTGAACAAAAAAACATGGTTCTGGGTCTCATGAACCACTGTTCTGTGACTTGCTGAATATTTGAGGATGTCTCTTTAACTCTTTAACCCATTCTGCCTTCACCTCCCACGTATTGCTAGGACAGCAAGGCACAGGAAAACAGCATTGCTTAGATCTTTGAAAGTTAATGTTTTAAAGTTAATGTCTCCTATTTTCTCCTTTCACAGATGATGGTTTTCATAGTCCCAATCCTCATGTCAAATGGTAATTTTATCCAGAGATATGCTGTGTGAGGCAAGTGGGAAGCACAAAGTCAACTTCCCCATTCAACACAGATATTACAGAATCTGCTGAAGAAAAAGAACCACAAAAGAGCCAACTGCGCAGGCTATGGGAGAGTGATACTTTTTTGTTTCCTTATAGATTTTATTTGTTTCTTATTATGATTGAATCATTTCAAAGCTTTATATTTGGACTATTATGTACAAATTTATTTCCATTTACCTATGCATGAATTCTTGCTGTCTTATGCCAAAAATATTAATAAATAGTTGATGCATAAAGTAACCAAGTTTGAATATTTATCTTGTCCTCTGAACAATAGATGTTACCTCATATGTCTGTTTAGAACTGCTAAATACAATAATTTCTTTTCTGAGTGTCAACTTCCACCTCACTGGTAAGAGTAAAGACATGGTAATAAAAGAAAGCATTTCCTACAAATGCATGACAGATGCTGCTGTAATGCAAAAAATTTCAATTGCTTTGAAAATTAAAATACAGGGGTTTCCGTTTAAGCTACTGTTAAATTGTGAAATTCATCTCTCATTATAAAAAAAATATTCAATGCATATTCATGTGGATCTATCTCCTCAATCCAAAAAGAAAGTGGGGGTGGGTGAGGTTTCCTGTCTTTGCTGTTGATGTCTTATATTTTTGAACGTGAAGAAAATATAAAGTTATTTATTTTTGGTACTGTGTATTTTCCTTCTTATATTAAAGAAATGTGAATTATCTATCTGCACTTTCCATTTTTCCTTCATGAAAACACTCCTGTCTTTCCAGAAATATAGTATTCAGGGTATTTGAAATTGTTTCATTTTCTCTGATCTCTTCACTAGAAAATATATTCACCTGATATTGCATTTTTAAAATTATCCCCAACTCAGCGACTTCAAGTAGAAATTGTTCTTACTTTTTTCATGTATATTCCTTTTATACCCTTAATTTGAAATTAGCACATAAAAGTCTTAATTGGATTGTCATATATATTCATAGTGTTTCTTCTTGAAAACACTATCTATTTCATCTCTTACTCTTTGCAGTCCTAAAATGCAGGCAATCCAAGTCATCAGACAATATTTCAAGCTTGTGATGTCTGTTATATTGAAAGGATTTATGCTGATGCCAATGTAGGTCTGTGAATACATGTATAAATACAGTATTGTAAAGACATTCTTGGCAAGTAGGAGCAAGGTAAATACTATTTTGCCTAGTTGTTAATGAACCATGTTTTATATTTTATATCAATCTTCAAAACTGCTTCAGCAAATACAAATTTAATATTCAATGAATGCCTAATTCGGGGGGGGGTGAATGGCACTCGTTAATACTGAAAGGAGGCATGTAAGCATATGTATATGTGCATCTATGTATATGCATGCTCATGTGTGTAGTTTTGCTATGAATAGCCCCTAATGATGTTAGCAATGTGAATAGCTGTTTACAGATAAAGGTGAGATTTTGTAAGCAGTGCTTTCAACAAGTTCTATTATCACCAGCATAATATGAATATCTTTTATTCATCTTTAACAATCCAGTGCTAAAAAGAGCACAATGTTCTGTAAAACTGGCTGGGAAATTTCTCACGCTAGTTGGTTCCAAAGGTTGAGGTGGGTGCTGATGTACATGCTACAACTGTATTTTGGTCTCAGGAACAAGTTTTTTTCTCCAATACTTAGCAGAAAATAAGACAATATTTTATATATTTTCTGGGCTGATTTGTACTAAGTTCCTTATTGTTTGGATACTTGTATTTTCTTTGTATGAGCAAACTTCTCTCCTGCAGATTCTCACACATGGAGTTTTGGCAAAGAAATTGAGAGGTTGGCAAAATGAGAGGCATATGGTCACCAAATTTCCCAAGGAGAAATCTTGCTTCTTGATGCAGCTTCCAGAGCAGGTGCACATAACCAGGTAAATGTGAAGGGCAGGTGCCCCTGTGAGACAGGCCTCATGGCTTTAGTAAACAGATTTGCAGGCTTTTATGTCCAACAAACATCACTACATTGCCACACCTGGTCCTGCAGATTTGACAAATGCACATAACAGTGCCTTTTTTCAGAAAGGGAAGTTTGTTATGTGAGACTAGATTCTCCTTGAGTGAGAGTTTTGAATCATAGGAATCCCAGGCCATGATTATGGAGTAGGTTTTATGTATTTAAATTGTTTCATGAGCCAAGATTGCAGTTTTAGTGAATATTAGAAGGTGGTCATAGAATAGGCTACATTAAGTATTGTTCACAGTTCAGTTTTAAAAGTTTAGTGCCAAAGGTCATTATGTCACATGGAACTGCATACTTTACATGCTTTTTTTAGACATTATTTATAATGTATTTAGAGGGAATAATTTGTTAAATACAATATGAACTATGAAAATAACAACTATTTCTGTGTGTTTATGATATAATAAAAAATTCCTATGCATGATCATTTAATTAGAAAGCATTGCAAATATATGTAAGAAAATTATCAGACACTTCCCAGGATGTAATTCTATTTTCTGTTATTTCCTTTAATTTTTCTTGTTCCCGTTTATGTTCACTCCTATACTCTGAGATTAATTATTATTTAATGTTGAATAAATAGGCAGACACTATTTTTTCTCTAAGGATAATCAAGCAACTTAATCATTTTTATTAATCCATTCATTCACATAGCAATTTGGAATACAATCTATGAAGCTTCTATAGTTAGATATTAACTCTGTTCAGCTTATTTTATAAGATATTCAAAAATCACAGTCCTTTTTTTGGTACCTTTAATCTTTGTATAATCATCTTCAAGCCAGGAAGTTAACCTTGTCTGCATGATCCCATCTAAGCCTTTCCCTGACTTTTGGAGACTAAAAAAATATGAGAAAATACTTTTTCTGTTGTGTATCACTCAAACTAGTTTATTTTGTTATGGCAACCTTAGAGGACAAAGGTCGATAAGATTTCATCCCTCCCAACACTTATTGAACTATTGATTGTATTATCTAAGGTCTGAATCAAAACTATAATAATAAATTCATTGTCACAATTGGCCATAATTTGTTCTATAAAATCCTGTGGGATAAACTTGTATTCTCTGTATTAGGTAGCTGAAGCTGGACAGAAAATTTGTTTTCTTACTTGAGCTGAAACAAATTTCTCAGTGATGTCAAAAAGATGGAAAAACAGCAGTTCACCAGCATCATTGCTTAAGGAAAATGTAACTGAAAGAAAGAGATTAATCCCAGGCACAGAGTCCTTTTGAACATCTCAGTATTGGGGCAAAACTCACTGAGTGCAGGACCTAAACAACTCTGAAGGAAAACCATAAGAAGAGGGAATCACTCCTTTATGTACTGCCTGGTCCTGATCCCAGTGCTACAGAGAATTCTCTTGCATCCAAAAATTCCACACAGGGAAAAAATAAGTTGGAAAATACAAATTCAGCCTCCATTATGAATCTCTCAATTTCCAGTAACATAGCTGTATGTTGGGTTAACTGTTCTATATTTTCCTACAGTAACTAGTTTTGTTTGCTTTATCATTATTAAAATTCCATGGAAAAGAAGGAAAATATTTCTTAATCATCCCCAATTACATTAGAAAACCATGTAATTCTAAGCACACTGCATACTAGGCAAGAGTCTTACCACTGTGCGTGGTCCCAGTGTTTTGTTTCCCTTTTGTCTTAATCTTTTTGAAAAGCAGGAAGACCTTGGTTATATTTATCAGTAAGGACCTAAAATAGATGTCTGAAGTTTAAGGGAAGTTGTTTCCTTTCTCCCATTTCTATGGGGTGGAGGGAGCACAACATTAATGGGTGCATTGCTTCAAACTACACATAACCTGCCTGTGACAAAGCTACAATTGAAAGATTGTCTTCTTTTTAGTAAAGTCAGTTAACTAGTACAGATGGTCACCAATTACAAGGTAGTGTTAGAATGCATTAAATTTTAAATTGTGACAAATGATTTTTGTCAAGTCCCTTTTATTCCATGGCTGTTAGGATGCTGATTAAGAACCCATGGGTGATTGATTTGTATCTACTTAACTGTACAGTGCTGTGAGGTTTCATTCTACATCTTCAGGCAATTCATGATTAGCTCTGCAATTTTTGCTAATGTGTAATCCAAAACAAACAAACAAACAAAAAGACACAACACAACACAAAACAAAACAGAAAACAACCTTGTGTAAAGGTTTATAGAATTGAAACATCTGGTTTTAATTTTATTTCTCCAGCACTTTAATCTGTGAGATTACGCAGCCATATTTTATGTATTCTTTCTTCCTCACATAAACCTGAGATCTATATTTTCTTGTCACCCCAGATTCTTCTACATTATTTAGTTTGACATTATGTTTATTTCACATATTTTGCTATCTTTAACTTTATTCCTGCTAGACACTGTTTGCAACTCTTCTTCCTTCTTTTCTTTCTTTCTTTCTTTCTTTCTTTCTTTCTTTCTTTCTTTCTTT
>JADRCH010000004.1:26278290-26290561 GCA_019843965.1 Rhynchomys soricoides | reverse complement strand
TTTCTTTCTTTCTTTCTTTCTTTCTTTCTTTCTTTCTTTCTTTCTTTCTTTTCCATATGGCAATTTTATTGTTTCCTTAAGAGTTTCATATCATGAACCCTGGTCACAAACCCTTCCCAGTACTTCCATGTCTACCTCCTTTGTGATAACCCCCCCCACACACACACACACACACAAACTAAAAGTAAAAATAAGAAAGAGAAAGAAAGACCCACTTTGTGTTTGCTAAGTATTCATTGAAGCATGATCAGGCTCTCATGGGCTTCCTCTTAAATAGAACTGAATCTTTACCCTCTCATATGTCTGCAAGAAGTCATAAATTGTAGAGAAAGACTCTTCAGCACCCCCATTACACTTTTTATTTCTAATTTTTTTATTGGTTATTTTATTTATTTACATTTCAAATGTTATCCCCCTTCCAAGTTTCCCCTCTGAAAATCCCCTATTCCACCTCCTCTCCCTGTGGGTGATCCCTCCAAACCCACCCACTCCTGCCTCCTTCCCTGGCATTCCCCTACACATGGGCATCCAGACTTCACAGAACCAAGGGCCTCCCCTCCCACTGATGCCAGATAAGGCCACCCTCTGCTCTATATGCAGTTGGAGCCATGAGTTCCTCCATATGTTTGGTTGGTGGTTTAGTCCCTGGGAGCTCTGGGGAGTCTGGTTGGTTGATATTGGTTGTTCTTCCTATGGGGTTGCAAACCCCTTCAGCATCTTCAGTCCTTTCTCTACTCCATTGGGGATCCCATGCTCAGTCTAATGGTCAGCTGTGAGAATCTACCTCTGTATTTGTCAGACTCTAGCAGAGCCTCTCAGGAGACAGCTATATCAAGCTCCTGTCAGCAACACTTCTTGGTAACAGCTATAATGACTGGGTTTGGTGGATGCATATGGGATAGATTCCCAGGTGGGGCAGTCTCTGGATGGCCTTTTCTTCAGTCTGTGCTCCATACTTTGTCCCTTTATTTCCTTTAGACATGAGTAATTCTGGATTAATTTTTTGAGAAGGGTGGAAGGCCCCATCCCTTCTTAAGAGTTCCTTACAGTGGCTTCTCATCTAAGCCATTGCTTTTTGGGGGAAGGGGGTTTCAGAAATAGGGGTCACCACAGAAGCCTTCCATGTTCATCTCTCTCAACTGTGAATCTACAATCATCTGAATCACAACAGAAGTTGCCACTCAGCTATTCCGTAGACAGTGGCCATACAGATCATGGACCTCCACATGCTTTCTGACCACAGCACAGATCGTGAACATGTCCCTCCTGTACAGTAGGACTCTGGATCCAGACAATGCCAGGAAGGCTGCCTGGACCACAGACTTCAGCAGACTCAGGTAGCAGCACAGGCTATACATATCAATATGGTTTCAGGCTGCAGGACAAACCATAGATGCCTGCAGGGACCTCCATGGTAACATGTGCCTAAGACACCACCCAGGCCCCCAGCAGGGAGTGGCTTAGTAGGGTGCTGGTGGGAAAGGGTATGACAGGCTTGTCCAGCTGCTGGCTCTTCAACCTGCACCTGTCTACAGGGTTGGATCGGGGAGACTGCTTGCAACTGAGCTTTAAGTTTTATCTATAGTTTTATTTCTACTGGTAAAACTTGCCAGTTTGTATTTTTATTTTTGTTTAATTTTGTCACAGCTTATTTTTAATTGGTCTCATTTATTAGGCTTGCTTGGATATTTTATTCTTTTCTCAGTTGTTATTTATTATTTTTTAATTCTGAGTCTTCTAAATTTTCCAGTTTTTGCTTTATACTTTTCATGTAATACAAACATATGAAATGAGTTTAAATATGAAATAAATGAGTTCAACATACTTGTTTCTTTACAAACTCACTACTTTGTGAGAATTTAATACCAAATTTTTTATTGATTTTGTAATATTTTCTGATACTTTTGTTTATAAAATTTTATATCTTTGAAATACCTAGTTTTTGGAAATGTATACAGCTATTTTAAAACATTTTAATTGAAATAGAGTCATATCAGTTTTAATCATCTTTTTCTGCCTGCTGTTCCTTCCACTTACATTCCACCTGACCCCTCCCATGGATCTGAAGACTTGAGTGGATAGCCAACATTTCATTGATTATTACTGTTACGTACACATATATGCATAAGTATGTTGCACATGTATAGTAATAAAATTCTATGAACCTGTCATTGTGTAGATGTAGTTTTAGGGATGATCACTCTACACAGCAAAACTCATAAGGGGTCATCCTGGAAGGGCAAATTTGTCTTTTCCTAGGAGTCATAAATTTCTTCTAAGTTTTTGTTAATGCACCATATAATTTTTTGAAATGTACAGGTCTATTCTTCTTGATTGTATTTTAGTTCTATTTTTCTGTAATTTTCCCTAACTTCATGAACTGAAATTCTGTTATTGGTAAAACTTCTTTGCTCTATTTGTTTTATTTGCAGAAT
The DNA here is from genome assembly GCA_019843965.1 of Rhynchomys soricoides. Classification (NCBI taxonomy): domain Eukaryota; kingdom Metazoa; phylum Chordata; class Mammalia; order Rodentia; family Muridae; genus Rhynchomys; species Rhynchomys soricoides. Next base: position 26,288,126 of record JADRCH010000004.1, on the reverse strand, counting down.
ACTCTTCTGTCTCTTTTCTGGATGTAGACTAGTTGTGAGGTTTCATATGATGTAAAAGAAGATACTTTGATGAATATTTAGAGATGCACTAATCTATGGGCATGAGGAGATTTTAGGGTAAGTTTAATTCTATGTCCAATTAGACTAATGAGAGTAGTAGGTTCTCCTCTAAACCAACTGAGCTACCCAACCAGGGATTTTCTGTCCAGTTACGAGTGCAAGAGATTGATTCTGTCTTGTGAACAAAGTCTTAAACTCAACCAGAATGAGGCTGGTTACTCACCAAATATTTCTAGGCAGAATTGGCAGCATTATACTAACGGCCATTTTTTTCTTTATTTGTTCTGGGAAGACATTATGGCAGGTCACAAGTTTTGCATGTGAATAAGAATATTGACTGCAGTTGGATAGATGGATAAGTGGTTAAGTTCACTCTTACAGAGAACCAAGGTTCGATTTCCAGCACCTAAATGGTGAATCACAGCCACAATTAACTGCATATTTTGGGAATCCAACTATTTTCTGATCTCTGAAGGTACCATGTACTCGCAGTGCACACACGTACATGCATTCAAGTCAGTAATACACATAAAAAGTAAATAAGTAAATATATTTTAAGCAATAATAATGAGGATTATACTTTCATGAAATAGAGTTTTTTGGAGCTAAAGGTCTATTCAGAGCTCTAGTAGGAACATAAGTAGTTGTTTTGAATTTAAGCACATTTAATAAATTGAAGAATTTTAAATTGAAGAGATACAACAGAAACAAATTATACATAGAACTAAATATTGTAAGGTCTTATGTGATTGCTGATGTAGTATGAAATTTAATTCTTTCCTCAAGCATACTTATTATTAGAGCTTTATCCTCGGGGTGAGTAGAGGTTTGATGGTCCTTGGGTCATGGCATTTTGCCCTTGAAAAGCAGGCTAATTGTGTGTGTGTGTGTGTGTGTGTGTGTTTGATTTTATTTTTTTATTTTTAATTGAAAATAGTTTTTCATATATTTTTTCATATATTACATCCATATCTCAATTTCAGCTCCACATCTCCTCCCAGTCCCTCCCTTAAATCCAATGCCTATACACTCCTCTTTTTCCCTTCAGAAAAAGACAGAACTCCTAGAGATATCAACCAAACACCACATATCAAGTTGCAATAATACTAGGCACCTCCTATTATATTAAGGTTGGAAGAGGCAACTTAGTGGAAGTAAAAGGGTTCCAAAAGCCAGCTAAAGAATCATAGACAGACCCCATGCCCTCTTTTAGAAATAGTACAAGAAGGCAAGACAGTACAATCATAACATATATGCAAAGGGTCTAGGTCAGACCCTTGCAGATTTTCTGATTGTTGGTTTAGTCTCTGTGAGCTCATATGAGACCATGTTAGTTGATGCTGTAGGTTTCTTGTGATGTTCTTGTTTCCTTTTTCTTCTTCCTTCCACTCTCAACAGGATTCTTGAGTTCTGGATAATATGGGTCTGTTTCCAGTTGGGAGATGAAACCTCGCTGATGATAATTATGTTAGGTTCCTGATTAGGAGTACAGCAGAATTACAGATATCATTAGGAATCATTGTATTGACTTTTAAAAATTATTATTATTATTAATTATTATTATCATTATTATTTTATTGATTATGTTTGGTCCTATCCTAGGTCACTGGGCTAACTACCCTCTGGTTTCTAGCTCTCCAAGCAGTGGTGGGAGTGGGTTTTCTCTCATCGAATGGGGTTACAAGCTAGAGCAGTCATTAGGGGCAACAGCTTGTTTTGGTAAACCATTCTTTTTTCAATGCCATCCATTTTTGTTTGAAAAATAATTAATAAAGTATTAAACTGACATTGTGTGGGATGAAATTTTCTTATAGAAAGCTTATTATATAAGGACAAAAGGAAAAGCTCTGTAACACACACTGCAAAGTTAATTCCAAATTTGGTTACAAGGATGCTAGTCTAGAGGACAAGGGAATTTATATGAATTTAATCTGGAGGACTACGGAACAGTTCCAATATCTGAGGATTCAACCTACTACTTTATATTTATAAAAAATATGGTAGCAACACTGAACATATTAACTCCATTGTCTTTATATGATGAACCTCTACTCATATCTTTGTTAGATTAAAATAATTTACCCGATAGAAAATCACTCTTAATAGTCAATTGGCATCATCTTGGTTGGCATACTATGCCCTGGCAAAGGAATATATAGAATTTTGAAATTACCTAATGATGTTTTTTGATGATTTTAGCAATTGATTTAGTGTGATCGCTTTTTTTGGAAGGTCAGGTGCAATTTGAAATAGGCAACAATTCTTTGCACCTCTGGAGAATGTTTCTGAATCAGTATTGAGTGCATCAGTTATGGTGGGGCTCCTGTATCCAATATATACAGGTCCGGAGATTCTGAGAAGCAGCAGTGAGCATCTCTAGCTTCAGGGAGGCATTAGAAAAAAAAATTGCCACCAGTTCCATATTTTTATCTCTCTTGTCTAAAGAGTTTAGATCTAAAAGGAAGAATGTTGCAATCAACTGACACAGTGATTCTCCTGAACTGGAAGATAATAATATCTGTCAAAAATTGAAACTGTTCACTTCTCTTGAATCTGCATTCAAAACAGGCATTACTGTATCTGCTGGAGTGATTGTTAAAGATACCCCAGGAGTTATGTATTACTCCATAGGATAGGTAAGAAATATTGTCTGTAATCCAAGCATCTGCTAGGACATTCCTAATGAAACTGCACTATGATGTTCCATGATTACAATAAGTAGATAACCACAATAATCTGACCCAGAAAGACCTACTACTTATCTAAAATCTGGGGAAAAGGTTAAATTCATTCCATCCAGAAATGAACTTTAATGAGATGAGGTGTTTGGTATCAATAAGAAGAATTCATAATAAATGGTTGGAAGAAAGTATTAAGGCCAGGTATATTAGGGAGCACTAGTTTTGGGGGCATATGTAAATTGCTATGTATGTTTATTAGCACAATATTTTGTTTTATGGTATTGCTTAATTCTTTGTTATATGTCATTAGATATATCAACTTACTATCAACTTTTAAATATCACTAACTTTACATAATTAATATTTAATAGTATGTCAGAGAATAATTAACTCAGATATTCATCACTATTTTCTTTTTCTTTTTTTTTTTTTTGGAGGAATGGCAGTGTCATGCCTTTTCTAAGCAGACTGACATAAAATGTTCATTATCTTTATTTCCATATATGTTAGTGAGAAATGGAGAGGAAGCAGACTTGAAGAAACTGTTTTATCTGTTAACTTGATTGGGCTATAGAAGCTGGATCTACAGCTACTTATTTTTCTTGATATTGATGTGTGGGTATCTTTTAAAAAATTAAAATAAAACTTGATAAACTTTGAGTAAAATATATTGCCCTCTATAGGATTGTACTTCATCTATCCAATTCAAGGTGTGTGATAACTTGAATGACCCATCCCTGGGCATGAGACCATTCTGATCATACAAATGCTAGTTATATAAACAATGCCACCATTTTATGTGCAGCATCAATTCTTCCTGGATCCAGACCCCGTTCCCATTCTATAAGCTCTAGTTGGAATAGGATTCATAAGAATATGGACTAGGTAAGTTTGTTCAATATAAACAAATATCCTTTTAATGTTTCGTTCTCCTGAATGAACCCTGTGTAGTAGCACCTAAGCAGGTAAGATCCATTGTCTAAGATAAACAAATTAGAGAGATTTAGGGAATGAAACCTGAAGTTTTAGGAGCTCCAAAGAAGAGTACATATTAGTAAATTGTAATATTTCCTAGAAATTTTATAATGTTAACATAATACTTATATCTATATTTTCATATTTTATTATTAGAAACTATATAATGTCATTTATACAAGTTATTCAGCCTTAGATAATGTACATCATTCCAAAAATTGTTCAGAAATAGTGAATAAAGCAAAAAGTATGTTCAAACCACTGAAGTTCACTGAAGTGTAGAGCCTAAAATTTAAGAGCTGCACATACTTTTGAGAAATATTCACAGGTCTCTGAGAAGCTAAAAGAGTATTATGCAGTTCTTTCTAAGGAGAAAGCTTGTTTAGCATTATTAGGTGTCTTCTGAAGGCAAAAGTAGGACTTCAGCCAGCAGCTGACTTAGACAGAGGCAGACACCTATAACCTAACAGTGGATGGAGCTTGGGGACTCTGTTTTTATGATTATTTTATTTCTTTTTAATTTCATTTTTTAATTTAATTTAATTTTTTATTTAGTCAGTTTACTTCCTGCTCATTGAACACCCCACCCCCCATATGTCCTTCCACAATCCTTCCAGCCAGCCCCAGAAAGATCAACAGAGTCAACTAACTTGGATCCTTGGGGCTCTCAGAGACTGAACCACCAACCAAAGAATATACATGGGCTGGACCAAGGCCTCACTCATATATATAGTTGATGTGTAGGTTGGTCTTCATGTGGGTCCCGAACAACTGGAGCAGGGACTGTTCTAAAAAGCCTGTGTGTGGGATATGTTCTATCTGGGTTGCCTTGTCTGGCCACAGTGGGAGAGGATGCTCCTAGGCTCAAAGACACTTGGAGTGCCAGGGTGTGTGGATACCCAAGGGGCCCCCACTCACTCAGAAGAGTGCCATGAGTAAATGTACATGGCTTGATACTGTGAGAATCTTTTGCAGGAGAGCACAGCTGCTCGGAACCCAGAAACTATGTCCATTGTTCCACACAGCGTTAAAAGCTGAGCGACTTAGGGATGGTGATATTATTATATGTAAGTTTCCTAAAATGAAATGAATCTAAAACTTAGTAGGAATGCAACTAAACATATACATTTTTATGAAAGTTAACTGATCACACTAACTATTCAGTAAATGTAGGCATTATTATCCTATTATCAACCACAGTTGTGTTTGAATCGAGAAAATAGCCACATAAAAATGAGAAAATTAGACTCCCTATGGCTTTGTCAATTAAAAAATGTCTAAGCATGTGAGAACTGAATTGAAGTTGCATCTTGCTTTCTTGTTTATAATTCATGATAATGAAGTGGAAAAACTGTTCCTTTAGATTTGGATTTGATTACCCTCCCACTGATTTAGTAACCTATGTATAGTTCCAAAATTGAAATTCTCTCTACTCAGCAAAAGAAAATGTGCTATAGATACACACGGACTTTTGCAAATGTAATTCTAATGTTATAATTTGATTTGATATTTATTTTGTTAGGGGTGCTCAAACTCATGTGACACTAAAAATAATTAAGTTATATGTAATATTATATTTTCTTATTACAATTGTTAGTCAGGCATGGTAGTTTATGCCTGCAATCCTAACAGTGAAAATAGACAGCAGGAACATCAGGGTTCAAGACCAACCTTAGCCTTACCACAAAGCCAGACAGAAATCATCCTTGCTGATGGAGACCCAGTCTACAATGCCAGAATGAACAAACAAATCAAACATCTAGTTCCTCCTCTGTGTTATCATTTAAACTTTTTTTTTTTTTCAAATCAGTATGTTGGAAAACAACTCTCAAGTTGGTATTATTAAAAACATATTAATAATAGCAAAAAATGAAACCAAGACTTGCATAATCTCAAACCTGGACAGAAGAGAAGTATTTCAAATTTAGAGTTAATAATAGTAGAGAAATTATTAACTGTAACCCTTAATTGAGTGACACTGGTTTAAAATGAAACTCCCAACAGCTCCTGTGCTCCAGAAAAGTTGGCTAGCACAAATTGAACTTCCCCTCCCCTCTCCCTCTCCCTCTCCTTCTCTCTCTCCCTCTCCCTCTCTCTCTCCATCTTCCTCTCCTCCCCATCCCTCCCCCTCTCTCTTTCTTTCCCTCTTGTGCTCTCTCTCTCTCTCTCTCTCTCTCTCTCTCTCTCTTTCACACACACTCTCTCTCTTTCCCTGTGTGTGTGTGTGTATTTGGGAGGCATAATTTTTCCTTTTTTGTTTTGTTTTTAAGAGACAAATACCATGAACTTGAATGATAGGAAGGAGGGGGTAATTCAGAATGAGTTGGGGAAGGAAAGTGAACATTTTCAAAATATCTTGTATGAAATTCTCAATAAATATTAAAATATTACAAAAACCTAAATGATCATAAGGTCTCAAGAATTCTGTACTCATAGTTGAAATCAGTGTTCCTAAAGATGGCCTTTAGAATGAAATTTAGATCCTTTTACACTTTGGAATCACCCACAATGTAATAAAATAGCATCCTTCACCACATGGCAAGAATGTTTCTATCTTGATCTCAGATGCTAATGTCACGAGAAATAGCTGCTATTTTTTATTAATGAAATTTATGTGAGATGCTGCTATAGCAACAGAAACATGCTAGTACAGAAATCTGTACTGGGAATTGTCCTGATCCTATAGCAATTAACTCAAGTAAAGGACTGTATGTAAAACTAAGCTACTGAGAACTATTTTATTGAGGGTTCAGAGAAAGAGTAAAGCTGTAAATCTGTCTTCTTAGAGATTATTTCAAGGACCATGAACATAAAGCCAATGGAAACACAGCTGGAAAGGCACTTAGCCCGTGTATTAGAAACAAGAAACAAATTATTGCAAGATATGGGCAAGTTTATTTTTATAAAAAATTAGCTTGATTATGTCCATTCAATTGTTCTTTATGGATGAGAAAACTTTCAAGCCATAATCTGAGATATTTTGTGAGAAAAGTTCTAAGCAGTATTTAGGAATGCTGCCTGACTTTCCTAGACTAGTTATGGTAAAAATGAGAAGTAAGTTAGGAAAAAAAATCATTAAATGAGAAAGAAAAACTTCAAGATTTTGAAAATAAAGACTCCTCATGGACAGATCAAATGTACTTTGGTTTAGAATGAAAAATGCTTGTGAGTAAATATGCATTATTCAAGAAGTCTGTTATGAATAGAGAGAATCAAGTGTTATTTATCAGATTAGAGGAAGAATGGTTCTCAGAACACCTCACAGATCTTTGTGACTACAAACTCTCATTGCAAACTGTGAAGTCAGGGAGAGGAAAGCTTTCAATAACAGAGCCCAAGGAACCCATGGTGTCTTATCACTCACTCCCTTTCTAGCCTTAAGTTTCTGCTTTCTGAATTCCAGCAAAGAACACCTTGTCAGGTTTGATGATTGCTCAAGCAGGTTGAACCATAGGTTAGGTATGTCTCTGGAAACCATTGACAGTAAACAATATCATGGTACATATAGTGATAAGCATAGTGAATTCTGTAGTATCACAGTATCACTAGATCGATTTAAATACCATATGTCCTAAAAACCATATTTTATCTCTTTTTAAATTTAATCTGGAATTGTTTTCTTATTATGGATTCTATATACATAACAGATTCAATTTTGCTATTAAGAAAGCAATTTGTAGTGATTTACCTGGAACATAAAATAAAAGTGATTTATGAACACAAAACTAGAGATCAGTGATAAGTATTCCTTGTCAATCAAAAATGTCAAATCCCAGCATTTATTTAATCTTGAGGAAAGAACAATGTGGTAGAAGGTATCAAATGGTAAAATTTATTGAAGACGAAACAAGTAAGAGAGTGAAATTGACAGGAAGGTGAGAAGAATTCCTGTCATACAGGAAGTTTACTGTATGACATCCTGTCATACAGTAATGGTTTGGACTAGTAGCTAGATTCAGAAGAAAACCTCTCAGAACAATGACAATCATGTCAAGAGAAAAGCTTGTTTGGAAGAAAAGGGTGAACACAGTGCAGTGATGAAACTATTGTCCTCCATGAAATATAATTAACCCTGGAATTGAGCCTGTAGATACAGCTCAGTGACAAAATGTTTGTCTAGCATACACAAAGTTCTGGGTAAAATGCTCAACATTATAAATAGATTAATAAATAATAATTGGTAGATCTAGAATCATCGGATACTTCATCCAGTGAAGGTGAGTGTAGATTCTGAGACTATCCATATGAAAATAGCTGCAGTGTTTATTGGAAACAGTTGGTAATATGCTTGTGAAGGAATATTATTTGTGGGGAAGAAAAGTGAGCTGGTAGGAAAAATCAAAGATATCTGATGAGCAACTTTGCTAGATAATTAGGCAACGTTGAATAATATATTTAAGGACTCAGTCACATCTAGGATTGCATTAAGTGATTTCTTTCCTAGTCACAGGAGAAGAAAATGTCCTAATGATACATTTTTTAAAAAGAATGTATTTCTGTCTTTTAAATGGCAATAAACCAGATCCACAGTAGACAGTCATGATGCATAAGGTCTGAGGTTGACCTCTGACCTCCATGCACAAGGGTACATATGCACTAGCATGCACATACACTTACACAAGTGAATATGCTAATGCTCTCAACAGATATTTCCAGAAGGAGATATACAGATAGACAACCAAGTGTTAAATATCTTAACAAGAATGAGGATGGTGTAAATAAGAATACAGCAACAGAAAACTCCGATTGTATCCTAGTTACAGTACCTGTAACCAAAAATTAAAATGATATTAACCAATGTTGATGAAGGTGAAGGAAAAGAGGAAAAGTTAACATTCCAATTACAATGTCATTAGAACATTATGGAAAAGAGCTTGGAAACTAACACAGGAAGCAGAACTACAATGGCATTCTATGATTCCACTACTGACAACTTATGCAAAGGAAAGAAATCACTGTGCTGTTTTCCTAGGTATGTTTTCCTTTGGGGGATCCAAAAAGTTTACATAGGACCTAGGTCAGTTTGAGTGCATGAGAAATAGCCCCATCTAGAGACAGTTTTCAGTGAAACAGTTCTCTTTACGGGGCAAGGGAATAAAAGCTATATAAACCTTGGGGAGTTGGTAGGGGTTATCAGGGTGAGTGGACATTATTGGCTGGACCACACTACTGGGGAATGCTTCATTTCCATGAAAAGAAATTCCAGGTGATGGCTGAACATGTCCGTATAGAGACGAGACATTTTAACTGAAACTTGTCACCCATGCTATGTAAATAGCTTAAGGGTGACAGAGGTGGTGGTCACTAGACTATGTAGGCCAGCGTATACAGGCCCAGAGGAGAGAGGAAGCAGTCCTAGTCCTGTTAGTCTCAGAATGAGAATTTCAAGGAATGGATATGTCTCAATCTGACTTTTGCTCCAGAGAAGCTTCCCTGATAGCATGGCTTTGCTGACCTATGGATTGGTAAAGACATTTTAGTCATATATTTAGAGCTGTGCTATTCATAACTACCACAATATATAGAGTCACTTTATAAATATTGATGAGTGAAAAGATAAAAGAAGTGTGGTACATATACATGACAGAATAATCCTTTACACCAAGTGAAATACTGTTACATGGACAACCAGAATAAACAAATATTATGCTAAATTGAATAAGGTAATAAGTAAAGAAATATTTTGCATCATTGAAATCATATATGAAAATATACAATGTTGAGTTTGTAGTACTAGAAAATAGCATGATCTCACAAATGCTTAGTAATTAAGGAATGTGAAGTAGAAGTAAAAATTATAGTTAGCATAGATCAAGTATTTTATACCCAGAACGCTAACTATACTTCATAATATTCCATTATACATTTCAAAATCAATAATAGATAGAATTTGGAATATTCTTCCCTTATAAATAATAAACTAATGGAGTGATACAAATGATAACTATCCAAGTTTAGTTATTACACCTTATCCATATGCATTAAATAAGTCACTGTGCCTAAAAATTAATGTCAGTTCCTATGTGTCAATGAGAAATGAAGGCATTTTAAGCTCTCTCTCTTTCTCTCTCTTTCTCTCTCTCTCTCTCTCTCTCTCTCTCTCTCTCTCTCTCTCTCTCT
>JADRCH010000004.1:26251676-26278280 GCA_019843965.1 Rhynchomys soricoides | reverse complement strand
TCTCTCTCTCTCTCTCTCTCTCTCTCTCTCTCTCTCTCTCTCTCTCTCTCTGTGTGTGTGTGTGTGTGTGTTTAGGGATTATTTCACTTTGGGTGATAATGCTCCCAACAAGAGCCTGTAGTAATTGGACTATGTAACAAAATCCCCAGTACTATGCATGAAAAGCTATTTCTAGACCATAGGAATCTAACAGAACAAAAAAACTCTTTAGATTATTACTATTTGTGTTGATTGCCAAGAGTTTTAAGATAAGTCTCTATTGATGAATACTTGATGTATTTTGGACAAATAATGTGAGAGTAATTGAGCTAGAACTGATCCACAAGCCTCCTCTTAGAGGAGTGGCTTTTATAATACCCAAATTTGATATACTAGCTTTCAAGTCAGAAGAACAGTCATTAGTTCTTCCTGGCTGTAAAACCTATTAATGACAACAAGGAATGGACTGGTAACATATCCACAATGATGAAATATTGGCATTATTCTCTTTGGGATTAATAACAGTTGTCTAATTGGAAACAAGGTCTGCTCAGACAGAAATCATGCCTGATACTGTAAAACTAGCCAGCTATGCATTAATGAAGAATCATAGACTAGAAAAGTGAATCTACTAATAATGCTTTCCTAAACCAGTATATTTTCCTAATTGCATTCTCAGAGTTTTATAATTAAATACAAATTTCTATAAACACTTGAACTCTCCTGTTCAACTCTCTACCCCTTTTCCTACTCTGTTCACTCCCTTCCTCCACCTTGATGTCTATTATTTCCATTTCTTGGTGAGATTAAAGTGCTAAGTATGTAGCAAGTGAAAGAAGAGATAGTGACAATTACCAAATAAATGGGATGCCATTGTATAGAAGATATCAAGGACCAGATGATAGAGATAGTGAGTCATTGATGCAGAATCAGCTCCAGGCTCAGCTGTAATTCTGAAGCTTGATATTAGACCAAGGAGTATACAGGAACGGATGTGTGGCTTCAGATACATAACAAGCAGAGGATAGCCTTATCTGACGTGGATGGGAGGTGAGGCCCTTAGTCCTGTGGAAGTTTGATGCTACAGTATAGGGGGATGCTGGAGTGGTGAGCCATGAGAGAGTAGGTGAGTGGGGGAGTACCCTCATAGAGGCTGAAGGGAGGGGGAAGAAGGCAGATGTTTGCTGGGAGCTTTGTGGAGGGGAAATGGGATATCATTTGAGATGTAAACACATGGAATGATCAATAAGTAAAATAAAGTCAAAAAGAAATGGAAAGCTCAGAGAATATACAAACATGGGCTTGTAAAGGTTATGATAAACCTAACAGAACCTTGGAAAGGGAGCTTAAAAAGTTGACCTTCTGTTTTCCTAAGGATGGTGCCTCAATAGTTATCTTGTATGGGTTAAGTCCAGATAGGACAATAAAACTGAACCTTCCAAGAAGAGTGATGCTTCCAGTGCATGTAGTCATGCAGTGAGGGAGCTCTCTCAGTTACAGATTTGATATCCTGTTCTCTGGTGCCATCATACCCCCTCAGATACCAAACTAGCCCCCTAAACAGTGGTGTAGGCTATTTGCTGAATCCCACATGCATCAGTGTCCAATCTTGATTTTTGTAGTAGTAAGCTGCACCAGTCACATGAACTGTTATCTGGGCTAAAATCTTAGGATATCCTTTGGGGTACCCCTCTTAGTCAGGAATGATTTTCAACTGTAGTTCTGGAAACTTCTCTGTAACATACATCAAGTGGCAGGACAAGTTCTGATTCATAGAGTGTATTAGCAGTTCGAGATTGGGAATATTGTCATATATTGAGGGTGTGCTGAATACCAAGTCAAAAAGTTGCTGGAAAGAAAAGCAGAAGGCTGAAGGCAAGGCTGCACTGTACCTTGATATTGGGAGTAATAAACCTAAAATTCGAAATGACACATGGTGTCTTCAGTCTTCTGCTTCATATCTGAGAAACACAGCTCCATAAGTGCATTTGAGCAATGTCCTTGCTGAGGAATAAAGTCATGGTGATAGTTGCAAGGCTCTGATTTGAGAGTACTAGAATTATTGCCATGCTTTGGTAACATTATGAGACAGATTCTAGTATCAGAGTATCCATTGTAAGTATATTTTTTCATGAAATCAATATGACATATATTGAGTAAGTTTAAACACATTTTTTTCTGGAGAATTACAAGTTTTACCATATATGATAGATAGATAGATAGATAGATAGATAGATAGATATAGAGATAGATAGACTGAGAGACAGAAACAGACAGAAAGGAGAATGTGTGTACTGAAGTAATCTAAGAGCAATAGGATCATAACTACCATTGAAACAAAGGTTATTATAATTGGAATTCTTGTCCAGTGTTACTGAAAAAATAAAATAAATTACAAACATAAGAAAATGCAAGTGATATCAACATATAAAACTTACTTAGTAAATATAAAATGTGTTCATTTTTAAAATTTTATTATGCATTTGAGGAAATATACAAATATTTCATAATCATCACCTAGAACTATGTGTCAGTGAGTAGCCCTCACATAATTCTAAGAGGTAATAGTGCTGAATTAATTTCTTATTGCTGCTATGGTGAATTTCATCCATAAGGGTGTTAATTTGTGATCTCTTATGACAACAAAGCTAGCTAATTAATTCAGTCCCAGTACATTTGTAGTAGTACTTGTGAAATTCTGTATGAGAATGTCATTTGAATTGACAACTTTTCTTGAAACATTAGTATTTGTAGGACCATGAAGGGAAGCGTGGTTTCTGGTTAAGCTAAGGTTTAAAACCCTGGTGACCCACCAGGGGGTCTCCAGCAGGGGATAACTGTGCAAGGGAAGGTAGGCAGTTTTCGAAGATCCTGGGTCCCAGGCTCCCAACAAGAGGCCCCAGTTCTCCATAGCTCTGTGGCCATCAGTCATGTAAGATCAATGCCCCAAGCCCCTTCACAGGCAGAGGACATATGGTCACGTAGCCTCAAGACAGATCTCGTTTTAATGAGGTACCTGAAGGCTTAGCCAATAAACTCCCCTACTCAGACACTCCTCCCTGCAAAAGGTATTTAATCTCAGGCCCACCCTGAGAATGTAGGATAGGTCTTACTCATTGCCACTCTCCGCCATGACAATAAATGCCTTAACTCTTTTCATTGGGATCCACCATGGGGAGCAATGGAACAGGGCTTCATCTAAAGAGCCACATCTAGTCTCCCACAGAAAGCCTCTCAGTGCTCCCAGCCATGGTCTCTACCAAGCCAAGTCATGTGCCTACCAGCCATGGACTTGGTTTCAGAGGGACCCAGCTGAACTCCTCCCCTCCGTCCCCCTCTCAGGCCCCAGGATAGATCCAGCAGTTTTGGGTCCCCACTTCGTTCTCAGCTCTTCTGTGTTTTCCAGAAGCTTCTGGGATGCCCAAGAGCCTGAGAAACAGGCAGTCTTGACCTCATAGTAGGCTCTAGACACATGAGAAGGTTCCATGTAGTCTCAAGGACCTCAGGTTGTGCTCCTCCACCCTCAAGTGGTGTCTCTCAGCTTCTCACAGCTCAACACCCACCCGGAAGGGTTGTGGGGTGAGTATGATCAAACTTCGAGTGTCTCTCTTCCCCCAGTGGCCTGATCCCTGGGGCAGAAGCAGGACCCAATTTAACCCAACAACTGTGTCCCTCTTCCTGTATCCCTAGGTGGGACAGGAACTGCTGAAGCAGCCCTTGTCCAAACACAACATCTGGCTAGTGATTTCCAAGACAAGCTTGACCAGGAAATGGCTTCCGCTATAGACAACCTTCCATCTCTTCAATGCCAGATAACTTCCTTAGCAGGAGTTGCTCTCCAAAACCGGGGAGCCCTGGAGCTCCGGGGGAACCTCTGGGCATGCTATATTCCCAACACCCCTTCCACTTGGTACTCTAACCCCTTGGTAGCTTGGATTCTTTCCCTCCTTAGCCCCATACTACCCATTGGAGCCTTGCTTCTCTTGGCACCATGTCTTACTCAGTTTCTAAAGTAGCAGATGAGTAGCACTGTGAAGATCACTACCAATCAGGTCTTGGTTCAGTATCAAACTGTTCCCAACATGGGAGACAGTTATTCTGATGACACCTCTCCCTTATAAAAAGAAAAAGGAGGACTTGTTGGGCGGTGGGCTGTGATAGGCAGCCTGGTCCCTGATCAAGCACAAGTTTAAAACCCCAGTGACCCAGCAGGGGGTAATCCCTGCCCTCAAGGAACAGTAGGCATTTTGCCACACCACTGGGCCCCTGGCTCCTGTCAAGTAGCTATAGGTCCCTAAAGACCCTCACAGAGAGGTCTGTGGCCATCAGTCTTGTAGTAGTAACACCTCTAGCCCTCCTGCATTCAGATAAGGTATCCCCAAGCTTTCAGACTAAGCCAATGGGAAGTACTTGCTGTCAGACCCTGATCCACCCCAAAATTGTATATAAGAATCCTATCTAGAAGGAATAAAGGTGTGAGAACTACACTGTCATCTGAGAGCTTCTATCATAAACTAGCTGTAAAACTGCTGCTTGGGAAGAGGTCTGCTTTCCTGAAATGCCACCAGAAGCTTCCCGCACTCTTCACTGGCCGGACAGCCTGGCCCAATTCAGGGCAGGTCAGCAGGGGCAGCATCTTGAAGCAACTGAGGCAGCAACTGTGGAGACTGAGGTGGAGGCAACTGCAGCAGCAGAGGTAGCACAGGTGACTCCCTTCCCTGCTCATAATCTCCTCTTTGCCTGAACCTTGGCACCTGGCCGGCCAAAGATCCCTGTGGAAAGCCTCCAGTGCACAGGTCCACAAATATTCATCACGAAATATGAACTTGTGCATTGTAGACATTCAATTTTGAAAGCTATGGGACAATAGAATTGCATACCAAGATTTAAAGAAAATTCATAATCTTTAATTAAGAAAGTACTATAAAAATTCAAACTGACCTTGAAAGATGAAAACCCTGATGAGGGCTTCTGGTCCACATAACCATATTCACAAAGCTTTGCATGCTTCTTCTTTCTCACGTTGTATCTGCTTTCAATTCCATTAACTTTCATTCTTCTATGTATATAGAGCATGGAACATGCATTAAATGCACTCACTTCCTCTATCTTGGAAAATAGAGAAAGAATTTGTATTAAATATTTTGGTACTTTATTTACATTTCAAATGTTTTCCTCTTTCCAGGTCTCCCCTTTGGAAACCCCCTATCCTGTCCCCTCCACAGCCTCTATGAGGGTATTCCCCCAACAACCCACTCACTCCTGTCTTCCCACCCTGGAATTCCCCTATACTGGGGCATCTAACACTTTCAGGCCCAAGGGCCTCTCCTCCCCCTGATGGCCAACAAGGCCCTCCTCTGCCACATATGTGGCCAGCACCATGGGTCCCTCCATGTGTATTCTTTGGTTGGTGGTCCAGTCTCCGGGAGCACGGGGGGGGGGGGGAATAGGTCATGCCAGTTGACACTGTTGCTCCCTCCATGGGGCTGCAACTCCCTCAGCTCCTTCAGTTCCTTTTCCAACTCCTCCATCTAAAACCCCACACTCAGTTCAATGGTTGCTGTGAATTGAATCTTGGGTACTCCGAACTTTTGGGCTAATATCGACTTATTAGTGAGTACATACTGTGTTTGTTCTTTTGTGGCTAAGTTACCTCACTCAGGATGATATTTTCAAGTTCCATCCATTTGCCTAAGAATTTCATGAAGTCATTGTTTTTAATAGCTGAGTAGTATTCCACTGTGTAAATGTGCCACATTTTCTGTATTCATTCCTCTGTTGAAGGACATCTGGGTTGTTTCCAGTTTCTGGCTATTATAAATATGGTTGCTATGAACATAGTTGAACATATGTCCTTATTACATGTTGGAGCATCTTCTGGGTATATATGCCCAGGAGTGGTATAGCTGGGTCCTCAGGTAGTATTATGTTCATTTTTCTAAGGGTCCACCAAACTGATTTCCAGAGTGGTTGTGCCAGCCTGCAATCCTACCAGCAATAGAGGAGTGTTCCTCTTTCTCCACATCCTCACAGGCATCTGTTGTCACCTGAGTTTTCAATCTTAACTATTCTGACTAATGTGAGGTGGAATCTCAGGTTTATTTTGATTTGCATCTTCCTGATGACTAAGGATGTTGAACATTTCTTTAGGTGCTACTCAGCTCTTCGAGTTTCCTCAGTTGAGAATTCTCTGTTTAGCTCTGTTACCCATTTTTTGATAGAGTTATTTGGTTCTCTGGAATCTAACTTCTTGAGTTCTTTGCATATATTGAATATTAGCCCTCTATAGGATGTAGGATTGGTAAAGATCTTTCCCCAATCTGTTGGTTGCTGTTTTGTCCTATTGACAGTGTACTTTGCCTTACAGAAGCTTTGCACTTTCATGAGGTCCCATTTGTTGATTTTTGATCTTAGAGCATAAGCCATTGGTGTTCTGTTCAGGAACTTTTCCCCTATTCCCATGTGATTTAATGTATTTGATTTTATGTGGTAGTCCTTGATCCACTTGGACTTGAGCTTTGTACAGGGAGATAGGAAACTGTAAATTTTATTTAAATGAATTTTGTAAAATTATTTTCTAGAAAGTATGAAATTTGATCATTTTTATATTTTATTCAGACGTCACATCACTATTTGCAAAGTAATGAACAAAGGAACAAAGAAACAGCATGTGTATGCTTCCTGAAAATTTTCAATTGTCCCTGATGAACAGAAATGGTATAAAATACTGTTTGAAAATGAAAACTCAAAATTTTAGAATTCACGTATTTAATCTGTAATCTGACACCTAAGAGCTATAAAAATTGTCTCAATGCTAAATTTGTACTTAGTTATAATATAAAATTTCTCCAATGATAGTAATATCTCTACTACAATCTTAAATGAAGTTTGATTAATATGAAAATTTGTTACTGTGTGCTACTTTAGAAAAGATGTTTTACTCCTCCAAATAGTTTTTACTGTGAAGTTAGGGTATCTAATTGATATCTATTTGCAAAATGATTTCAGTATTATATTTAAATATGTTTCCTTCTGAAACAGTATTTTATTACATTTTCTATGAAGTAATGATAGAATTAGAAACAGATCAGAAGATAGATATGAAGAGTTATGAAAAATGATTATTAAAACTTTATACTAAATATGCTTAGTAAGGAAATTTTACCATATTTGTGGTAGTGTGAGAATAGACCCTGTAGATACACCTGTTTGAATGCTTGGTTCTTAGTTGGAATTGTTTGGAAAGGATTAGAAGGTGTGGCCTCTTGGAGGTGGTGTCTTACTAAGAGCAGGGTTTGAGATTTCAAAAAGCTATATAATTCCTTCTTAATTCTTTCTGTCTGTCTTTCTGTCTTTTTATGTCTTTATCTTGTCTGTCTTGTTTCATGTGAATTCATTTCCACTGGATGGCAGTGTTTCCAATTGGGAGTTCATCTGATGTAACCTTTTGTACATTATCAGCCTTTTCTCCTTTTCCCTTCCTCCTTGTATTTACCAATATCCAGTGTGGTGCCTCTCTCTCTCTCTCTCTCTCTCTCTCTCTCTCTCTCTCTCTCTCTCTCATTCTCTCTCTCATTCTCTCTCTCCCTCTCTCTCCTGTTCCCTCTCCCTTTTCCCTCCCTCTCACCTCTCTCTCTCTTTCTCTCACTCTGCCTCCCTCCCCTCCATCTGTCTCTATCCCTGTCTCATGGTCATTGTCTTTATATGTAAATCCTCAGATACTATTCCAGCATTATGATCACCTCTTTGCTGCCAAGCTCCTTACCACAATTGTCATTAACTGTAACTAATCTTGTGAAACTGTGAGCCTCAAATTAAATGATTTATCTGATAAGTTGTCATGGTCTTTTTCATGGGAATAGAAAAGTAACAAAAATACTAATCAACACATTCCTACTACTCTAATGAAATGGCAACACAAGGACTTAAGAAGATATTTGCTTAATTGAATATTAAAAACCTTTAAGTAAAGAGATAGTGGAATACTGGAGCCATTTAATTAAATAAACATAAATTGGGCAAGATATAGAATTGAAAGGGTTGCATCAATTTGAAAACACCAAATTTGTGAGACTTAACCATAAAGAACCAGTTTGTAAAAATTATAAATAAAAAGGGTCAAAAAATAAATCATCTCTATCATAGAAAAGCCAAGCCACTCTTCGCATTTTCACTTAAACCTATCAAATATTTTAAAAAATAATGCAAAATGTTCTCGTGCTTTACAAAAATTTTACAATGAAGGAACACTTAATACTAAACTTAAAAGAGCCAAACTTCCTTGATTTCCAAACTAGACAAAATAGTGGAAGAAAATTAAAGGCCAAAATCGCTTTAGAACATAGACTCAACATTTTTAACTATTGGTGACCAAACCCCATACACATTTAAAGAAATCTTTAAACTATGATTGAGTGAGATTTACTTCTAGGATGCAAGGATCTGGCAACATAAATTCTTTCTTTCTTTTCTTTCTTTTTTTTTATATTTTATGTATTTACATTTAAATGTTATCCCCTTTCCCAGTTTCCAGAACTCCCCTCTACTATCCCCATCACCCCCCTGCTTCTATGAAGGTGCTCCCACTCCCACCTCACCACTTTGGAAATCCCCAACACTGGGGAAGCAGTCATGGGTCTCTCCATGTGTACTCTTTGGTTGATGGTTTAGTCCCTGGGAGCTCTGTGTGTGTGTGTGGGGGGGGGTATGGTTCATTGATATTGTTGTTCTTCCTATGGTGCTACAAACCGCTCAGCTCCTTCAGTCCTTTCTCTAACTCCTCCATTGGGGACCCTGTGCTAAGTCCAATTGTTGGTTGCAAACATTCTCCTCTGTATTTGTCAGGCTCTGTCAGAGCCTCTGGAGACAGCTATAATAGGTTCCTGTCAGCGAGCACTTATTGGCATCCACAATAGTGTATAGGTTTGGTGTATATGGGATGGATCCCCAGGAGGGGCAGCCTCTGGAGCCTTTTCTTCAGTCTCTGCTGCACACTATGTCCCCATATTTCCTTTAGACAGAAGCAATTCTGGGTGAAGAATTTGGAGATGAGTGGGTGGTCGCATTCCCCAACCAGGGGCCTCAGCTAGCCTCTGGATATGGTCACTACAGGTTCTCCCTACCTTTTGTTGGGCATTTCAGGTAATCTCATCCCTGTTGGTTCCTGGGAGCCACTTGCTTTCCTGGCATCTGGGAATTGCTGGTAGCTAACCCTAGTTCTCCATCTCCCATTACTACACACTTCTATTTAAATTCCCGACCCTCAACCACTCTGGAAATCAATATGGCAGTTCCTCAGATAATTGGAAATAGTACTACCTGAGGACCCAGCTATACCACTCTTGGGCATATATACCCAGAAGATTCTCCAACATGTAATAAGGACATATGTTCCACTATGTTCATAGCAGCCATATTTATAAATATCCAGAAGCTGGAAACAACCCAGATGTCCTTCAACAGAGGAATGGATACAGAAAATGTGGTACATTTACACAATGGAATACTACTCAGCTATTAAGAACTAGGACATTCTGAGTTTTGTAGGAAATGGATTGAACTAGAAAATATCATCCTGAGTGAGCTAACTCAGTCACAAAAGAACACACATTGTATCCACTCACTGATAAGTAGATATTAGCCAAAAGGCTCAGAATGCCCAAAGTATAATTCAAAGACCATATGAAGCTCAAGAAGAAGGAAGACCAAAATGTGGATGTTTCAGTCCTTCCTAGAAGGGGGAACAAAATACTCATTGGAGGTAGAGAAATAGAAACCCTAAGATAAATTGGTACCAGCATAATGGAATATTCCTAAGACAACCTGGCCATGTTTTGGGGAGGACTGTGGAAGGACTTTGGAACTTTGGGTTAGAATTCAATGTTAAGAGCACTGTGAGATGTTGTGTAGGAGGTTGGAAGATAATGTTGAGAACAGTGCAGAGGATAGGGGCTTGGCTTGTGAAATTTCAGAAGGAAGAATAGAGACTCTTATCAGAGTTGTTGCTATTTTGATTAAGATTCTGTCATTTTGGTTAGCTGGGGCTGAAGAATCAGTTGTGATTAACAAGATATCAGAACTACTAAAGCAAAAACTTGGCATTACCAGGACTATTGATGCTGGTTAGCTGGAGCTTAGAAATTAGTGGTGATTAAGAAGAGACCAGACTCATTGAGGTGAAATCGTCTGGGAAGTGTTTGCTGAGAATACAGAGGCTGTGTTCCAGAGATGGCCAAAGTTATACCTTGTGCTGTGGCTGGGCTTGGTAATGTGTAAGAGTCACACCAGTGGTACTGGTTTTGAAAGCATGAAGGGGACATGAAGAGAAGCTGAGGCTTGGCACTGTAAGTAGTGATGGAAGGCCATTGGTGAAAGTGCAGCCTCAGTTGCAATTGATGGCCCAGGACTGCAGAGGGTTTGAGGCTTGGCACCATGAAGAGACCCTATGAGAGACTGTTGGTAAAGCCTAGTTACAGTGGAAGACAATAGTGTTTTTGAGATACCAGTACCATGAAATGACCACCAAGAACAGCAGCAGCAGTGGAATACAGGCATCTGGAGACTAGAAGATAAGGTGTGTGCTACAAAGGGCAGAGCTGCAGAAGTGACTCAAGCCCTTGGAGGAATCCAGAAGTTCTTTAGTGGATCCCAGAGGGCTGGAGTTTGATTTTGCTTTTCATTGTGACTGTGCCCTTATATTTTTTCCTCTTGAAGAAAGAAGGTATTTTAGTGGATCCCATAGTTAAAAGACTTTGAATTTTTAAAAGACCTTGAATTTTAAAAGATACTGGATATTTTAAAGGGATTGAACTTTTAATATGCAAGACTGTGGGACCATTAAAGTTATTTAGATCTTGGGGATGAATAAGAACTAAGGGTCAAGGCTTAATGATGATGTGTTTGTATATCAAGTTGACAAGCAGTCAATTTTACTGGCTAGTTTTGTGTGTCAACTTGATACAAGCTAGAGTTATCACAGAGAAGGGAGCTTCAGTTGAGAAAATTCCTCCATGAGATTCAGCAGCAGGGAATTTTCTCAATTAATGATCAATGGGGGAAGGCCCCTAGTGGGTGGTACCATCTCTGGAATGGTAGTCTTGGGTTCTATAAGAGAGCAAGCTAAGCAAGCTGAGCAAGCTAGAAGAAGCAAGCCAGTAAATAACATCCCTCCATGGCCTCTGTATCTGCTCCTGCTTTCTGACATGCTTAGGTTCCAGTCCCAATTTTCTTTAGTGATGAACAGCAATGTGGAACTGTAAGTTGAATAAACCCTTTCAACACCAACTTGCTTCTTGGTCATGATGTTTCTGCAGGAATAGAAACCCTGATTCAGACAACCAGTATCCAAAGAGCAAGGGCTGGACCTAGGCCCCTTACACATTTGTAGCAGATGTGCAACTTAATTTTCATGTGAGTCCCATACCAATTGTTGCAGAGGGAGTACCTTAGTCAGAGTTTCTATTCCTGCGTAAACATCATGACCAAGAAGCAATTTGGGGAGGAAAGGGTTTATTTGGCTTACACTTACACACTGCAGTTCATCACCAGGGTAAGTCAGGACTGGAACTCAAGCAGGTCAGGAAGCAGGAGCTGATGCATAGGGCATGGAGATTCCCCCATGGGCTTGCTTCTTACTGGCTTGCTTGCTTCCCCTGGCTTGCTCAGCTGACATTCTTATAGAGCACAAGACTACCAGACCACAGATGGTACCACCCACAAGGGGCCCTCCCCCCTTGATCACTAATTGAGAAAATGCCTTATAGCTGGATCTCATGGAGGCATTTACTCAACTGAAACTCCTTTCTCTATGATAACTCCAGCTTGTGTCAAGTTGACACAAAACCAGCCTATTGAGGGAAGGAATTATTTTGACTCTCTTGTCTGTCATGTGATCCTCTTCCCAAAGAAGGACTGACTCCTTGATGGTCAGTTCAGTTAGACTGGTTGGCCCAGGGCAGATGGTACCCAAGGGGAATGGTAATGAAGATAGTTTTTTGTGAAGGTGGGAATTGGTAGGAAGGTGGGAAATGTCATCATCCTAACATTGATGAGGGAGGGAGGCGTGACTGGGATGAAAAGTGAATAAATAGTTTCATGAAAAAAGAAAGTTAAATAACCAAGATAGATAGATAGACAGATAGATAGATAGATAGATAGATAGATAGATAGATACCAATAGATAGATATCTTAAAGACTCCCCCAAATTACGTAGAAACAATTTAGAAATTAAGTATTAATGAAGGATATGAAACAATCTTTATATGATATTAAGGATTGAACTATGGGGCTAGCACATGCTTTTCAAGTACATTACAACCTGGCTTACATATCAAGCCTACAATTTTATCTCAGTTACACTATGTATATTTGTACTCTCCAAGAAATTCCTTAAAACAAAACAAAATAGGGAGAGACATATAGATATAAGCCATCCCCTATCCAGATCGCATTTCTGTACCAATCTTGTTTGGTTTGCACAGATATGCTGGTTTTAGAAAAATTACAGTAGATAGCTATGTACTGTCTAATAAATCAAATGGTTGATATTAAAGTATTTTATGTGTTTTTTATTAATGATAATGTGAGGAACAGTCAGCTAAAATTGTATTGAATTGTACCTGCAAGTTTTTAAAACATACGGTACATAATGAGAAATTAACATTGTGCAGATATAAGAGCCTGAATCTTTATTAAAGTATATTAGCAGCACTGTGGTGACAGGGCTGCATGTGAATTCCTTCCCACTGGATGGCAACATTTGCCAATTATGAACTCATCTGAAGTAGCCTTTTATAATACATACAGCCAAGTGTTTCTTCTTCTCTTGCTCTTCCTTAGCTTCTCCAACGTCCATTTTCACTGCAGCTTGTTGTGCAGAATTTTGATGACTGGGGTCTCTCAGCAATGATACTTCTGCTACAGACTCCATTCTTTCATATGGGATTTCTTTGTCTTCAGTATAATCGATTGTGAAGACGATGGAAAGAAATAAGCCAGGATATTTGAAAGGTACTCCTTACAATGATAATACTATATGAGCTAAATAAAATAGAATGATAGTCACTCAAATAATTAATCAACAATGCCATGTAGATATAATAAGATGGAACAAGACAATTTATATATGACTCTGTGGTTATTTTTGTAATGTTTTAAATAATTTGTATTTTACATGGAGGCAAATATTTCCCTCTTACTATATTTAACTTTTTTAGCATTGCGAAATTATTTATTTTTAACATTTCTAATTTATGGAACACATCACTAAAATTTTTCAGAAGAAACACTTTATATTTATTAAAAATGCAGTAGACGGGTCTCCTTGTGGAGAGTCACTGTGATTGTAATCTTACGTGGATTAAGAATATCTTAAAGGACAGTAAAACATTGCACTAAGTCTCTGTGAAGGCTTTTCCAGAGATAATTAAATCATGTTGGTTTCCAATTTATGAATGGTTTGATCCATTAATGGATTAAAAATGTTAAAAGATTATTGAGAACTGGTAGAGGTCTAGACACCAGAATATAGTTTAAACAAATAGGCACTAAGAACGTGCCTGGAAGGAAATATCTTGTCTTAGTTATTTCTTTAAGTTATATTTAATGGCTATCAGAAATAGCACAATAAAAACAACTTAGGAAAGAAAATGAATTACTTGTTTTTTTCCAGTTTAGCATCTGTCATTGAGGGAAGTTAGGTCAGGTACTGAAGCAGGAATTTGAAGCAAAATTATGGAGGAATACTGACCCCAGTGCAGACTTATGCTTAACTAACTCTTATATAGACCATGGCGACCTAACTAAGGGGTGGTACTGGGTCTTCATATGTCAAAGATGGATCAAGACAATTCCTCACAAACATGGCCACAGGTCAGTTTTTTCTGGGAAATCCACGAATTGAGACTGTCTTCAGAGATAACTCTAGGCTCAGTTAAATTGACACTTAAAACTAAAATAGAATAGCTCTTACTATTCTTCTCTGCTTCCTTCCCAGCATGGTATGAACTATTGAATCACAGATTCTCTGCTATGAAGGATGGCAATCCTTGGAATCTTGAGTAAAAGTAAACTTCACTCATGTTACTTATAGAGATGGAAAAAATGAGTATTAATTAATTATAAATGTCATCTTCATCCTGCAGGTCTATGAAGAAGATGGTGGGAAAAGATTACAACCTGCCTCCATAAGATATTTTTTAAAACTCTTAAATAAGCTAATGATATAAAATAATTGGTAAGATTCGGAAATCACCACATAAACCACACTAATCTCAGTTAAGCAAGAATAGTTTATTGAATGCACATCCCAAGACTGATCAATTAGGAGCACACAAAAAAAAGACGTAGGAGACGTATTGTGGTACCAGATTGTTCTTAGGGCCGGTTATTATTATTTTTTTTAATTTTATTTTTACTTACTCACTTTATATCCCACTTACTGCACCTATCTCAGTTACCCTCTCCCACAATCCTTTTCCCTTACCCTCCCACTCCACTTCATTTCTGATCCAGTGGGGACACCCCTGGGTATCCTCTACCCTGGCAGTTTAAGTCTTTGAGAGGCTAGGTACTTCTTCTCATGCTGAGGCCAGACAAAGCAGCTCAGCTAGAAGAACAGGCTAAAGCTTTTGGAATAACCCCCACTCCAATTGTTTGGGATCCACATTAAGACCAAGCTTCACATCTACTACATATGGGAGGGGAGGTCTAGGTAGAGCCTGTATATGTCCTCTGGTTGGAGGTTCAGACTCTGAGAGCCTCAAGGGTCCAAGTTAAATGATTTTATTGGTCTTCTTGTGGAGCTCCTATCTCTTTCAGAGTCCATAATCCTCTCTGCTATTCTTCTATAAGAGTCTCTAGCATCATCCACTTTTTGACTGTGGGTGTTTGCATCTGTCTGAGTCAGCTGGTAGGTTGAGCCTCTTAGAGGATAACATGCCCCTGTCTGTATAACAGAGTATCATTAATAGTGTCAAGGATTACCATTTGCTCATAGGATGGGTTTCAAGTTGGTCCGGTTATTGGTTGACCATTCCCTCAGTCTCTGTTTCATCCTTCATGCCTGCATCTCATTTAGACAGGATAAATTTGGGGTTTTAAGTATTGTGGGTGGTTTGGTGTCTCTCTTGCTCCACTGGAGTTCCTTTAGATTCTATATGCCCAATGTTGTGACTCACAGCTGTGGGCACCCCTATTGATTCCCTTATCCAAGGTCTCTGTCTCTTTATGGAGATACCTCCTACCTCCTCAGCCCCCAATCAATTGCAGATTTCCATTCATTTTCATGGCCATCTATCCATCTCTCCTATTCTTCCCTACACATGATCCTGAACATCCCCCCAAAACCCTCCACATTCCCTCTCCCTCCCAGTTGCCTTTCTCCATCTGCCTCTAATTACTGTTTGATTCCCCCATTCTAAGTGAGATTCAAGTATCCTTGCTTGGACCTTCCTTTTTATTTAGCTATTTTGGGTATATGGAGTGCAGTTTCTACCTGTATTTTACAGTTAATATTCACTTATAAGTGAGTACATATTGTTCATGACTTTTTGGGACCTCACTCAGGATGATATTCTTAAGTCTCACTCAGTTCCCTGCAAATGTCATGTCTTTGTTTTTAAGTGCCCAATAGTATGCTATTGTGTAGATGTACCACATTTTCTTTATTCATCCTTCAGTTGAGAGACATCAAGATTGTTTCCAGTTTATGGCTATTACAAATAAAGCTTCTATAAACATAAGACTGTTTTCTTTATGCTGAATATGTACCATTGTGTATAGATACCACATGTTTATTAATAGCCATCTGATGAAGAACACCATGTAATTATCACTCCTCATCAAAAATGTTTCCCTTTACAGAAAAGGAATATCATCACACAAAACCACACATGAAAATAATACAGAGAATAACAAGAAATTTGAAGGTAAATGAATGGATCCTAAAAAAGATTATGTTAAAGGGGGTCATCAAGACCTGGAAAGAGAAATGCTCAATGTTCACTCTCATCTGTTGTTCCTGGATCTACATTCTCAAATGTGAGTAAACTAAATGGAGTAACCAAAGAAACAAGAAAAATAAAAGGGGGCCACAGTCTGGGGGAGAATGAATAAAAGGGAAATATCAGGACAGGTGATATGAAGTGGTAGAAGCCAATACAGAGCAAAAAGGAGGAATGAGGGACAAATAACAACATGGCCATTAGGATTCATATTATTTTATATTTACTTAAAGCATATATAATACATATAAGTCTGTGTACATATATTTTAAAAACTAAATCTTTCTCACTCAGTAGTAGAATAATGTATGTAATCATTCAGTCTCACCCTGCTTTATCTTGCTCTTAGGAAGATTAGCATGTAATGAGTAGAGAAGAGACTCAAACAATATCTCTTTTTTTGGAAGCAGTGGTAATTTGTCAAGCTTCATTTTTTGCCAGCCTAGATTAGAAGGCTTAGATTGACTTAACAGTTGTATACTATATTCTTAATTTGGTCATTCTTTTTATGCAAACAGACACACACACACACACACACACACATATATATATATATAAGTTTATATATATAAACTTATATTGACATATTCCATGAACTAAACAACTCTAGGCACTTTAAAAACATAATAAAAAATCTTGTGTATGTAGAGGCTGTCAAAAGTTTTCATGCTCCTTTTTTAAGCTGCTTGTTAGGCACAGTGAGATATGCTTAGAGAAGAGAGGTAAAATGTTTAGGGGTTGTATGATAAAATCTCACTCTTCGTGCAACTCTGCCCTGCAAGACTCATGGAAGCTTCATTGCATGCTGTCCATTCTGCTATCCATGGGGTTGGCATTAACCTACTGAGAAGGCTCTTAAGAAAAAGAAACCTCATGAATGTTTTACTTGAGCAGTTTTGATTCTGTCATAAGTTTTCATTCTTGTCTGGAGCTCATAACCCAGAATTTTACCAATAGATCTATATTTATGAAACTATGAATGAGCCAATCTTTAACTTGTGCATTGCAAATTTACACATACATATTCTAATACTTTTTGACTCTTGTTCTAGATATAGTGTTCTCTTTGTTCTTCATTGTTTGAAACACTTGTTAATTCTGAATTAGAGTAAAATATGTGATGTAGACACCACAATTTCTTTCTTTACTATCTTTCGTTCTTTCTTTTATTTATTTATTTGATTATTTATAAGTTATAGTTTTTAAGTTCTCATTTCTTTTAAAATATTTTATCTTTATTCATTTTGGTTCTAGGGATAGTGCACAGGGCTTCATACATATTAAGTAAAACCTTAATATTTTATACTGCCAACCCTTTGCTTGCTTTAATTTTTTTTTTTTTTTTTTTTTGGTATCTCACCATTTTTCCCTGGATGGCTTGAAATTGTTCTGTAGCTCAGACAGGATTTGAACTTTGGAGCTCCCTATCATAAACTCCAGCATAGCTAGTTTTACAGCCCTGTGCCACCAGATCTATCTTTAGATTTTCTTTTTAACTGATCAACTGATTTTCAGGTCAAGAATTGATAATTTAAACTAAGAATACAAACCATCATAGATGTTGGCTTTTGACCTATTGCCTCAACTGCCAAGGCACATTTTCATGACCATTTTTCAGTGTTAGAACTCAAAAGCATTTTTATGTCTGTTTTGTCATGCATGTAAAGCTACTGTACTTTTTCTTTTCTTTTTCTTTTGTACTATTGATTTTTATCATTGTTAAAAATTTTATGGCAGAAGAGAAGGTAGATGAAGAGTCTTCTTTCATTCTCTTTCTTAAGGCTGTCTTAATATTCTACCACTAGCAAACTACATTTGTTTCAATTTCTCATTGTTGCTCCACTTCTAGAATTAGAATGACTGTGTGACTTCAGCAGTGATTCATTTTAGTTAGTAAGAATCTGAGTATTCCCTTCAAGAGTTTTATTGCTTCTTCCTTACTGTTTGAACCTCATATTCTGTTTTCCATGTGATTGAGGTTTTCTTCCTTTATTTTTTTTTTTAATTTCAAGTTTCCCTTTTTCTCTCAGAACAGACATTGCAATGTTCAAAAAGGGACAAAGTCTTAGAAAATTTGAGGTGTTTTTCTGTATGAGATTTGTATTTAAGGACAGAGGCTCTTTTGTTTGGGCCTCCTAATTGTTTTTCTACTAATGCTGAGAGCCTTGGAATTCCATGAGCCTGTAGGTCTTTTTCTGGAACAGATCCAGTATTCACCTGGAGTTTGGAGTTTCAATTGCTTCCAAATATCTGAAGGTCTTATCCATGTTCCTATCTAGTCCAAAACCCAAGTCCACAGCTTCTACTGGAGAAAGATAGCAGATTACATGTAAAACTAAAGCAAAAAGTATGATACTGAGGTTAAGCAGTATCAAAGAAAAAGCAGTAAGGTACCAGAAGTATAGAGGAAATGGGTTTTTAAGTAACACAAAAGAAAGGATTATGGGAAGGCAGATAAGAGCCTAGTATTTTCATAACCCCATTAAAATATATGATAGAAAAATTGAGAATATAGTTGAAGAGGAAGGATAGTATGGATGGTAAATTATTAAGAAGGCATGAGGGGGAAAAGGGGAGGTCAAGGAACAGGAAATGGGTTAAATGAAGCTAAGAATAAATGAACAGCTCTTAAGTTATTAATAACTTATAAAAGATGAAAATTTCTTAATCTAACTTCAAAATAAAATATAAAAATATTCTATTAGAGTTACTGTACTGGCTGGTTTTATGTCAACTTGACACAAGCTAGAGTTACCACAGAGAAAGGAGTTTCAGTTGAGAAAATGCCTCCATGAGATCCAGCTATAAGGCATTTTCTCAATTAGTGATCAAGGGCAGGAGGTCCCCTTGTGGGTGGTATCATCTGTGGACTGGTAGTCTTGGGCTCTATATAAGAAAGCCAGCTGAGCAAGCCAGAAGAAGCAAGCAGGCCTGTAAGCAGCATTCCTCCATGGCCTCTGCATCAGCTCTAGCTCCTTGACCTCCTTGAGTTCCAGTCCTGAATTCTTTTTATGATGAACAACAGCATGGAAATGAAAGCTCAATAAACCCTTTTCTCCCCAACTTGCATCTTGGTCATGATGTTTGTGCAGGAATAGAAACCCTGACTAAGACAAATTGGTACCAGTGATGTGGGGTATTCCTGTGGCAACCTGACCATGCTTTGTGGAGGACTGTGGAAGGATATTGGAACTTTGAGCTAGAAGAGCCATTGGGATGTTAAGAGCTTTGTGGGGTCTTCTTTAGGATAATGTTGAGAACAGTGCAGAAGATGGGTGCCTGGCTTGTGAAATTTCAGAGGGAAGACTGAAGAATCTTACCAGGGCCATTGCTAGTTTGATTTAAGATTCTATGGTTTTGGTTAGCTGGGCCTGAAGAAATCAGCTGTGATTAACAAGATACCAGAACTACTAAAGCAAAACCATTATATTGCTGGGACTACTAATGCTGGTTAGCTGGAGCTAAGAAATTGGTGGAGATTAAGAAGAGACCAGCATCTTTGAGGTGAAATCTGGGACATGTTTTCTGAGAGCACAAAAAGGCTGTATTCCAGAGATAGCCAAGGTTGTACCTTGTGCTGTGGCTGGACTTGGTAATGTGTAAGAGTCACCCAAGTGGTACTGGTTTTGAAGACATGAATGGGTCAAAAAGAGGAGCTGAGACTTGGCACTGTGAGAAGCCATAGAAGGCCATTGGTGAAGGTGCAGCCTCAGTTGCAATTCCAGGACTGAAGGGGTCTTGCAAAGGAGGTGAGGCTTGGCACCATGAAGAGATACTATGAGAGGCCGTTGGTAAAACCTAGTTGCAAAGGAAGACAGCAGTGTTTTGGAGATTCCAGTACCATGAGATGACCACCAAGAACAGGAGCAGCAGTGGAGTACAGGCATCTGGAGACTAGAAGACAAGGTGTGTGCTACAAAGGGCAGAGCTGAAAAAGTGACTCAAGCCCTTGGAGGAATCCAGAAGATCGTGAGTGGATCCCAGACATTGGATGGTTGGAGTTTGATTTTGCTTTTGATTGTGACTGTGACCTGATATTTTTCCTTCTTGAAGAAAGAAGGTGTTTTAGTAGAGCCCACAGTTAAGAGACTTTTAATGGTAAAAAAAACTTTTGAATTCTAAGAGATTGGATATCTTTAAGTGGACTGAAAGGGTAATATGTAAGAATTTGCAAAGACTGTGGTACTTTTAAGGTTATTTAGATCTTGGGGATGAATAAGAAAGTAAGGGTTGACATTTAATAGTGATGTATTTGCATGTCAAGTTGACAAGGGATTAATTGTACTGGCTGGTTTTGTGTCAACTTGACACAAGCTCAAGTTATCACAGAGAAAGGAGTTTCAGTTGACAAAATGCCTCCAAGGGCAGGAGGTTCCCTTGTGGTTGGTATCATCTTTGGACTGGTAGTCTTGGGCTCTATATAAGAAAGCCAGCTGAGCAAGTCAGGAGAAGCAAGCAAGCCAGTAAAAAACATCCCTTCATGCCCTCTGCATCAGTTCCTGCTCCTTGACTGCAGGAATAGAAACCCTGACTAAGACAACTGTCTTATATGTCTTACAATGCATATATTGATGTCATTTGTATTAGTCAGGGTTCTCTAGAGCAACAGAACTAATAGAATGAATATCTCTATAAATATCTATATTTATTTCAATATTATACATATATAAATAGAAAGATAGATAGATAGATAGACAGATAGATAGATAGAGCTAGATTCATTAGAGTGGTTTAGAGGATATGGCACAACAATTCCAACAAAAGCTGTCTCATTATGCCAATTTCAAGAACCCAGTGGGTGTTCAGTCTTTGACTGGAAAGCTCATATAATTTTCAATATACACTGGAATTATGACATCAAGGGTCTTACCCAGATTATAGATATGCATAAATGGTCAAAGTATTGGAAATAAGGGACTGAGTATCAGCCTTAAATGAGACATCTTGATCACCCCATTACCCCTATGATTCAAGATGCAGAAAATATCACTAAGTGTCAGGAGCCAGGCCCTCACAGCCTCCCTGGAAATCTGCCGGGACCTCCACACTGTCCTTGGGAATCTGACCTTAGTGACTTTCTGAGAACCAGTTGTGTTTGTACAAGATAAGCTGGAGATGCCTGGAGCCAGGATCTTCACACCATTCCTGGGAATCTGACCCTATTGACCTTCTGAGAACTAGTTGTGTTTCCTCAAGACTAAACTGTCCTTCCCACCTCCTGGAAATAGATGGATCATAAAAGAGTTTGACACTGGATGGTCTGGCTTATTAAAATAGTTAAACCATGACAGCCAGAGGGCCATAAGCTTTCTTTCCCCCTCCCCTCTGCATTCCTTTTTTCTTTAAAAACTGCATGTGTCTGGAATAAACCTGAGACCTTGACAAAATTCTGCTCGGCCTCCCTCCTCTCTCTTGCCCATTTTTTTTCAGGCTCCGTCCTCCTCGACACCCCACAAATAACGGAGTCCCACTGGACGGGACAACTAAGAATGGGGGCCAAAAGGATATAGGTTCCCGAAAGTATGGAGAAGTGACAGGAAATGTCATCTACTAGAAATGATAAAGCTACCTCACTCATGTATTCCCAATAGCTGTGGCTATTGGGAAAACATGTCCAAAAGATGAAGTCATTGAAAATTGAGTCATACATATTAAGACACAATCTATTGGCCCTAGCTTTATCTGAGGAGCTATGAGCCTCTACAAACTATGGGAGGAGAAAATTTGAGAAGTTTTTGATAGCTCATTCATTTGTAGGTTTTATAAATTCCAATAGATCGTCTTACAACTATTCACAAACGAGCAGCAGTTACTGGACTCAGTGAATCCTAGAAAACTGAAGAAGGTGAAGTTAGGGTGAGACAGAGACCTGATAGGATGGGTTGTGGGGAGACTTGGCAGAGGAAATAGGGAATATATATAATCATACTCTCACAAAATTCTGAATAATAAAGAAAAATGTAACACAAATATATCATGAATTGTGAAAGTCAATGATTCACTGCTCTTAAAGATAATGATTTGTTGTTGATGTTTGCAGCAGTACGGAAGTCATTCTCTCAAATGGTGTAGCATGGATTCCATATGCTTCAACAGATAGCTCTCTCTATATACGATCATATGTGTGGCTCTTTTTGTGATTAGTAGGTCATAAAATAAACAAACCCCAATCAAAATGATATGAAGTTATGATAAGTATTGAGAGGTGGCCAGATGGGTTTTAGCTGGGGTAGAAGGAGGATAAGGGAATGAGGAAAACTGATGTGACTGGATTTATTATATACATGTGTGTACATTTCAAAGAGCAATAAAATATTTTGGAAAATGATCAGGCTAAGTAGAAAAATTATTCCAAATGTACAGATGAGAAAAATTAATTATGAAGACCACAGCAAAATTCAAAGCAACAGAATCAAATCAGTAGCTTATTGCTATAAGTTATTTGTTCCAGGTCCCAGTGCCAATCATCCAGCATTCTAATGTCTATTACCAGAAATACAAAGATAATTATATCTTCCTGCTTTCTTTTGTTCTCAGCACTAAATTAAGACCGTTAGATGATTGCCTCTTGTCTTAGTTTCCTTTTTCAGTGTTACAATAAACACCATGAACAGAGGAAGAAAAGTTTTATTTCAGCTCATAGATGTAGTCTGTCATGAAGGGAAGGTAGGGTAGGAATCTGGAAGCAGACACTGATGCAGAGGCCATGAATTAATACTGAGTATTAGATTGCCCCTCGTGGCTTGTTCAGCCTGTCCTCTTACAGCACCCAGCACCACCAACCTAATAATTGAATGATCTACAATAAGTGGGATTGCCTCCCCTCAAACATCAAGCAAAAATGCACCATGGGATTTCTCATAGACTAATCTGGTGGTGGTATTTACTCAATAAGAGTTCCCTCTTCCAAATTGACTCTATTTGTGTCAAATTTACATAAAACTTACCAGAACACTTCCAAATGTTGAAACTGGAGCTCTCCTCCCACACTTCCTCTTCAAAAAAACATAGCTTAGCCTAAAATATTATAGGCTTTAGGAACCTCTGTTTTATGATACATGGCACCACTAGCTCTGATTCTAGTACAAAGCATGATTTTTCTTCTATTGAGTGACCTGGATCCAATCAAACAGCTTAGTTACTACCACAGCAATACAATTATAACACCCTTAGGGATATCTTGCATTGTGGTTGATAGTCATAGCTACTAGGTGGGACCTTCGCTTACCTACCCTTCCCCCTTTCAGTTTCATAGTACCTTCTGGCACTCTGGAAGCTAACTACAAGAAGAAGTCTTTTATGTTAGATTCAACTCAAATAATCTGAATTCTGTGTCGGGAGTGTTTGATAGAGAATGAGCAGTAGGTAATGGGAGGAGTTTGAAAGATGAGATGTTGAAAGCCTTGGATGGAGGATAGTGAAAGTGGAAGTAATGTAACTATATTTCAATTAAAATATTTTTAAAATGTAAAAGAACTGAAAAATAGTTGACTTTGTTTCCTGCTTATTGCTTCAAAATAGAAATTTATCCATTCTAAGAAGTTTTATTTGGAAAATAACTGAATAATCAGTAAAATTCACATTCACTAAATTGCCTAGTCTTGATATTGAAAAAAAAATTCAAAACACAGTTCATTCTATAAGAACTCTGTTGAATAATGGAAATGAATTTCTGTGATGACATGACTCTGAATAGTTCTCAATATTCTGTGAATGCATCCAATTCTAAGATTTTTGTTGTTGTTGTTGACAAGAATTTCAATTCTCTGGAAATGTTCCTTATAGTTTTGCTTTGGTTTCTAGGGTTGATACCATTTCATGTTCAATTGATTTTCATGTTGCTATAAGTTCATGTTAACATTAATCATATACATGGGACATCAAATACTATGCTTATGCTAAAGAAATCTGGAATCAGAAAGAGGACTTCAGCTTCCCGTACTCATTTGCTCATTGTTGGTAATTTGACGATTTTCTTAATATTTTAATACATGAGCATGAAAATTAAGATATTTATTGTGTATCCACTACAAAATTGTGATAAGAATTCATTACTACTCCACGTGTTTGCTAAACTTGAACTAGGATGCTATATGGCAAATTTATTGCCATGAGGTTATTGGTAACATGTGAATTAAAAATTGATAATATTCTCTAAAAATTTGAAGATAAGAACCCTTCTTTAATAATTAGCACCCAAGCACATCTGATTATCTGACAGCTAATTTGATTAATATTAAATATAATTCAGTCTCTTTTGTCTAACAAGATCCATTTGCTAGATTGATTTCCTCATAACAAAGAAACACAAACATATTAATATATTATTCACTAAATACTACTCACATGGCAGGCAGAGTGAAATGAGAATTCTGAAATAACAAGAATAATAAAAAAATGAAGTGTACATTCTGGATGGAGCATCAGTGTGACATAGTGTACCTGAAATGACAGATGTCCACATGGTGCTACAGAGTGCAGAAGAAGATCATTTAAATCACCAAGGTATTCTTTGAGAATACCAAGAATAGCCATGAGCTAAGACTTGAAGAAAGAACTATAAAGGTTAAAGAAAAACATGAAGCCAGCACTTTTGTCAAAGGAAACTGTATGAATAAAAGAATAGAACTGTGAAATAATATATTGTATGAGGTACTTTGTAAGAAATGTGTGCTGTAAAAGAGCAAGAAATGAATCTATATCTATAAAAGAGGCTCAATTCATTAGAAGTGCAGATGAGTCATGCTTATGAATTTAGACTTAATCATTTAGGTAATAGGAAGCAATTGAAGAATTGAAGGAGTAGAAAATGAGACTTTGACAAATTGTGACTTAATGAACTTCACCTTCATCCATACTACCCTTAGTAACCCCAATAAAAACATATTGCTTTAGAGAGATGGACTTTTGATTCCATCATTAGGTTGCCTGTCAGGAGTTTCCTTTCTTGGGTGTGTATACATGTGTTATAACTCCTCAGTTAAAGCCAGCCACACAAAAGATAGAACAAAAACTATTTCCTTACCTTAATTATCTCATTTATAACATTCTATACTGGCTTTACAGCAGCAAACAAGGCAAAGATTTTGTTTTTCTGAAGTTCAATAATGTATTGAAGGAAAATGTTTAATTGGCCACTTAAGTGAGGAGGGTTATTTATGTTTGGTGTTTTATTTCCTAACTAAGTCCTCTGAACTGCAAATTTAAGGACTAAGAACAAAGATGATTGGACTTCCTTGTCATAGACTGTCTGCCAATATGAGTTGCTTTGCTTTGCACATTGCTGAACAAACAGTTCACCTAGAGAAAATACTTCAAGTTTATGCAACCCAGTCTTTATTTTCACTGTCACTGACGTCACATAGGTGAATAAAAACAAATTTTCATAAGGACAATTGCAATACTATTACTAAAATAAGGATAGAATGATGCTATATGACTAAATCATCAAGGAAAATGACTATGGTGCTTTAAGAAAAAAAAGTTTTCAGCATCATATACGGTGCTAGAAAACATCTATGATGAAATTTTCTTCATTATTGAGTATTAATTCTAGATTTACTCTTGTAGCCTAAAGTGGTAAATGTTTGTTTACTGTAAATTTGGTTAATTCTGCCAATACTAAAAGCACATGATGTGCTTTATACCTTGTAGATCACTGGCTGGCTCTACATCAAACTCAGATAACACATGCTCCATTTTTTTTATTTTATAAACTAAAACAGCTTTAAATGGTCTTGTAGAAGGTAATTACAGTGGCTAACCTGATATATCTGCTTCTATTAGTTTCTAACAAGCCCAAAAGTTCAGTTGAATGTCTGGTCCAACACAGTGTAAGGAGAAAACCAGCTCCACTGTGTTGTGACCTACAGCCATAACATAAAATAAATGAATAAATTAATTAATAAGTAAATAAATCAATTAATAGATAAAAATTAAATAGTTAAATATAGATGCTTTTTATACATGTCTATATCAAACTAATAAGTAATAATGTATACAAATTTATGAAAAATGGAATCAGAAGCCACTTTTATAGCAACAAGTCCCTTTAAAACAACATTTAGAATACAGTTTTGAAATATTTTTCAGAAAACTGTAACTTGACATTTTTGAAATTGACTTTTAAAATGTAGATCCACTTATATCATGTTTCCCATGGAATGCTGCCAAAACACCCCTGACTGTGTAAGGAAGGTGCCAATTTCTTCTGCAAGCTCTGTATGTTGTCAGTGTCCTGGTCACCTCCAAATAAGCTGTAGCTGATCCTAGTAGATACAGACTGCATCTCTGTGTGGTTTGCAGAACTTGAAAAAAACATTGATTGCTTTCAATAAGCAATACATAGACTAAAAATATGTAAATGTTATAATTATTATTTTGGGAAATAATAATTGGAAACACTAAAAAACATGTTTACTTGTCTCATTACATATCTCATAACAATATCATTTACCTTACCCTAATAATAGAATGAATCTTTGATAAATGAGATAGATAAATAGATAGATGTATAGATAAACAGAGATAGCTAGCTAGATGATTAATAGATCTATAGATAGATGATTGATAGATCTATAGTGTTGTGTATAATATATATATATATATATATATATATATATA
>JADRCH010000004.1:26215556-26251576 GCA_019843965.1 Rhynchomys soricoides | reverse complement strand
TGATTCTTTGTTCTCACCCCAAGATTCCTGAGTCTTGTGTCTGGCTTCTGGCAGGAATCTCTTATTTAGATTTACTGAAAATTGCCACAGAGAAGGGAATTTGAAAAGAAGCACAATTGTGGTACTGAATCACAATCATCTCACTTTCTACTCTTTGGTGTGTGTCCTCATTTGTGTATAGGGAGAGCAGCTGTGCAGGGTATTATAACTGCTAAGGGAAAGCGCACCAATATTCCCTTAACTACAGATTCTAGTGAAGCAATTCCCTTAAAGGCTGATGCTGTGCTGAGTCATGTTTTGTACTTCCATACTTGGAACATGGAGTATCTGTTTCCTAGCAACAGTACCCAGTGATATGTCACTTGACTAGTCCTCAATTTAATGACCTCCACTGAGGCATCTGCTTTAGATAATTTGAGACAACGGCTTAGAACGGGAAGGTACAGCTAATCGTTTCTTGTCATTTGTAGCTGCCCTTACACAATAAAAACCACTATCTTCTAGGTATGCCTGACTGTATACAGCAGATTCAGTGAAAGTGATTAGGGGAATCTGGCTCTTTTCACATCTCACTCTTATTGCCAATTTTGTTTCTGACTTTCTCAACTTTACTTATCCTAACAAGCATTTCATTAGTAATTCAGCTCTGTTATTCATAACTTGTTGTTTTTCAGCTATTACCCTCTCAGCCATCCTCGAATCTTGGTCACAGACATGCATTTGACTTATTGCTTCAAGAATTGACTCTTACAAAATTTATTTCCATTGTATTATATAGATGGTTCTATCAAAAGAGAAAAGTGCTAACAACCCATGTCCTAATGCAGGATTTTCCAGATCATGTTTTGGAATGCACAGCTCAGTTACTGCTGCAGCTGATGCTGTACAGAAACACTTTGCTTATTTTCTTGGATAACTAGAATGACACCTTCTTCACTGTATTTTTTTTTAATTCTTATTGTCTCTCAAATTACTTCTCTCTATGAAGTTTTATCCCTAGAATTTGCCTCTTGGTGATGGCACTTTTCAGGATCAATTTGAGTATGTATTGATGGCAAATAATAATCATGAACTAGCAAGAATAGTATCATACTATTTATACCCAGTAGGTTTTACATTTCAACAATTACAAAAATATCATAAATAATAAATACATATTTCTTGCTTTCTGAAGCCCTGAAACACAAAGAATGTTGTGCCAGCATGTTCCATGCCCTGTGAGAACTAAGCTCTGGACAGTTAATCATCAACTTCTCATTCTGCTTTTTCTGTGTCTCTTTACATCAGTAATCTCACTTACAAAATGTCTTATCCCCTAACTTGTTCCAACGTGATCACCAATAAAGAATTTTTGGTAATTTAAGTTCATGGACTTTGAAGAGATATAAACATTAAGACTGTATCATTCAGCATTCTACATGTTTTTCAGACATTTGAATGTGTATGTGTGTGTTTGTATGTGTGTGTGTGTGTGTGTGTGTGTACGTGTGTACAATTAACAACATATTTAAGGATGCTTACTTTCTATTTTTTTCAGGTACAAGTTAAGTCATTAAAACATAAGAAAGACATGTCACAGAATATATCCAAACAATGTCATTAGAAAACCATGTTAACACAATTCAAAATTTACGTTCTGTGACCCAGACCCAAAAAGACAAATATGATATGTATTTGCTTATATGTGGATGTCATTTGTTAAGTCCTTGATAACTATGGTATAGTCCAGGAAACCACAGACTTTATGCATGCAGTAATGGTAACGGCAGAATGGAAGACTCCCTAAGAAGAGGGAATAGAAAAGCTAGTTATGGAAGGGCAGGGTTGGGTACCTGAACAGAATGATCAAATAGTTAAAGAGAGAGAAATGAGGTGAAGCAAGAAATACAGAGGAGGACAGCTTAAACTAAGTCACATTTGAAGGATTTTATGGAAACTTAGTATAGTAGATACTTCCTAACATATAAACATATAAATGGATATAAATGGATATTACCATAGAGACTCCAGTACTGTTAATGAAATATATCTAATTGAAATCTTGGCCAGCTCCATCAACTGAAAGCAAGGACCTGTTGCTGAGAACAATACCTATACAACCAACTGAACATAGCAATGTATAGCCTACTGGTGTCTACTCTTCATCCCTATGAACTAGTATTCATGTTACTGAAAGTATTCTTCATCCTTGAAAATTAAATAGGGAAACACCAACCCAGATACATGCTCTTTGATCAACAATGGTTACCTGCCCCTAAAATCACTAGTGTAATAGTGGCACAAGTTTATTTCGTATTTTGTTTGTTTTTGTTTTTATGTTTGCTTTTTAGTAACCAACCAATATGTGACTGAATCCAAGACTTACTTTATGAAATGGAACCGATCCACAACATTGCTAAGTGGCCAAGAACCTGAGACTAGATAAGACAGAGACCTAGAGGAAAAACAAGTACTACCCTTCTGTTATAGGGACATAGCAAAAAACAAACATTCCAAATGATATTCTAAAATTTTCATAGATCAGTGTCTAGTAATAGATGGGAGTATAGAGACCCACAGCAGGACAATGTGAAGAGAGTAAAATACCTTTGAACACCTGTCCTGAATAGGACATGTTTGTGAAATCCTGATGCTCAGGGCTCACAGAATTATGCAGAAGAGGAGGTACAATAACTTTAAGAGCCAGAGGTCCTGGAATACAGCAGGACTGACACACAGATAAAGTCACGGAGACTGTGGCATCATGTGCAGAGCCTCTACAAGTGTGGATCAGATGAGGTTCCAGCACCAGGAAGGAAAGTGTATATGAGCCTCACCCCTAACCTTGACTCTATCTCACAAACAAAAACAAAATCCTACTTGCAATACAAACTACACTTAGGTGGGACCCATGCTCAGAATGATGCTCACATTTTCAGTCTCAAAATCATTCCAGCCTTCAGTACAGATTCAAAAGGAGGTATTTTTGTTTCTATTGCAAATATGATTTTCTTTTCTGCTAAGTTATACCATGTAAGGGAAAGAAGCTGATAAAATGAGTGAGAAGAACAGGGACAGAGCAAGGAAAAGAAGAGCTCTCAGGCTGAGAGAGCCAGCACCGGGACCCTGAGAGACCCAGAATTGGGGATTGGGTCCTGGACCAGCTTGACCTGAGGTAAGAAGAGGCTATGTGCAAGAGATATTGCTGAGAAGAGTGGAGAAACAGCAGAATGTAAGATAAGATTTTAAGAAATAATTTGAGGGTCTGGGAAGGTATCTCAGTTGTTAAAGTTACTTGTGAAAGCAAGCAAGAGAGGGAGGTAGACCTTGAATTTGACATTGCTCTGCATTTCCTGTCCCAAGATAACCAAAAGAAATTAGGGAACTAAATGTGACAGGCATCCCAGGATAAGGTGCCAGTTCCAAGTATGAAAACAAACATTTCAAATGCCAACATTTTTTTTTTAATTCACTGATTACAGACAAAAGATTGAAACACCAATAACGTCACTTCATATCTGCCTGTCACTGAGTTGCTTTTATCTATAAATTTTATATCCAAGGACTACAGGGACAATGCTCTCAGCACATTTTGGTTTTGATTCATCTGACGTGTAAAGAAACCTCATGGAAGCTTGCTATACCAAGTTTGAAGGGTGTGAATTACTGAGATCTTGTCAACACCTCTCCACCTTTCACAAGCCAGGAATTGATTCAGTAGATGAACATAATGCCTTATTTGCAAGAAAAACTGTTTTAAAAAATTGATGATTTTGAAGTTAAAATCTATTCAATTTAATATTATTAACAATAGATAATGTGAAAAAATACACTTTTAAAATATCATCTGAAATAACTCTTGAAAATAGTAACTTCAAATATTGTAGCTGACATAGAAATTCATTTAATCAGCAGTCTCAAATGACTTAAGCATCCATTTTCCTTTACATTTTCCTTTCTTACTTTAGCACAGTTTAATATTGTTATTATCATCATGTACAGGGATTGCATATTTATTATGTACATTCCTGTATCTGTCTAAACATGCTTCTTAAATTTAAAACATCCTAACTTCTGCATGTGCATTTATAGGCATGGGAACATCAACAATTGTGTATAGACATCTGATGACCTCATGTGAGGATTCTCACCCACCACAGTGTTTGAAACAGACTCTTTGGGTTCCCAACTATATAAGCCACACATTCTGCCCTTCTGGATGTTTCAAGGATTTTCCTGTTTCTGTCTACCATCTAGCACTAGAATT
Organism: Rhynchomys soricoides; assembly: GCA_019843965.1. NCBI lineage: Eukaryota > Metazoa > Chordata > Mammalia > Rodentia > Muridae > Rhynchomys > Rhynchomys soricoides. The sequence continues at coordinate 26,247,330 of JADRCH010000004.1, read as the reverse complement.
ATAGATGGTGCCACTGTGCTTCACATTACAGGCTTCTGGGATGTGAATACATCCTCAAACTTATGATTTATCTATTCTACATAAGAAGATATTTAGTGCAAAACTCAAGATGTCCTCATTCTTAATAGCTGAGTATTATTCCATTGTGTAAATGACCCACATTTTCTGTATCTATCCTTCTACAGTGAGACATCTGGGTCATTTCAAGCTTCTGGCTATCACAAATAAGGCCGCTATGAACCACACTCCAGAAGAGCCAACAAGTAACTGAAAGAGTCAGATGCAGATATTTGCACCCAACCAATGGACAGAAGTTGCTGACCCTTGTGGTTGAATTAAGGCAAAGCTGGAAGAAGCTGAGGAGGAGGCCAACCCTGTAGGAGAACCAGCAGTCACAATTAAACTGGACTCCAGAGATCTCAAACACTGGACTGCCAAACAGGCAGCATCCACCAGCTGATATGAGACCCCCAACACATATACAACAGAGGATTGCTGGGTCTGTGTTCAATCAGAGATGATGCACCTAACCCTCAAGAGACTAGAGACCCCAGAGAATTAAGAGGTAAGATGGTGTGGAAGGTAGGGGTTAGGGACATCCCCGTGGAGACAAGGAGTGGGGAGGAGGTATAGGAATGTGGAACAGTTGGAGGGTAGACTGGGAGGGGATAAAATCTAGAGTGTAAAAATAAATGAATAACTAATAAAAATTATTACTTATAAAAGAAAAAACAAAAAAAGAAGATATTGCCATAGCCTAAATGTTAGGATATTTGAGGTTAGAGGTAGCATATTTCTTAAAACTCAAATAAATATTTTAAAATAGAAATTTTAATAAGAAATATGCTACCTCTAACTTCAAATATTAATAACATACTAATAAAGATAAATTAAAATGACATACTTAATAAATATAAGTAAATACACTATCATATATCACTCATGCTTAATATTTTATATATGAGTATTCCATATTTTGTTTCAGTTATTATGTACTGTAAATAATAAAAACAATTCCTAATGGTAAACAAACAACACAATGTTCTCACCAGTGTGTTGAAATGAAATTTCACCACAAGAACAAAACTGGCCTTTTATCATTTTTATTTTTTTTTGTCTTGTGGGTGTGAACATGACTATACTTTTCTATAATATTATCTTATTTATTTAGTGACTTTTAGTCTAGATGCTATACAAGAATTCTAAGTGAAAATGATATACACTGCATATACAAAATACATTACAAAATTATTACTTCCCACAACTCGGCTTCTTAAGACATATATTGTAGATGTCATATATAAACAGTGTGAAAGTTGGAGTCACATATATCCACTGTGGTGATAGTAGACTTCTCATGAGAAGTTTTATCCTGATATAATTAGTCACCTGAGAGAGGCATATTGTCTTTTTCTAGTCATTGTTTTTGTATATTTGCTATATCAACAATTGTTGTATTGCCTGAAACACTATCATACAACACATGATCTTATAATAGTTGACTAGAAGGGAAAATAGAGGGCATCCTCCTTAGGTAACCCCTCATCAGAAATAAGTAATAAATAAATAAATAAATAAATAAATAAATAAATAAATAAAAATAAAAGAGTGCCCTCTGTTGGCTCTTAAATATATATGTAGTACTGTGAGTGAGTTCAATCCTTGAAATTCTCATTAGACACTGGGACAAAAATACATTTTCTATTTCTATACAATAATTTATTTGGGGATATTTTGTTACAAGAGTCCCTTGAAAGCTCTAACTAGTAGGAAAGTCTGTATGGCTTTCTACAACATTTATTCTTTCATGAGGTGGGCAGGCAGGCATCAAGAATTAGTATGACTAATGTCACACTTTCCTGATGATAAAAGAAAATATGTGTTTGCCTCCTCAGTTTCTCATGGTTGGTGGCCACATTTTTCCCTTGGATTATAGATGTCCATTCCAAATTCTACTCTGACTACACATCGTCTTCGTTCAACATGTATGTTTCTGAATACAAGATTTTTTTTCTTCCAAAGATAAAATTTTTGCTGGAGTTAAAATAATACTGAATCTGATATGAATCCTTTAAGTTTAATTATAGTAATACAGATCTTATTTCTAAAAAAATTCATTGTAAGATTAAAGACAAAATGAATTTCAAAACTAAATTCAACTAACTACAAAGTAGAAGGAAATAGAAGTGAGACTGTTCATAGAATAAATAAATAAATAAATAAATAAATAAAACGAACAAATATGTAGAAATAAACACATAGTTGTCCAAGGTTCTTTAGTTTACATTTATAAATGAAAGTTGTATATTAACATATCAAAACTGATACTGTCTGTCATAATCGCACCATATTACATTCTTTAGAAAGCATTTTCCGAGTCAAGTTTAAATTACTTAATATCAACTTAACTTTCATTCTGAAAATTGTTATTTATGTTTGATAAAAATTTTAGAATCTATTCTTTTTGTTAGTTTGGTTTGGTTTTGGTTTTTTTTTTTTTGTTTTGTTTTGAGACAGGGTTTTTCTGTGTCACCCTGGCTGTCCTGGAACTTACTCTGTAGACCAGGCTGGCCTCAAACTCAGAAATCCACCTGCCTCTGCCTCCCAAGTGCTGGGATTAAAGGGGTGCATGCACCACCACTGCCCGGTTAGAATCTATTCTTTAAAGCCAATATTATTACAAGGTTAATCTTATATTTTTTGTGGTATAAACTAATACCACTTTGTTACATCAAAATAAAAAATAAAGTTGATTACCAATGTGGTGGCATTCATAGTTGGGAACCCAAAAAGTCTGTTTCAAATATGGTGGAAGGTGAGAGTACTCACACGAGGTCATCAGGTGTCTATACACAATTGTTGATGTGTCCATGCCTATAAGCACACATGCAGAAGTTAGGATGTTTTAAATTTAAGAAGCATGTTAAGACAGATACAGGAATATACACAATAAATATGCAATCCCTCTACATGATGATAATAATAATATTAAACTGTGCTGAAGTAAGAAAGGCAAATGTAAAGGAAAATGGATGCTTAAGTCATTTGAGGTTGCTAATTCAAAGAATTTCTGTGTCAGCTACAATATTTGAAGTTACTATTTTCTGTGTTTGAATATTTGGGAAGGTTTGGGAATTTTGGCCTTTTTATGTCACTGGAGGTGAGATTCCATATTTTAAAGCCAGCCATTCACAGTTAGTTTCTCTTTCCCTCTCTCCCTTGTTACTTCCCACCCCCTTTCTTGTTGTTGACTCAAGTGTAAGCTCTAAGCTACAACTCTTAATACTTTGCTTTTATGTTAGCTGCCTGCCATGAACACTATGTGCCAACCCTCTGAAATTGTAAACAAGCTCTTCATTAAATTATTTCCTTTATAAATTGCCTTGCTCACAGTGTACTGTTGTGTTAATAAAAATATGACCAAGGAAGCTAAGAAATAAATAGTGTTGTTTAAAGCTTTCTCTTGACTACGCAAAAAATTTGGAGTTGCTTAACAGACTTCAAAATAAGCTAATATAAAAAGACACCTGTCACTTCCTATTTCTCCAGAATCGCTTGTCTCTGCATTATAGATATGCATATTCTCTCTTTTCAATCTTATGCCAGGAACTGACACCAGGGCTTTTGTATGAAGTCACATAAATGAGGTATAGTTATATCTAAGGAGACAAAGAATTTATTCTATATATGGTGAATCCTTATGCACTTTTTTCTATGACCTGGGTTAAACTCCAGGGGTAAAGAAATCAATAAATTGTTCAGGAATACACAGAAGTTCCCATTTTTATCCTTGACTAGATATATTCTATGAAAATGTATATTGCTGACATCAGCTAAAACTTGGTTTACTATGAATGGACCTTCTTGGGTTTCTCAATGTACATTCTTAAGCAAGAACACTACCTGAAATAGAATTAAATTTTTACTACTAAATAAAAATTAAAATATTGGAGATTACTTTTTTTCTCATTTTATGGTACTTGATTAAACTTTTTCATGTAATTTTAATGCAATGTGAGTATAATTGTGTATTTTGAAGTTTAAGCCATTGTACAATAAATTTTCAATTATCTTGCTAGTTGTGCTCTCATCTACAAATATGCCCTCAAAACCTGAGAATGATAATTAATTTATTAATTTATTAATTTATCGTATAAATAAGTATATTATTAAAACAGTTTTTGCTAACATTTTTTCATTTAAGTCAAAACTGACTATAATTTCACAAAACATTTTTCATTCAAGACAAAAAATAAAAACAAAAAAAACAAAATACATCTTCATTAGTAATAGGATATTCTATTTAAAAATCTAAAACAAAACAAAATTAAAAGAACTAAATATTTCATTACCATAGACAGAGAGTAATATAGACAGAGGAGGTCATTTCAATAAGGAAAATTTTGTAAGGATCATATTTGCAAAACATTCAAAAGATGTCAGGAAGAAACAGGTTGTCATTAATGGAAGGATTGGAAGGGAAAAGCTAACTAGTTGTGAGGGAATGGAATGAGCTAGGAGGAACTAGGATTTTTCAGTAAGTGGGAAATGCATACCTTCATCTTCAGGTGATTATTATAAACTTTCACTAAACTGAAGTCTGGGAAACAGACTAAGTTTTGATCAAATCAGGTTCCAAAATACTCCATCCATATGACTCAAATGAAAAAGTAGCTGAACTAATGTTTTATAAGAACATGAATGGAAATTTGGAAGGACTGTGTCTAATCTTGTGATAAACATGTGAGTTATCAATGAATCTAATTAATTAGGGAGAATGGTTATTCACAGTTAATCATTTTAAAAGTATGTTATTTATTTTAATGTCATCTTTTTTATTAGTCATAAACTAGTCATAAAATTATGTTAGAAAGAATGAATTCATGCCAGAATAATTTAGGATTTCACCCCTCATGATAAATGCTCAAAGTTGTTGACAAATGCTGCCTCACAGGACTTCATAGAATGTTGGAATGAGTATCTTCGTTGAACAAGCATAAGCTTAAAGCATGGCTAATGTAACTAAGAAAATATATTTTCAATTTTATTAATTTTAACTCATTGGGTGTTATTAGATTTAAAATTGAAAACTGATAATTTTGTTAGGTTTACATGAATTGTTTTCCATTTATTATTTATTTATTTATCTATTTGTTAATTCACTTTACATCCCATTCGAAGCCTCCTATTCCTCTTCTTCTTCTCACAGTCCCTTCTCCATAGCCCCTCTCTGAGAAGGGGGAGAGGGTGGTACCTCAAGTCACTTCTGAATTAGGCATATCCTCTCCCACTGAGTCCAGAAAAAGGCAGCCGAATTAGGGGAACAGAATCCACAGAAAAGCAACAGAGTCAAGGATCTGATCAAACTGTGGGGAGACCTTCATGAAGACCAAGTTGCACATCTACTGAATTTGTGCAGGGGTTGGGAAGCTAGGTCCAGCACATATATGCTCTTTGATCATTGCTTCAGTCTCTGGGAACCTCCAAGGATTCGGGTTGGTAGACTCTGTTGGTCTTCTTCTGGAGTCCCTATCCCCTTCAAGTCTTTCCCCCAACACTTCCACAAATCTTCCCGAACTCCATCTAATGATTGGCAGTAGGTCTGTACATTTGTTTTGGTCAGTTGCTGGGCAGAGTTTCCTGGAGGACAGTTATGCTAGGCTCTTATCTGCAAATATAGCAAAATATCATTAGTAGTGTCATGGTTCTTGGCTATGAAATGGATCTCAAGTTAGGCCAGTCATTGATTGTTCATTCCTTCTGTCTCTGCTCCATCCTTGTCCCTGAACTTCTTGTAGGCAGGTCAGATTTTCAGATGTATATTCTTTGGGTGGACTGGCTGAGAGTCCATTGAGAGTCCTGCTGGGAATATGCCTCAGACATTTCCCCAAATTCTACTTTATAAACTAAAATGTCTTTGAATTTTCTATATTCTCAAGGATGACCTTGAATACCTGAACTCTCTGCCTCTACCTCCTATGTGGCTTAAAACATAAATAAAAAGTACAAGAATTCAACCATTACACAAATAAAAATAATTTCAGAAAGAGTCTTTATTTTCTGTAGGGACTGGTGTCCTAACTTGTTCAACACCTACATTCTTGTTCAAGGTCATTATCTGTAGTAAGGTTTCAAAACTCAGAACAGATTTTTCTAACATTTGTTGAATTTCATATCATCTACTTATTTTTCTAAATATTCACAACTGTATAAGAGAAATAGAAAATTGTATGTGTCACTAAATTTCTAAATTCATTTTTATTGGATTATTTTATTTGATAAAAAATAATTTAAAAAAGCCTGTATTGTATATCTCATTTTCAGTTTAAAACTTGAAAAATGGGCACAATTCTTTTATCATAATGTATATAAAAAGCATGTATTAACACCCCTAGCTTTATCAATATCTAAAGCATCTATATATCTAAAGTATATTAGGTATCAATATATGTTTTACATATATTCATTATACTATAAGTTTCATAAATAAATCATTATATTAAATTAGCTTAGGGTTAAGCCAGAATTTCAAACAATTTCTCAAAATGACCTAAAAATATATTTGTTATTATATATTACACATTTATGCAACATAGTAATCTTAGAATTGACAATTTTAGAATAAATGTCAGTTCTGAAGAGCTTTGATGATGGTCCGTATTATAATCATTTCATATATTTGGACAGTTTTAATTTGTATACAAAAATAAACAAATGCATAAAACACAGGAAATCAATGTAACATTTAATAATGTAAAATTATGTATTAGATAGACATTTGGGAACAAATTTTATTTTATCAACTGTAAATTTTGGTATTTATGCTTATTTTTTATATCTATATGCTTTAAATCATTTAATTTATTTTTTTTTAGGGAAAAAAGAAGTCCAAAATCAGAAAATAATTTCAGGAAGGCCTACAGCTTAGGTGAATTACACAGCACAGGAAGTTATGACCTTCATTATAGTCTGGTTTTATCCAGCTTCAGTTTGTGCCATTGGGTGAATTAAGTACTGTGAAGGCGTAATGGTAATTTTCTCAGAAGTTTTTCATGCTATTAGTCTAATTCTTCTCCTTCTCCTAATTCTCAGCCTCTTCTTCCTTCTTTTCCTGATCTACTTTCTCATTCTCCTCTCCTCCTTCTTATCCTCATCTTATTCTTCCTCCTTCTACCCTCCTCTTCCTCCTGCTCCTTTTCTTCTTTGTTTGTATGTGAGAAAGGAAACTTGTTATTCAAAACCATAGACTAGTCAGTAAAGTGTTTATGGATTTTAAATGATGATCCAATCACATGGTTATACCAAAAGTTCATTTGGTTTTAAGGAAAATTTCTATGTTTTGGGATAATAATCCCTCTACTGCTTGAATTCTAGGTCAAGTGTGATGTATCTTGTCTCTACTTCACAGTTAGTATGTTAGTTTCTACTACATACCTGTGTTCTTCTCTCTCTTTTACTTGGAAACAAAACTGAACAACTGAGTAAAAATAAAAGTTCATAGGATCATATCAATGATCTGAACAGTGTATAAAGCATTTGAAACTTACTGTTATCACTTGATATTTAGCAGTTAATAAGTTTTGAAGCCCAATATCAAAGGTCTCTCTTATTTACATGGGGCATCTAAATCATTCATCCTACAGATGAGGCATACCCTGATATTCAGAGGTTAAGGTTTACCTGGTTTCGTACATGATGCTAAGGCCTTTTATCAATACACACCTTTCCCTCACTGTCATGTCTTCATGTACCAAAAAGCAACAAATTGCCAAAAGAACCTTAGCTAAGAGTGGAAATTTGTGTGCCCTTCCCTCATCTATTTTGGGGCATCATATGGCTTGATCCATACAGACCTTATCCATGTAGTCATAGTGGCTATGAATTTGGGTATGCAACAGTGTTGAAATGTCAACAAAATGCTGATTCCTACTTTCCATAAATCTATAGTCTATGCAGTCGTCTGCTTTTCTGTTATTCTGGAGGGTTTTATGGATTTTCTATTTTTATTTCACCAGATGTGTTTCATTTATTTCTACTATTGTATGTGGGTTTTTTTTACTGTGTACGCAAGCAAAATTTTCTCAACCATTTCCCTCAATTTTATTTATTAATCACAAATGAAATCTCTCTGTGTATGCTTTTAGTAATTTCTTGGAAGATCTTTGATAATTTATAAATTTATCAAATAAAAGAAGTCAACTGAAGTGGAGAAAAAAGCTGTTTTCTGTATCATTCTAGTAAATGTCTATTAGCTGTCTTTCAGCACTGGTTAATGAAAAATGCTGTCAACATGGCTTCCTTTAAGCCAGCAACATGATTTCTAACTCCCCAAATTCATAAAAATTTGACAGTACTTCTTCCAGTTTGGGTCCTCATTTGACCTCTAATTACATCAGTGGAAATTTGAGAAGTTCAGGTAGATAGTTACACAGCATTTGACATATTTTTCTCTAGGATCATTGTGGAAATAGAATGAATTGTGGAAATGTTCATTGAAATCTGACTGTATTTCAATACTCTGCCATGCATGCACTTCAACCAGTATTTCTACATTATTTATTCATATATGAATGCAAGGAAAAAGAATGTTCTGTAAATGATGAAATTTAGGTATAATTCAGTGACAGTTCTTTGGGTGTTTTATCCATAAATTGTATGAGAACTAGCACTTCATTAAAGATATTCTAGTATAAAAGTAAACAATCTTTTGTATTACATAGTTTTCCGCCTTGTGAAAGAGAAAATGTTCGATTTAATCTATTTTATATATTTAGATAATAAAACCATTAAATCATTTTCATGTTACTTCCCTCTCTCCAAACTCTCTCAAATACTCAGACCCACAGCTTCCCTATTTCAAATTTATGACTTCTCTTTCTTTAGTTATGCTCCCACACAAATACATGTGCATATGTATGTTAAATACACAAACACAACCCATTCAAACAGTACCATGTTACCTGTAGGTACACAGTTTCAGAGCTGATCATTTTGTTTCAGATAACCAATCATTATATTCCGCCCCGGGAAAGACTATTTCTCCTGCTCTTAGCTTTTCTTAATGCCTAATTTCTCTTTCTTGGGTTAGACCTTGTGCTCTTTCCATCAGTACTTCCACTATGAGCTCTGAGCACTAGGTACAAGATTTGTATTGTAAATGTATCCCTTAGAATTGGGCTCCAGAGCAATGCATTTTGAACACTTATAGTTTTCTGTAATGGTCTCCATTTGTTGAGAAGACCAATTTTCTTGTAGAGGAGTGAGGACAGAATTTATCTGTGGGTATAACAAGTGTTTTTACTGCAGTTAGGATTTATGCTAATTTAGTAAAGTGCTAATTGTAAGTTCTCCTCTACAATCCATGATGGTACTAGCCGTAGGAACTGACTAGATTTATAGTACCAGTTATGATCTCCCACTCATCACACTTCATTGAACTATTAAGGGGGTTTAACAATGCTTAGCCCAGGAAGTGGCACTATTAGGAAATGTGGCCTCATTGAAGTAGTTCTGGCCTTGCAGGAGGAAGTATGTCACTGTGGGGATATGTTTTAAGACCTTTGTCCTAGCTACCTGGAAGACAGTCTTCTCGTATAGGCCTTCAGATGAAGACGTAGAACTTTTAGCTCCTCCCATATCATGTCTGCCTGGATGATGCCATATTCCTGACTTTATGAAAATGTACCTGTGAACCTATAAGCCAGTTCCAATTAAATGGTGTCATTTATAAAAGTTGTCTTGGTCATGGTGTTTGTTAATAGCAATAGAAACCCTAAGACAATTATTATTCTACACATGGCTGAAAATTCTTGATTAACTGAAACAATAGATTCCTAAAGCCAAAAATTGCTGAATTCATTTCATATATGTTATACAGAATCAACTTACTACATTCCATGTAGGTCTTATAGAATCAACTTTATGATTGATTGATTCTTGAAGAATTGGGAGTATACTGTTTTATTCAAAGACATGTTTGAAATAATGAAGTAGTCATATATAAAGACTCAGATTTAGTTTTAAATTTTAATTTGTCATTATTTTAGGTTCTTAAAATAGGACAATGAGGTGATTGAACAAGAATGGCCCCAAAGGCTCATCTAATTGAGTGCTTAGCCACCAGGGAGAGGAACTTTTAAAAATATTGGAAGGATTAAGAGGTGAGGCCTTGTTGTGTCACCAGGGGTAGGCTTTGAGGTTTCAAAAGTCCAAGCTAGAACCAGTGTCTGTGTTGCTGCTGATTGAGAATGGGATGAAGAACTCTCAGTTATGTCAGTACCATGTCTGCCTGCATGCTTGCCATCCCCCACCTACCCACCACCATGTTGAAGGACTCTGAAGTGTAAGCAAACCTCCAAATAAATGTTTTCTCTTATAAGAGTTGCTGTGGTTAAGATGTCTCCTCATAGCATTGCAATGGTAACCCAGACAGAAAACTGAAAATGTTGTTTGTATTGATTCATTCATAAAATACATAATTTATGCATTTTAATGTATAAAATTATGTATGTATGTGTGTACGTATGTAAGTATGCATCTATGTATGTAACTATGTGTGTGTGTGTGTGTGTGTATGTGTGTAAATGTATTATAGCACATACAGAGGGAGAGAGAGAGAGAGAGAGAGAGAGAGAGAGAGAGAAAGTGAAATTTATTCAAGAATAAAGTATCTCAGTTCAGGGAAGTTCAGATCATGGACATATCTGAAATGTCAATTTTGTATAGTAAGAACTGATCCCTGAATGTCAGTGCCACACACAGTCTGACTCTTGTGCTATAGATAAAGGCACCGAGAGGACAGTTAGTCTTGTCAAAAGAGTTTCTGCCCTGAGGCACTCTCAGAGAGATGATACCCTCTGATCGCACATTACTTTTAGCCTCACATCTTAGAAATTTTTATGTAAAAGGGTATCAGGAGGAAAATCCATCAGAGTCTCTTTGATATCTTCATAATAACCAAGGTCCCAGGAAGCTGGAACCTGTGAAATTTATTCTACTTCTCATTATATAGAAGAAAATAAACTCAGAACATGCCCAAAGTAATATTAGATAGTATTTTACCATGCTAAGCTTCCCTCCATTGCCTCCTGTGCTTTCATAAATGTGTTTTATAAATGCTTTTCAAAGTCTTTAATTCAAGTATTATATAAAGAGTAATGACAATAATATTTTTAAAAATTAATCACCATAAGAAAATTCTGTGATATGTTCCCCTGTTACTTTTACTATTTAAAGTCTAAACATACATATGTTGCTCACAAAATGTTCACAGTTTAAAATCTCTCCTCCAGTTAGTACCAATAGTACCCAGTATGAAGGATAGAGCGTACGTCAGGTACATGTTCAGTGAACCTTACTCCCAGGAACCCTATTACATGTACTCTGTATGTGCCTTGCATGTGGATTATTCAGTTATCCAGGAATGTCTTTTTTAGTGCTAGAATTCACTAAATTATTCCCCATTTTCTACTTTTTCTCCAACAATGTCCAGGGACAGTGATGTTCCTTCTTATGTGCAGTGCCAAATTTAGAAGTGTGCACTGATCTTATGTTTTTGTGTCTTCAATAGAAAATAGTCCTTGTAAGAAGAGATATAAAAGTCCAACCCAACACTTATTATAAATACTGATCATTTACCTCTTTCTTGAAATATTGAAATCACAATTACTAGTAGTAATAATAGGTTGCAATTACTATAAAACAATCATAATCTGAGTATCATTTTCTGTAGTCCATTTATGCCCCCCCAAAACACTGTATACTGTATATTTATTTGGGTCAGTAAATTTCCTACATAACAATTGAGGAAATTAATCCAAAAAAAAAAATCATGTCACCTATGGCCATCAAAATACAGATAGACTAATTGTGGTTTCAGAACCTAATTTCTTCTTATAGCCCTTTAAGCTACTAAATGATAATTTTATAATTATAATCATTACATTTTATCTAGTTAATATTAGAGTTTTGGATAATTTACAAAGTTAGGATAAAGCATGATGAAATATCATACTTATATCTTTATAATTTGTTCTAAATGAATTTGAAGTTTAATTTAAATTATTTTTATATCTTTCAACCAATTTTAATTACATAAAGATTTTATTTTGGGGGTTAAATATAGATAAGAATAATCTTATAATAATTTAACAAACTAATAGTGAATTTTGCTAAAGAAAAGAACTAAGAGTTATATGTCTTTGTTAAGTGTCCCCATATTTTAAAATGTTTAATTTAATGGTAAATGCAATATGGGGTGAGGCAGGATGAGTTGGGGAGCATCTTTTTAGAGTCAAACGGGAAAGGGAATGGGATGGGGGTTTGCAGAGGGGAGACTGGGAAAGAGAAAAACATTTGAAATATAAATAAATAAAATATCCAATAAAAATCAAATAAAAGCAGAGTTACCATGTACCATGCATGATACAAGAAATTTTATTGCTGAAATGATTCAAAAGAAAAATAAAGCTATGATCTTTGGGGAAAAAAATATCAATATTGTTAATTGGAGAAAGTCTCAATGTGTAAAGCTTCACAAAAGGGTGGTTTAAGTTTGTGCTCCTATAACAAGCATATATACCAGAGTAAACAAAGAAAGCATGCTAAATTGACTAATCTAATAGATAGAAAATTTGAGTTAGGAAAACAATATTTTCATAGAGAGAAAAGAGTTTGGGTTTGTCTAAACTGTAAGGATGTCAGGAAGAATCATTGATGGTCTGATCAATGGTATGGAAGAAAAATGGTTAATAGGACAAAGGGGATTGTGGACCTGTTTAGAAGTAGTTCTTTGGGGCAACTCTAATCTTTATTATCAGGGTATTAGCAGTCCAGTACAATAGCAAACACCAACATGAATCAGTTGTGGTTGCTCTGTCCATCAGAAACTGAAAGGTTCTGCTGAGTTGGCATGCATCAGAAGAAGCAGCAATAAGTGGTTGGATTGGTTCATTTTTCTCTATGAAATCAAGACTAGCAAAGATCACTGAAGTATAGCAAGACATAGCAATGTAAGATTGTCCCCCTCACTGTTTGTGGGGTTCAACTATTTTTCCCATATATCATGTGCCCTTTGAAGCATCTGCTCCAGCAAAACCTCACATGCCCTCTCACAAGTCTGCTTCAGCAAAACATGCTTGCACAAGGCAGCTTCCAGACAAACATCACGTGACACAACTGAATTTCCAAAAGAACCAGAATTTCCACTTCAATTTTCATTTTTCATGAATCATGAATTTATAAATTTGTATCCTCCATATCTAAACAGACATTTACCAATGAGATTGGATGAAAATAAGTTTGAATGAAAATGATTCTAAATTATATTCTGCAATTTTATTAAAACTTCCTGAGGAATAGTTTTCCATACTAAAAGAGAGACTCCATGGTTTTTTTGTTTGTCTGTTTGCTTTTTATTCTAGGTACTGTGTGTGTGTGTGTGTGTGTGTATGTATTTGCACATTCATGGTCATGTACACACTTTGTTTTGTTTTGTCATTTTTTGTTTAGTTTTGTTTTTCTGTTTTATTTTTCTTTCTTTTTTTATTTTTTTTTTTTAATTCAAAATCTTGCTTTGTAGCATTGGTTAGCTTGGGTCTTTCTGTATAGGCCACATTTGCTCCAATCTTACAGTGTCTAGTAATTTTGTTGTTGTTGTTGTTCATTTGAACCTTAGTTTATATTTTGTTCTGTTTTACGCATGCACACACACACACACACACACACACACATGCACACATGCACACATGCACACCACATACAGCATATTTTAGTAAGAGTGAAATAGACCATGAAACTGTGTGAAGAGGAAGATGGGCAGGATTTGGAGGAGTAAGTATTTTAATGATTATTACTGGGGGGTACACGTGTTACAGTGAATGGGTATAGGTCATTGAACGTTATTTTGGAGTTGATTGTCTCTTTCTTCTGCAGAATCTGTTTGTTGAACTCAGGTCGTTTATTTCTGAGTGGATAGCACTTTTACTCCCTGAGTCATATAGTCTGTGATACTCTATTTCCATGTTAGAAATTACTAATTCACTAAACATATACTACAAATACCCTGTTTCGGTTGATCTGTTTTAACCAGTGCAGAAGTGATGAGACAAGTACCTCTAATAGCACGCTTGCTTTCAGGATTTATATATTTGCTTATTGTTTCCAAACAAGTGTGACTTCCTTTTTTATATCCAGCTCTGTAAGCATAGTAGAAGTTTTCTTTTTCACATTCAGGTGTTGTGCAGAAGTATTAAATCATTAAATTCATTTCAGTAATAAAGAAAGTCATGGGTATTCTTGAAAACTTCAACATTGTGTGATTTTGTCACAGCAATGCTGCTTGTCTCTAATTTTTGCTGATGATGTTCGTTTGGTCTTGGTTTATACCATTCCTTTTTTTAAAAGTCACTTATGGACTCAACCATTAAAGAAAAGCTCATTAATTAAAATGTGACTCTATACTGATTGTCAATCACTCCCTTATTGATGCCTTAATAAATTAACACTGATTTAGTGATAACAATTCTACTGCTTACCGATCAAGAAGTCAGAAATCTGAAATGGGTTCTTGCAGGAAAAGCCAGTGCTTCTTTCTGGGGGATCTGAGAAGACAATTGTTCTTATACCCATTTTCGTTCCTTGGGTCTTCATAGATGTTTGCATTTTTTCGCTTGTGGGAACTTTCTTGATCTTTGTAGTGCTACACTGGAAGGTCTTTTCTCAGAATCACATCACATTCTTTTTCAACTTTAATATAAAGTCTCCTACTGAATTCTTATATTAAGATACTTACTTTAGTTACATATCCAAGACAGAAACCATAGACAGTTTGGAGAGGAAACAATGAACCAGTGTACCACATATTGCAGGAAATGCTGCATAATAACTGAGAGAGTTGTATCTGACCATTGTTACAAAGGTATTATAAAAGAGTAAACATTTTAGTGTGAACACAAGCATTTTGTCTACACTGCTGCCCACCATGGGCAGCATGAAACCAGGGTGGTGAAGGCATACAAAGAGAATCAGTCCATTTCGTACCATCATCTACGGAATTTATAAATACAAGTAGCACCTGGACATATGCCTACAGTCCAAGGACAGCCTTTCATTAAAGAAGATTGGGAAAAAGCTGTCATTGATCTCAGTCAAAATAGAAACCATCGAGGAGATTTTATTTTAGTGTTATATAATGAAGAAGTGTCTTAACACAGAAGTAAAGTAGGCACTGAATGTCATATAAACAATGAAACTTCATAAGGCAAGGTAAAAGTGAAAATATTAACTTGAATTGATGGTTGACTGGGGAGTAATCTACATTTTGAAACATGAGAGCGAAAACTTAATTAGCTATATATTGTTAATCTCTCAATAGCTGCTGCTTAAAATAGTTTTGACCTATCAATTACTGCCATGGACTGAAAAACGAAAATGGAGTGCATTGTGTAATGAGATGAGGTTTTAATGTTTTATGCCATGTTTAACTCCAGCAGTCAGTTCTTGTGGGGAAGCACAGTGAAACTTGATTTTACAGAGTTAAATTACATTTTAAAAGTAGCCTTCACTTACCAAATTTAATCAAGATTTATTTTTATTGAAGACAAGAAATTAGAAAGAACAAAGATGTTTATTGAGTTTATTGCTCTGCTCTAAAGAAATAAAACATGTTAATTAAACCATTACTTCTTGTGTGTCTAGGCAAGCATACGGGACTTTACTTTGTAGTACAGAAGTCACTTCAGGAATAACACTCTTGGTGTTTGGAGCAAACAATTGAAAGGACTTTTTTTTTTCTTCTTATATTTCAATGATGATAGAAAGTAAGCATTCATTATTTTATAAACTTTATATTGTATTAAAATGAAAAAAACGCTACTTAGCTAAAACATGTTACATCAAAATAATAAAGACATTTGTAGGACTGTGGTTTTGAGAAGCACTATTTTTAATTACTAAGGTTTTAATAAAATGAAACAAAGAATAAAGAATATAGAAGCTCCAAATGAGAACCCTTACCCTCCAAAGAGATAATAATCTTAGTGCCAAATATTTTTTTCTTATTAATACAATAATGCTATTCTCCTGAAGGCAATAAATGTATAGAACACTTGTCTTTTTTTTACCTATATTAGTTGTCTTAATATAATTCAGAAGCTGTGTCTCATTATAGAACCCTTTATTGCCACTTCATTCCTTGCTGTCATTATGAAGACAATGAAAGGTGTCTGCAGGTCATTTTCTTTAAAGGAATTCCTTGCCCAATTATGACCCAGGCTAAACCCATATTTGAAAAGTACTTCACAATATCTACCATTTTTTTATTAAGCATGCTATGTATGGTATTTAGCAGGATTCTAAGATCTTCTGAAATAAATAAAATCTAGTCCATTAGCATAAAATATCCTAACATTTTTGTTCCTGGAATACCTCCCCCTAATGTCCCATGACATTTCCCAGAACTCTTTGCATAGATCTTACTTGAGAATTTTGTTGTAACCTTCTCTCCATATGGCATCCTTTCTGAGTTGCCTGACCTTCTGAGAAGTTAATAACTTCTACCAGATGCTGGGTTCTGGTGACCAGAATGTGTGTTTGGAGACGAGCTGGTGATTCTAGGATACACACTTCTTCTCTGTGGTTTGCATGTGCCCTCCATGGCTACTTTCTTGTTTGTTCTCTCATTAGCCAACAAGCCTATTCAAGGTGATTAGAGAGAATTGTTCACAATGATTATACCATTCGCTCTAATTTAAACATATTTTTAATTACCTTGTAAGCTGATGATGAAAATCTGTATTTAGAAATATATAATAACTTTCAATTATGCTTGCTCAGAACTTCTTGAGGCTTAAATGCTAGAGAGAATGCATTTAAAATAAGAGCCACTAATGCCATGTATGCTCTTTACTAGAATAACATAGTGTATAATCTGAGAGCATATAACATTCTAAGATAGGCAAATACCAGTTTAATATAAAAATATAATTCTTATGAAAAATACAGGAGTTCAGAAATTCCATCAAAAGTCAGAATACCACAAGCAAGGGGAAACCAAATCTAAAATAAACTGTACAAGGTACACATAAGTAAGTATAATATTGTAAAAGTGATCAGAATGCTTAGCAGTTTAAAATATTTCACAGAAATAATTAAAGCATTTGAATGATTGGTTAATTTTATTGAAAAATAAAATAGAAGAGAAGGTGTTTGAGCATTTTACTCAGCTCACCAGGTCACATCTGTGCTGGAGAGCACTTTTTTGTTTCTTGGTAAGCCATCTATATCTGTATCATTCCTAACTTAAAAGCTATGAGTTTTTCTCTATCTCTCCTCCTATTGGCAATTTCACCAAACACATACTGTTTGTCTCTTACATTATGTTAAAATTGTCCTTATACAAACAAACAACATAAACAGTGGAGATGGGGTTCAGGATATGGCTTAGTAAGACCGAGCACTTACTGCCAAAGCATGAGGACCTGTGTTTGCACTCACAGCCCCCACATGAAAAGCTAGACATGACACACATTCCCTTTATCCTCATGTTGGAAAAGAAGAAGCCCATGTAGTAATTCACTATAAAGTTAGCCTAACCAGTAGGAAAATTATCAGGTCCAAGAAGAGATCCTGTCATAAAAGAATATCTATAAAAGAAATAGAAGCCATTGACACAGTCCTCTGATGTTTACACGCCTTTGCACATACAGATAAGTGCATCCATAGACTTATATGCATATAATAAATAAACATTCATGAAACACACGTGGACACACATACACATACATGCACACACATAACAAGCATGTACACACAAAAGAAATAGAAGTGTATTGCAGTTTGAACCAGATTAAATTACTATTGACCTAAAAAGTTTTATTTCACCTTTTTTTGAAGAATAGTTTCTTGAGTTCAAATAACTATCTTCCTGTGTTCTAATGGTAAAAGGAAGGTCTCATTATCTTTGGAAGTTCTGTCCTAGTTTGTATTGCATATAGCATACCTTGTACAAACTGATTACAGCAAGGCATAATTTTAACTACTTGGAAGGATCACCCAAATAAAAGCATAGTAGTACACATTAATTCTAAATATGTAAACATAATATTGAGAACATGATTAACTCTTAAGATATAAATTTACCATAGAAAATATGGATCTCCTTATATAAAACCAAAAAGCAGATCACTCAATCAAACCAAGGTGATTTTAATTAAAACACAAAGTATTCAAGAAACTTCTTTGAGAAAAAAAAATATATCTATAAGGTCTTAAGGTAATATCTTTTTTTAAATTCATTAATTAATGTATTTCCATTCTAAATGCTACCCCTCTCCTGGTCCCTTCATCACCCAATCCTTTCTCCATCCTCCTGCCCTCAGCTCTGCCGCTGAGCATCAAGTCTGTGAAAGATTAAGCTCATCATCTCTTCCAAAAACATGACAATTCTGCCTACTGCTATCTATGTGCCTGGGCCTTGGACCAGCTTCTGGGTGCTCTTTGGTTGGTAGCTCAATCTCTGAGAATTCCTAGTGGTCCAGGTTAGTTGACACTATTCATCCTCCTGTAGGGTACCCACCTATTTCAGTCTTTCCCCCAACTCTTTGATAAGGGTCCTTGACTTCAGTCCATTGTTTGGCTGTGGGTATCTCCATCTGTTTCAGTTATCTCCTGGGTAGAGCCTCTCAGAGGACAGTTATGCTAAGTTTCTGTCTATAAGTATAATAGAGCATCATTAATTGTGTCAGGGATTGGTGCTTGTCCAAGTTGGGCTGGTTATTATTTGCACGTTCCCTCTGTCTCTGCTCTATCTTTCTTCATAAATTTCTTTTAGACAGGAGAAATTTTGGGATAAAAGTTTTGTGAGTAGGTTAGTGACCTAATCCCTCTACTTTGGGTCCTGGCTGGCTACAGAAGGTGGCCTGTTCAAGTTCCATGTCCCCACTGTTAAGCATATTGGCTAAGGTTACCTGAATTGACTCCTGGGAGCCACCCCAGTCCGAGGTCTCAAGGACTGCCATGACTACCTGGACACACTTCCTCCAACAAGGCCACACCTCCAAATAGTGCAACTCCCTAGGCCAAGCATATTGAAGTCACCACAGGAGCTAACATTTGTACTCATAGGAGCTAATATGCTGACATTCTTAGTTTATTTTGAGTGCTTCATAAACTGTTGCTACTTTTAAAGGATTACCAAGTCACTGGGAATCATTTTGTAATGTTACACTTTTACCTCAACTTCAGTTTCAAAATGACTCTGAGGTGAAAAGACACCACAGAAACTCAATTCTACTGCCTTTATTTGTAGTGATACTATTAACCTTTCTCCCTCAAACGGTTTGCTTTTTATGCTTCATGTCTACTCTGTTAAAAATGATTGCAAGTTTCCAGAATTATAAGCCTAGGAAACACATTTTCTCAAATTGTATTACTTTAGAGTTTCAAGAAACCACACTGGAGAACAAAACAAAAAAGAGAATTTTTTTTCTTTTTTTTGCATTTAAAACTCTTTGCTTTTACTATTCAATAGTGAATCAACTGTGAGCATTTGATTTGCCTGAGGCAAACATGAAATCAGCCTTCCTGTTTTAGTTTGTATTTTCTTTTGTTTTTATGAGATAACTCTTGAATAACTATACATTCTCTTCTCTGAGGGACCTCTGCACCTACTGATGTCCTCACTGCATTTATATATTTCAGCAGTATGATAGAAAGTTCATTTACTCAATTATTTTTCTTTCTTTTCTTTCTTTTTATTTATTTATTTATTTTTTGGGATACTTTATTTACATTTCAAATGTTTCCCCCTTTCCAGATCACCCCTTTGGAACCTCCCTGTTACCTTCCCCCTCCCCCTCCCTCTGTTGGGGTATTTCCCCAACCATCCACTGACCCCCTCTTGTCTTCCCTCCTTGATATTCTCCTCTACTGGGGAATCTAACACCCTCAGGCCCAAGGGCCTCTCCTCCCCAAGATGACTAACAAGACCCTCCTCTGCCACATATGTGGCCAGCACCATGGGTCCCTCCTTGTATATTCTTTGGTTGATGATCCAGTCTCTGGAAGCATCCAGAGGTCAGGCTAGTGGACACTGTTGCTCCTTCTATGGGGCTGCCAACTCCCTCAGCTCCTTCAGTCCCTTCTCCAACTCTTCTATCTAGGACCTCACGCTCAGTCCAATGGTTGCTGTGAAATGACTCTTGGATATTCCAAACTTTTGGGCTAATAACCACTTATCAGTGAGTAAATACCATGTTCAATCTTTTGTAACTGAGTTACCTCACTCAGGATGATATTTTCAAGTTCCATCCATTTGCCAAAGGATTTCCTGAAGTCATTGTTTTAATAGTTGAGTAGTATTCCATTGTGTAAATTTACCACTTTTTCTGTATCCATTCCTCTGTTGAGGGACATCTGGGTTGTTTCCAGTTTCTGGCTATTCAATTTTATACTGTGAGGACTCCAGTGATACGGGTCAATCCATACTAAAGAACAAAAGAAAAAGAGAACCACAGAAAATGATTTATTGTAGTGAGCAGGTATTTCATCCTACTGCTAATCTTGTAGTAGACATAGTGACATATCTCTACCAAGCTTATGTTCTTTCAAAGAAGATTCTTGTTTGTTGAAGGAAAAATGATTCAATAACAGATATTTAACTTCTCACGCCAGAAAATGGCTCTGTGAATGATGTCCTTGCCCATAGACTATGAATACTCTGTAACATACCTTTACTTAAAAACAAATGTTAAGCTTCACTAAGAAAAAAAGAAAAGCAACAAGAAATTGCAAATGTACAGATTAACTGTTACTGAAAATCAGAGGAAACAAGAAGCAAAGAGGAGAATCTTGTAGGGAGATTTTATTCTAAGACAGCTGATTTACATCATAGCCGCTTCATGACCACTACTCTCACTTATTAGTTTGTTGAAGACAGCCTTAAATCATCTCATTCTCTATTCTAGAGTTTCTTAGAAATTTTCTACATGCTTAAACTCTCTTGTGGTAAGGACATTGACATGTGGTAAGGAAGCCAAAAGATTCATGCAATGTTTCACATGGTATGATAATCTTGCCTATTCTCTGGTAATTTTCCTAGTTAGCAACGAGCATCAGTCTTTAGTCTAGCCATGTTAACTGAGCTTTCTTTGGAAAAGTAGTATAACCTTCAACCTAGTCTGATGATAGAGGCTGAGGCTATGGAGAAATGTGATAATACCCCTTGTGAAGCCTTATTTAAACTACAGGTTTCTGTAGGGATCACTGTCTGGCTGCAAAAGGAAATTTACTTAGGGGGAGTTGAAGTCTATTACACTTGTATATGGGTGTATTCACAAATATTTATAGATTAATAGTTTTTAGAATTAAAGAGTTTGTGGTTACTGACAATAAATGTGTGTTACTACTTTACCCTTAGGAATATTTATTCTACGATGATCATGTAATTCATAGATATTTTTGCTAGTTAGGACTATTGCTTGCTTTACTTGTTTGGAAGCTTGCATGGCACCTTCAAATACAATGAAAGCTAGTCCACAGGTATTCAAGTCAGGACTCACTTACTGGTTTCTGAGCCCTGTTTCTGAAGTGCATAGTGCCTTTAGCAATAGGGATTTATTAACTTTCCACTACTAGAGAGTAACCATGAACAACAATAATAGGGTATATGCTTTAAGAGTCTCTTGGATAGCTCTGACTTTGGCCCTTTTTCAAAAGAAAAGAGCAGCACATTAATCGTTGGTGTCTGGGTGTCCCCAAATGATGATAAATTGAGTGAGTGCAAGGAATGATTAAAATCAGTCCAATTAGAAGGCCTCAAAGATGTCCTATAAGCTGTCTATTTGTACAGAAAGTGTTTGACTTAGTCTTTTAACTGAATAGAAGAATATGACAATGCTTCATTCTAACATGACAGAGAAAAACCTTAGCATGACTAATAGATAACAAAGCCTGAAACCAAGGGAACCCCCATGTAAACTAGTGGTGATTTCCTGGGCAGATCACATAGCTACAGTACCATTAGACTGAGATGGAGAGAGGCAGACATATGTCTATAGGACTTGGTTTGAGACACATGAAGGGAGGAAGTAAACCTGAGAGATTTTGGAAATTCTTTGAATAATGATACTTAAGGTGAAACTGGCTAGGGTGAGAAAAGAGGGACTATTTCTGCATGTCCACAACATGACAGTCATGATGCTTTTTTTTTTTTTGTACATCATACATTCCATTGTTTCTTTGTGTTGCATGGTAAACATTTCTTTCTATTGAGTCAGGCTTCTTTATCCAATTACAAGATAAAACTTTATGATTTCATTTGTAAATATAATTCATAGAGAAGATTTAAGACTTTCTGATAGTGCTTTCTTTTTATAATGTTAATTTTGCAGGTGTGTGATCTACTAGAGCAGATCTGACCTTCAAGGGTCATTGACAAATTCTCATGGCTAGTTGGTAAAGGTTTCCAGACAGATGGTCCTTGCCCTCAATACAATTTTTTACAGTTCTGTCTGAAAGTACCAGTTATATTGGAAGCTCTAGAGAGCTGTTGTGCTCAGGATACATAAAAGTGCAATTGTTTGGAAGCAAAGGGCTTCCCTGTGTAGTCTCCTGCAACTAAAAGTTTCAAATACATCATATTTGGAGCAATTAAGACAGGAATTTTCTCTTTTTATCTCTAGTAGGTACTGATGCTAAGAGCATCTTATGTTTATTAGCACCCGATTGTACCAGTAGGTGTGGTTTGAAGTTGAGAATTTATATTCTGTTCAGGTTGCTATTGTTTGCCACATTTCTTTGTGTCAAAGTTGCAATTTTTTATACAAAGCCAGTTTTGTATACAGATAAATTTCTACTTTTTCTCCAAAGGTGAAAAAGAAAAAAACAAAACAAAACAGGGGAGGTAGGCATGGAATGGTAGTTGTGGTATCTTCTTTCTTGCAGAGATTCTACTGTGTGGGAAAGTATACCTTCTATAAAAGAAAAGAAAAGCTAACCAAAATTACCACTCTAAATAATCTCATCTGGTAAATTATTCTCACTAATACAAAGTGAAGAAAATGGAAATAGCATTGGGAGAAACTATAATCATTTTTTTTTTAAAGACAAAAATTAGGAATTGGTTACAAATGAAATCTATAAGAACATGGAAGTTCAGTCAGATCACTTGTTTTCCCTTTGTCATGGAAACAGATAGTCCCCTTCCTCTAAATCAATAAAGCCCACTTTTTGTCTTGCCTTCTTAGCCCTGATATATAGAAAACTAATTTTCATAACATTTAAAACCATATTCTGTGGTAATCATCTGGAAAACTAGCATATTAAGAATGAAAATCCATTGTGTACATAAATAGGTGGTGTCCTTGGAAAGGATTGGGGCCTCTTCTAACCACCTGCTCCTCTGGGTACAGTTTCTCTGCAATTGTTTAGAGTCATAGAAATTTATCTGCTTTTTCTTAATAGATTTAAATTTTTTAAAGATAAAATCAGTCTAAACAATAGGAAAACATATGTGCACATTTAATTGGAACATAACAAAATACATAGCGTGAAGGTACTTGGATATTAAGAGCATGGTGTGCCCTAGTACAATACCTAGGATAATGGTAAATACTATCTGAGCATTACTTGATCTGGACACTCATGTCTGTTCCTACTTCTTCCTGCCTTCTGAGCTGTGAGTGACCTGCTGATTTGTGTACTTGTCAGAGTGCTGGTTGCCATGCTCTGTGCAAGATTGATTGACCACCTTCTTCAATCAAAGATAGTTCTCACTCTAAGACTATTGTGTATATTGCAACAACAGGTCAAATTCTAGTTTCGTAAATGTTAATCTACACTATGTTCATATGTAAAGAGGTAGTTTCTTTTTATAACTTTTAGTTCTTCAGTGGTATGCTTTGATTCTCTGGCAAATTTTAACTGGAAGATAACCATGAAAAAAAAATTGGTTGATAATCACTTATTAAATGCCAGAGACATTTTACAAGAATATATTATTTAGTTTAAAACCTCTTCTATAAGGAGGCCGTCTTTGTTAGAGAATAAGCAAAGGAGGTTCTGAAATGCGAGGTAACATGCTAAGACCAAGGTGAACTGAGATTATGTCTCCTAGAAATGTCAGAGAACCTATAGCCATGAAGTCTCACCAACATGGCTATCTAAAAGTCCTCAACAATGAAGACACCAATGGACAGACTAACATGCAAGGGAAAAGTGTACAGAGCCTCAGCCCTTGACAAAGAATATGGGCACTTGAGAAATGCTGAGAGTGGATGAAATGATTATCTGCAGGAAAGAGTCCCACTGACTGGTTTTCAATATCAAGTATTCAGACTAAGATCATATACATAGAGGTAGCATATGGACTAAGTAGGATTTATGCATTATGATTGATTATATCATACACACACACACACACACACACATACACACACACATATATATGTGTGTCTGTGTGTGTATATATATACTGATATCTATATCTATCTATCTATATATATATAGATATATCAATAAAGAAAGGTCATGAATTGGGACTGCATGGGAGAGATTGGAGGGGGGAAATGAAACAAAAGGGGGAATAATATAATTACATTCTAATTTTAAAAAGTATAACTAATTACTTCAAAAATCCTGTGCAAAAACTATGCAAATACAGGTTATCATTCTTATTAGTAGTCAGTAAGTGTGGATGAACTGTCAGTAACAGATAATCAGATGAGATAAGCAGTTAAGAGATTACCTGGATTCTCTCTATTCTCTCATTGTTATTCTTACCTTACTCTACCATTTTTTAACTCAAAATCAAAAATAAAAGAAAATATTATCCTGAGTGAAGTAACTCAGCCCCAAGAAGACATGCATGGAAAGTACTCACTGATAAGTGGATATTAGCTAAAAGTTCAGAATAAGCATGATACAACTCACAGACAATATGAAGCTTAAAAAAAAAAGAAGGCCCAAATGTGGATATCTAAGTGGGTTCACTTAGAAGGGGATCAATATAATCATGGGAGGCAGAAGAAAAGAGGAAACATGGTGGAAGAGTGGAAGAGGTAGGGGAAAAGCAGGAACAGCATCAGGTATGGAGGGGAACAGGAAGGTGCCCTGATGGCCAGGAGAATGAATCGAAATATGCAGCAGTGGGGTTTATGGGACAGAGGGAACCTCTAGAAAGTCCCAGTGACCTGGGCTATGAAAGGCTACCAGAACTCAAAGGGGATGACGTTAGCTGAAATGCCCGACAGTGTAGAAATGGAACCTGAAGAGACCACCTCAATTAGAAAGATATGGCTCCGAGTTGAGGCAGGGAGCCACTCATCCATCTTCAAAATTTTTAACCCAGAATTGTTCCTGTCTATGGGAAATACAGGGACAAAAATGGAGCAGTGTCTGAAAGAAAGGTCACCCAATGATGGGCCCAACTTGGTATCCATCTCATGTACGCACACACCAAATCCTGACCTTAGTACTGAGGCCATATTGTGCGTGCAGACAGGAGCCTGGCAAGGCTATCCTTTGAGAGACTCTACCAGCTACTAAGACAAATGCAGATGCTTATAAACAACCATTGGATTGAGGTCGGGGACCATAATGGAAGAGTTAGAGGAAGGATTGAAGGAGATAAAGGGGATTGCAACCACATAGGAAAAACAAGTGTCAACTAACCCGGAACCTTCAGAGAGACCAGAGACTAAGCCTAAAACCAAGGAGCATACATAGGCTGGTTGGAGGTCCAGGGCACATGAGTAGCAGATGACTGCCTCCATGGCCTCAGTGGGAGAGGAGGCATTTATTTAATCTTGTGGAAATTTGATGCCCCAGGGAATAGGGATACTGGTGAGAGCAAGGTATGGGTGGTGGGCAGGTGGGGGAGCACTCTCTCAGAGGTGGGGGTGAAGCGCTGAAGAACTATGAGTGGAGCGACCGGGAAGGGGGACAACTTTTGGAATGTAAATAAGTAAAATAATTTAATTTTTTTTGAAAAACAAAAGCAAAAAATGAAAGAAGAAACAAAGCATTAAGAACAATAGAAGATAGAGAATACTCAGAGTTTTCAATAACTGATTGTTGTTCCCTGGGTATCAATAAAGTTAAACGATGATGCGAGAAAATGGGTTTATAACTGTTAAAATATGCCCAAGATATATTGCTACATCGGATCATCTGTATTCTAGTTACAAATTTACTAATATACAACAATGTTACTTGCCATAATGCTGCAAATATGATGTGAAGAGACTAAGCTTCTTGTACTTTTCCTATCAGCATATACAGACATAAAATATTCTGCACACATCTTTGACTATCTGTGAAAGCAAAGGCTTTCTAGAGAAGTTTAGCACCATAGGGATTGGAGAGTGACTGAAGGAAAGGAAGAATGAGAGCAGTGCTTCCCCAAATTCCCATAGGTCTCAGAGCTTGCAGGGAGAAAAAGGGAATCTTCTAACAACAGCTGGGGCGAGGAAGAATCAGTGAAGCCTAGGTGACTTATATTGCTGCAGAATGCCACTTAGGAGTAGATATGAATGACAGCGAAAGCCATCTAAAATCTATTTTGATGTCACTTTTCAATTCTTGGATAGCAGTTCAGTAAGATTCACTCTCAAAGGAATTCATTGCATTTGCATCATTGACTGGAGATAATTGGAACAAGAGAAAGCTATAGTGAGTTTTAACAAGGTGGGCTTTTTTTTTTTTTCCTTTACAGCCCCAAACATCAGAAAAGGTAGACTTCAACAACAGAAAGAAGAAAATAATACCTAAAAATAAAACAAGAAATGCCATCACGCCATTACCAATTTCCAAGGTAAAGAAATGCAAAAATGAAAGAGCATACACTGCCTTGCTGCAGCTTCAAATTCCGAGACTAAGGCTTCTGCTCAGCTGCTGCTTAAAGAAAGAAGATGATAGAGCATTTCAATTTCAACTAGGAGTTCAAATAGGGAGCACTCTGAAATTAATAATGGAAAATATATATGAGCTGCTTAGAAAATTGCATAATAGTTCAAATAATGATATTTATTCAGTGTGGAATAAATACTCCACATTATTGAATTGGAGGTAAATGAAATCTAAAGACAAAACCTAAATAATAAGTATGAACAAAATCACTCATATTTAAGCTCATTCGTTCACTCTCTGTCATGTTTGATAAACTCAGGGAACATCAAAGGAAAATGGACAACACAATAGTCCACACAGAATGCTGTGCTCGACATTTTACAGGAAAGTACTGAGAACAAACAAATAGCGGTGCAATTATAAAATTGCATTTTTAATTGAAGTTTTCCTTGTTTTGATTGTGTCTAGAACATATTTTAAATTTGTGAAATTACTTGAGAGTCAAACATAAGGTATGCATGCAGAAAAGTTGAGAATTGTCATTCAAAGTATAGGAAAGAAAATAAGTAAGAACTTTTTTTTGGACAAGTGAACAATGTGTGGACCCAGGAATTTGATTATTCTTCCAATGTCTATTATCAGCAGTTAGGGACATATTCTAAACAGTGGTCTGAGAAAATTTTCTAGAGATTCTATCTGCAATGGTATATAGACAAAGTCATGTAAGTGCCTCAGGCATGCCACTAAAATTGAACCACCTTGTTTTAAAATAATCACTGACAGAACCTGGGTAAGGTACTAACAGGTATCCTTAACCATTTATACCACTCACATCTACTGTGTGTCAAGATAATTTTCCTATATCCTCTAATGCTTTCAAGATTGTGGTTGATAAACTGCCATAACTTCTGTTTTCTACTTTACACAAAACAGAGCCACCTGGGATGAGTGAACTTCAGTTGAGAGATTTCTTCCATCAAATTAGCCTGTGGCATTTTCTTGGTTGCTGACTGATGGAGGTGCACCTAGCCCACTGTGGGTAGTGCCAACCCTGTCATGAATTCCTGAGTTATACAAAACACTTACCTAAACATGAACCTCCAGGAAGCAGCATTCCTCTATGGTCTCAGCTTCATTTTCTGCCTCCAGTTTCCTCCTTTGATAAGCTGCAAAATAAAATAAATTCACTTCTCTCCAAGATGTATTTTTGGTCACAATGCCAAATCCAAAAGTAACAAATTAAGACAAAAGTTTTCCTTAAAATGTAAGAAACAAATGTGAAAAGACAAAATATCCCAATAAAGAAAGATGACTAGGATGCCTTCATGTCTTTCCTCACAACTAATAGGAAGCATCCAGGAGGTTTCTCCTAGATTTTAATCACACACAAACTGCAGTTTATAGCATTAATACTGTACAAAATTCCTGTAGTGCTAAATCTCATTTTTGAAAAACAGAGACATTTTCTTCAGTCAAAACCTCTTGGGTCCAATGAATAACTCTGGTCTGAAAATTGGATAAAGAAATTTCACTTTCTGTTCAGTTTGTTAATACATTTCTGGCCTCCTACTATTTAAATTCATTAATTGTAAAACTGGAAGATATCTCTCTCATTGAGAGTCTATCCATTGCTTTTAAGAATATGACATTTCATTAGCCAGCCATAGACTACTGAGGTCAGGGACTATTGTATCAGTTTTCTTAATACGAAAATTGTATCTAACTCTTTTTGAATGGTCGATTTTCAAAGAATGACCTATTCCTTGGAAAGGCTATCCAAAAGACCATAAGATCACACTCTAAAAGGCATAATTTTCACTGGCTTTTCAACAATCTGAAGGCCTGATCACTGGTACAATTTTTAGATTCATCTTGGAAATCGAATTAGCTTGATGGTAATCACTCTTGATAAATAAATATGCATCAGCTTATTACTAAGTCATTCTTTGTGTCCCAAGGCAATCCTAGCATTTTCAGCTAAATTCTCTTTTAAATATAGATTTTGTCCTTTTTCTTTTATTCCACTTTTCTTTATTTTAAAAAGAGCCTCAACAGATCATCCGCTTACATCTAGGTGACATCATGAAGGTATTACTGGTAAAGTTATAAAACGAAAACCATAACTAGAAAATTTAACTATTATCAGTGATATAATTAGCTTATGTCTTTCCAGAACTGTCACTCATACCTTCAGTCTCAATGTCTTGGTTTCAATAGCCATTCAATAGCCACAGTAGACATTGTATTTTCTTATAAAACCTTAATAAGAAATGACCACTCTCCTATAATGAACTGGAAGCTACAGTGGAAATGGTAATTTTCATCTGATGTGGTTGCCTTCTGTGGTAATTTTGTAACTTGTTAGGCAGAGTTGGGTTCTCAAATACATGGATTGAATTAAAATCATGTCTTTGTGAGATTATGCTTATAATCAATTGTTATAGCTAAAAATACACTGTACTGAGTTGAACAGTGTCTCTGCCAAATTTATCTCTATCTAGAATATAACTCTATTTGCAAATAAAATCTGTATAAATGCAACTGTAAGGAGATCAAAATTACTTTCCTGTAGGCTCTAAGCTCTATACTTTGTGTCATTGAAAGTGAAAGGAGAAGAAAGTTTAGATGCTGGCATGTATGGAAACACACATTGCTGAAAGCCAACAGATAATGGAAGCAGAGCTTCAAGGGATGTAAAAAAATGTAGTACAAAGAATTCTAAAAGTTTCTGGAAATGTAGTTGAGAAAGAAACAAGAAGTATTCTTCTCTGGCATTTCTTGCACTTCATTCCCATACCTATAGACTCCCCATAGCATAAGAGTAGAAAATAATAATTTTCTGTTTCTTTCAGTTGGTTCTAGAAAAGAAAGGCAGGGAAAGAAGAAAGCCACTAAGTGTGGTAACAAGTTAGGAAAAAAATAGACCTTAATTATGTTTGGGAATTCTATGACTCACTAGAGGACATGTGGACTATATATTTGTTTGGTGCTGACAAATGTAGATGTTATATAGCATATAATTATCCATAAATTCTTTATAATTTACTGCTATTTTTTCATGGGTTTTTTTATTGTCTATTTTAGCCATGTTTTGTTCTTAAATATATAGTCACACTGTTACTCAGAGAAAGTTGTTATGTAAGAAAAGACAATGGAGAAGTAATTCAATCCAATAAGGATAGAAATAGTTATGAGTCAATAAGAAATATGAAGATCCTGACCGTTTCTGATACATATAATCAATTAAATTCATATTGTTTGTTAGATCAAAGTAAAAGGACCATCTACATATGGATCTCTTAATAACATAAACACTTAGGTTTAGTTAGTTTGTACTAGATGAGTTTGTAGCAGATTAGATCTTGCCTACTGATACTCTGTTGCCAGTGCTATAGAAAATTAGTCCTTCACAGTTAGAAGAATCACCCTCACTACTGTGTTTATGTATTTGATACTCAGATTACCTCATAAATATCTGTTGTCTTTCCACAAAAAACTAATTCCTCACCTTGTGACTTGTTTTAAGACAGTCTCCTCCAAACAGATGGTGGTTGTTTAGTGGAGGTTTCCATGATCAATCACATTGCCAATGTGTATCCTTTGGCACACTGGGTGTTGCAGCAGCATCTCCCAGAGCAAGCACAAATGCCAAAGCCACTCTGGTCTCAATTCTTTTCTCGCTTTGGAGCTGATCTTGATTATTCATTCAGGGGTTCCTAGATCACTAATTGTTCTTTACACTATGCAGTGCTGATGTCTCTCAACTAGAGAGATTTTTTTCATCAGAGATATACTCACAGCATTAAGTTTAAAGAAGAAAATTGCTTATTTATTTTTCTCCCATGAGGTCTTTTGCTTGCATAAACTTACTCACCCCTTCAGAGTGACCCTCTTATGTTCCATGCCAAAGGATATTAGAGGGAATTATATTAATGATATAAATTTTATTTTTATATATACTTCAAATAGCTCCAAATATACTCATTCTTAAAAACATAATAATGAATTCAATTAGTCATAAGGGAAAACAGGCATGAAGATAAAAGTAGATTGATTTCAGATTCAACAAAGTTATTAAAAAATAGTGTGATTTTCCTATTTGATCTCAGTAGAAAAATGATTTATATTGAACTATTCAGCTATTATAAACAAGGACATCAAGAATTTTCCATGAAAATGGATGGAACTAGAAAATATCATCCCAAGTAAGGTAATCCAGGCAACAAAGGGCATACTATTGACTGATAAATGGATATTAGCCGTAAAATACAGAATACCCATGATACACCACACTATCCATACTAGATCCTGCCTCCATATTCCCCTACCCCCCTTATATCCAGGTCTCTTCCTCCATCTGTCTCCCATGACACTTTTGTTCTTGCTTCTAATTAAAATTCCAGCATTCTCATTTGGGCCTTCCTCTTTATTTAACTATTTTGAGTCTGTGTGGACAGGAGACTATCATAGCAGCTTTCTGAGAGGCTCTTACCAGGAGCTGACTAAGACAGATGCACATACTTACAGCTAAGCTTTGCACTGAGGTTGAGGACCTCCTATGGAAGACTTAGGGAAAGGATTGAAGGCCTCAAGAAGATGGCAACCCCACAGGAAGACCACCAGTGTCAACTAATCTGAATCCTTGAGTGCTCCCAAAGACTGAAACACCAGCATACAGGGGCTAGTCTGAGGGCCTTGACACACATGTAGCAAAGGACTGCCTTGTCTGGCCTCCATGGGAGAGGATGTGGCTAATCCTGCAGAGACTTGTTACTCCATGGTTGGGTGATATGGGGGGAGGTGAAGGAAAGGGGGGAGTTGGTAAGAGCTCTTCAAGGAGGCACTGTGAAGGGTTTCAGCATTTGGGATGAAAAGAAAGAAAGAAAGAAAGAAAGAAAGAAAGAAAGAAAGAAAGAAAGAAAGAAAGAAA
>JADRCH010000004.1:26194395-26215546 GCA_019843965.1 Rhynchomys soricoides | reverse complement strand
AAAGAAAGAAAGAAAGAAAGAAAGAAAGAAAGAAAGAAAGAAAGAAAAGAAAAGAAAAGAAAGGACGAGATAAGAAAATGTTTAGTCTTCTTTTTTTTTTGTTTTTTTACATTATTCTAGGTGCTGTTTTTAAAATAAAATACATTCTTTGTTGATTCAGAGTTTGCAATTCAAAGGAAAGAGATTAAAAAATAAAACTGTCAAAAAATAAAAAATAAAACTGTCAAATAAAACAAATTAGAGCTAACACCATTAATAAAAGGAAACTAAAGAATTGAAAGTTAAAATAATCAACATATTCCATATGATTTTCTGAGATACAAATAAGAATATTATTTTTGGTACAATGAGTGATTTTCAAAATTGTAGGGGAAAGGTATCAAACATTACAAAGAGCATGGATAAAGCTTATTCTTGGGAGATTTAAACTTTATGGAATCAGGAAGTAGCAAGAAGAACTGAAGTTTCGGGCTTCCATATCAGGTTGGTGTGCTCTGAAGATCTTAAAGGTGATGGTAAGAAATATTTTTCCCAAATAAAACAGATTAAGCAACTGGATAGTGATATGATTTATTTTTTGAGTGTCATTTTTCTTTTTGTACAAAACATTGAAAGACCCATTTGAGAAAGCAGAAGACACTTATGATCCCATGGCTGTTTCTCAAGAGATAGTCCAAACAAACATTGTTAATTGGTAGTTGCTAAGGTTGATGACTGTACTGCTTTTAAGTTCCATTTGAATTTTTAGTAATTATATCACACAACTTGACGTACTATGACTGTGTAAAGGCAGTTCATGGATTGTGAATAACACACTTAATATTGATTAACTCTGCATCGGTCTCTTCATTCAAAATTCCAATCCAGAAAAAATTCCAATATCACAGATGCCCTGGTACAATGCTTAATACAACCTGAATTAGAACTACTGGATAGGGGCTATATAGATACAGACTATAACAATTAATTAAACACTTGACACAAAATCCCTATGTTACAAGACATATATCTATGGTGATTTGTTTTAATTAGGCTCAGATTAATATAAATACATGAAAGTAAATGTTAAAAGTTGGCATCACCAGAGTTGTATTGTATTTCCACAGTTATAAATTTACTTGATGAATAATTGTGTTGACTTCATTTTCATTCCACAAAAAGAGTTCATCATATAATGAATCTCTCAGCTATTAGTAAACTTTTATTAACACTTGATTTTTCCAATTGTTTTTTTGGATAAAATATGGGTTTGACACATATCATTAGAAAACATTTACCTTCCACTATTAAAGCTGCAGAATATTTTTAATAACATTATGACAATATTATCTTGATGGCAGTACATTTCTATATGTAACTATAATTATTTACAAATGCAGTTTAGATGAGAGTGTCATTGTCTACATACAGACATATGTTAAGTAAAGAACACGTGATGATCTAATATTCTCCCTACTTCTTATAAAACAATGACTTTATAAACTATGCAGTAAGCACAATTAGTATTTAGTTCATATCTAGGATGTCAGTGTTTAATTGCATATTTGTGTGTATGTATGCATGGATGGATGGATACAGATTTGGTTATAGATATTGATATATACAGACGTGTGGTTGGTTTCCTAACCTAAAAGATACTTTTAAGGGACATGTCCTCAGAAAATACAGGTAACAATGCTTGTCAAACTCAAGAAGTAGAAAGAAAAAAATTGATTTATTGAGGGAATGTTTAAGCTAATAATTGTGCAACAACATGATATACAAAGTTCAAATAAATCAATATGGCAGTTCTAAAAATATCTTTTGGAAACATTAAAGATTCTCTGAGTGTACTCTGTAGGAACTTAAATAAACTTGTAGATAAAGTCACACAAATATTTATGTCCTAACCAGCTTGAATTTTATTAATTTTGTTATGCTCTCTGCTTTCACCAAGACAAGCACTATAGTTGACCTTGATGATTACTAGACTCCAATGCTTTAGATAACACCAACTTGGGAGATTCAGTTTTGTTTACATTTTTTCTACATTATTAGAATAACATGACATTGAATGCATTCCAACATATATAATGGAAAAACACAAAATATATAATGGGAATATGTGTTCCTCATTGATGGAATAATACTTGAAATTTGCTGAGTTCGGTGTGACCCTGGTGGGGACAGAGAGACATAGTTCCTGCCTCTGGGACAGGGCACATGTGTGAGCCTCCAGGAGTTTTGATGGCTTCTGTGGGCATTAAGGCTTGTTTGTAGAATAATGTACATACTTCATGTTCCTTAGAAGAATGTCCTTCCTGTTGACTCCATGAAAATTAGAAAGAGCACAAGTCCAGGAGTTGAAGATGTGCCTATGTCTCACCAAAATGGTAAATGCTGGGACCTTCAGGAAAATTCTTAAGGCTATCTATGGGAAAGAGATCTAAATCCACTAGTTCAAAATATATATAATTTCTTAACTATGAAAAATATAAGGATGCAATATGAATTATGAGGGGTTTCATAAATCTGAAGGAAGTAAGGCGGCTACACTTTGAGCCAATTCATCAGAAAGATATAAAGGTAGGCAGATTCTTGAGTTCAAGGTCACCCTAGTACAGAGCAAGTTTAGGGCCAGGTATGGTAGAAATTGTTATTTCAGGGCAGGGTCCCACCTAACTACGTTATCATCTATATTTAACAAATTAAGATCTCTGAATTTTTTCAATGTTAAGAAAAAAATAAAGTATGCTTGCTGTCTCTTAAGCATCAAAAGACTGAGGGGATGCTTATTTATAAGATAATCTAAAGAAAACCTGGAATAAATGACTGGATAGATATGTAAAATAAGACTGGACCAGTGTTCTGCAGGAGATGAGATATCTAGAGAATTTTTAGGATTAAAATTGAGAAATGTTTGGAGAACTCTCCATTTCTCACATACAAACACAGAGAAAGAGAGAGAGAGAGAGAGAGAGAGAGAGACAGAGACAGAGACAGAGACAGAGAGAGACAGAAAGAGACAGAGAAACAGAGAAACAGAGAGACAGAGAAGCAAATGGGACAAGAACAGAGAGATCTCATAGAATAAGAAGCAGAAAGAACACAGGTCATCAACTTGTATCCAGGATTTGACTTCCAGTAGGTATTTTTGCACCTCCTATACATCCCTTCTCTCAGAACCCCTCTCCTAGCCAAGGCTGGTCCTTTGTAGAAGTTAGTGAAGTTCTTTCTTTCATAGGTTATTTAAGACCTGGTCGTGTAAACACATGTAAAACTTGTGTATACATGGAAATGACAGAGAAACATTAACCTTATGTGAACCTGAATGGTGAACTTTTAATTTTACCTTTCTTTTATTTTCTCATATCTGTAAACTTATACCCTTTACACCTGGAATTTCAGTGAACCCATGAATCTTTTTTTGCACACAGTGGTGGTGGTGGTGAGGTGGGGACATCCTCTTGTAGAAGGGGGAGAAGGAATGGGATGAGGAACTGTGGAAGGGCAGACCTGGAGGGGGATAGATAATGATTAGACTGTAAAAAAAGATTAAAGATAATTTTTTAAAACACACATTTAAAGAGTACAGTATGTCAACATCAAAGGATAAAAATAGATGGAGGCAAATTAAGCATGATTTACACTCTTTCAAGGTAAGATGCATGTTTTTTTGGCTTTGGTGATATGGTCAAGGAACAATGAAGAAATGCAATGTTGAATTTAAAATGCCCATCCAAGGTGTAGACATGTAGTAACTATATATTTTGTAGCATTAGAATTGCTCTAATTTCATTAGGATGTCTATTATTTATCTTCATTTAAGATTATATTTTAAAGCATATTTGAATAAATATCATGATCAATAGGTATAAAATTATCAGAATATTAACAAATGTTTGCCTAAGATATCCAAAGCCATTTTATCAATTTATTACTTTACTGTCTTTTAATGCACAAGTCCACTACAAGCACTTTATATTAGGTTTTATTTTTTTTTTACTTTAGCTATTTTTTTTTTTAAAAATTGTGTTCTCTGAATGTATTATACTATTGACTCTTTTTGTCACAAATGAGTTTTCTGATATAAACTGGATACAATTAGTCTATAATATGTGTTCCATGAATCTAGAAATTTTACAGCTAATTATTATATTCCATGTTTCTACATGTTATAGAAGGCATCATAAAGGAGGGTGGTTTTTTGCATATTTTATGTAGCTATGTCTTCTTTTCTGAGGAGAAGGGAAGGGGGATGATCTGGGAGGGTAAGACTGGGAGAGGACAGGAGGGGCTGGGATCTGAATGTAAACATGAATAATTAAATAAATTAATGAAAAGAGTCATGAGTTAATACTAATAATAGTGATTTTATTTATAACACAGATAAATATGGCTTGTTATTACTGATGTTATGATTTCTATCCTTGAGAAATGAAACTTTACTCTATATATAATTATCAAATTAATCGAAATATATCACCTCTAAAAATGTATACCCCACTCACTTTTATTATTTTCTTATTATTCATATTTAGACTTAATCTTCTAAAGAAAGTGAATTTCACATAAATGATACTCTACTTGAGAAATATGTATGTACTAGACACTGCTTTCAGTAATAACACAGTAACACATTGCACTGTCTTCTCATCTCATGACTATATCTTTGACTCTGCCCAATTTTGTGTCACATTTTATACTACATGTGACCCAAATAATCAATGGAAAATTATTTATTTATGAACTTAATATTTGATTGATATTTGTCCTTAAATGGCTCTCTTACACACTTTCATTCATCTTAAGTATATTTTAGTAGAAAGAAATCATTTTTCATAACAGTTATTCTTCTCCTGGGCTTGGTATAAAAAATAAATAAATAAATTACCTTGAGAACCATTTCCTAATACAAATACCTACTGGAGAAACCTTACATAGCCTGAAGTTACCATGCATGTTGCTACAAAGAGTGATATTCTTTAAATCTCTAACTTCTCAAAATCCTTCCATGAGGTTTACAAAGAGAAATGTTTCAAAGTTTCAAATAATGTAACTTCAAACAAAGCATAAACAAAATAAATATTAGGAGTCTATTTTCTAGCATATTATTTTACAGCTGTCAACATTTCTAGTAGGTATTTACTTATTTATGTCAATTCATTGTTACTTTATGGCCCTTATAAAGGTAGACAGCTGTAGGATGTATGTTACATCAATTATTGATAGTATGGTATGCATGTTGTGAAGGAATTTTGTCTGCTAAGAGAAGATACCAGGAAAAAAGAAACTAGAATGAAAACACTCTCACATCACAGAAAAAAAATTAGAAAGAAAAGGCGAGGAAATAGACTGCATAATATTGATGTTAAATAAAAATAAATGAAGTTTAGCAGAAAATTACAAATTTTGAAACTATACTTTCCAAATTTGATAAACAGTTAAGATTGAGAATGTTAAAAAATGACATTATGACATTTGCAGATGAGAGGATGAAACTAGACAAAAACCATTTTTAATGTAGTATTTTGAGTTTGCTGAGTGTGTAAATGAGTTGGAATCTGATTCTTGTACATTTTCCTCTCTATTCATTTGTCTTGTGCAACCTTGTCAATGTCATATTTTTTACTTTATCTTATTATATTTTATTTTGTTACATTAAAGAAAAAACAATGAGACTTATGAGGGGATATTCATGTTCCAATAGATATACCAAGACTTTGGCCATACTGCCAGAAATAATTGGACATAGTGTGCTTTATAGAAAATAACACTTGTGTGGGGCAAGTGAAACTGCCACTAAACAAAAGAACGGGTGTGGTTGAACATATTCAAACAGCCGTAGTAAATCTCATAATTGAGAATGGTAGCCATTAGAATTAGCCCCAGACCAGTTCACTGTCCTGGAGCACACATGACTGTGACACCCCACTAAGAGGATCATGACAACCTGCTATGTAGGATAAAATCCTAGAGTTCTCCATGCTGATGAGGTATCTGCTGATAGGCCTGTAGTGCTTAGTAAATGAGCTTCCCTTCCTAGTCTTCCATCCCTGTAAAAGATATTTAATCCCTGATTCACTCTGAGTAAGACATATGCATCCTTATCCTCCATGAATAAAACAGTTTGTACAAGCAAGGACCATCTCAATGTCCACCACGATAGTTGGAGGGAGGCTTTCCTCATACAGAGCTGCACCTAAGTCTCCCTGAGAAGGCCCCTCTTCCAACTCCTCCATACTTCCGCCACTCATGTGGAGTTAAACTGGATTCTACCCCAGTCTTGAGCTCATTGGAGCCAAAGAGCTCCTCTTCCCACCTCTTCATAGTCCCCAGAGCCGTCTGGGAGGAAGGGAACCGCTATTCTTAACTTCTTGCAATTGCCAGCAACACCAGGATGCACAGGAGTTTAAGGACCACAGTCTTTGTCCCAGCCCCCACTGTTTTCACCCAGAGAAACAGGAGCTGGGACTCCTATCCTAGACTGATTTATGGCTTCCCTGAGTGGCATGTTGACAGCTCAGCAACCTAGTATTGAGGAAGAAATATAGCCTAATGCCCCTGTGTTTTGCCTACACTGAGTGGTGTATTGACAGCGTTCACACACTCCAGCAGTAAGGCAGAAATGCAGAATAACACACTTGCAGTCTACCTCTGGGCTCACTCTTATGTCCCAAGGAGCATTATGAGACCCAAAGAGAGTCCTGCTGCCACGGGGAAGCCTTTGGAGCACCCTTGCTCCACCAATACCATCC
The DNA here is from genome assembly GCA_019843965.1 of Rhynchomys soricoides. NCBI lineage: Eukaryota > Metazoa > Chordata > Mammalia > Rodentia > Muridae > Rhynchomys > Rhynchomys soricoides. The sequence continues at coordinate 26,208,809 of JADRCH010000004.1, read as the reverse complement.
CAGTTCAGTCTACTCTGAAAACAGCAGGTAGAGGTGAGTTGTTCACGGTCCCACGAACTCCATGTTCTAGTTCTGGACCAGCTGTTCAGTCCTGAGTAGGCTTCTAGGAACCCAGGAACATCCTGCTTCCACAAGGACTACTATGGAGATCCCACGAACTACTAGTTGGGAACACTCTTCTACCAATCCCTTGTGAGCAGGGTCTGCCTGATGCACAATCATCAGAGTCAGGTAACTTGACTTTCATTATCTGGCCCACAGCCCCTCTACCCCTCTACCTCACCAGGAGCATCCAGTCAACATCAGGGAAACCTGGATGACTAAAAAACAGCATAAGAACACAATCAACAAGACTCAGGGTTACATGGCAGCACCACAGTCCAGCTTTCCTACTACAGCAAACTCTGGATATCCTATCGAAAATGAAGTATGAGAAAATGACCTTCTTTCCAATCTTACAAAGATAATAGAGGCCTTTAAACTGAAAATGAACAAATCCTTTAAAAAGTATAAGAAAATGCATTAAAACAGGGAGAGGCATTACAAGAAGAAGCAAATAAATATAAAGAAATATAGGAAAACACAACCAATCAGGTGAAAGGTATGAATAAAACTGTCTAAGATCTGGAACAGGTAAATAGAAGCAATAAGAAAAATACAAACTGAAGCAATTCTAGAGATGATAACCTAGGGAAGGTAACAGGAACTACCTATGTAAGCAGCACCTACAAAACACAGGAGATGGAAGAGAGGATCTCAGGTCTAGAAGATAAGATAGAAGGAATCAATATTCAAGTCAAGGAAAATGCAAAATATGAAAACTCCATGTTACATCATCACATCTAAGAAATTTGAGACACTATGAAAAGACCAAATTTATGAATAATAGGAATAGAAGAAAAAGATTCCTAGCTCATAGGCTCAGAAAAATCTTCAACAAAGTTATGGAAGAAAATGCTCCTAAAGAAAGAGATGTGTATAAATGTACAAGAAGCATACAGAACACCTATTAGACTGGATCAGAAAAGAAAATTCTCCTACTACAGAATAAGCAAAATGGAAAATATACAGAACAAAGAATGAATATTAAAAGCTGCAAGGGAAAAGGCCAAGTAACACCTACTGAGACTGAGACTCACAAAGCTAGAAGGGTCTGAGAAGAGGTCTTGCAGATCCTAAGAGACCACACATGTTAGCACAGTCTATTATACCCAGCAATAGTTTCAATTGCCATAGATAGAGAAACCAAGATATTCCATAACAAAACCAATTTCCTTCCACTAGCCCAGCCCTGCAGAGGATACTAGAAGAAAAACTCCAACCAAATGAGGCTAACTACATTCAAGAAAACACGGGAAATAAATAAATAATAAATAATTTCACACCATTAAAATCGTACACACACATACACACACACACACACACAAACACACACGCACACACACTACCAACATCAAAATAACAGGAAGTATCAGTCATTGGTCAATTCTCAACATCAATGGACTTAATTTCCCAGAATAAAGGTCTAGAAAAATGGTGTCCAAGCAAACAAAAAGGGTCCACACACCTATTGCTACTTGATTTTTGACAAAGAATCTAAAAGGACAAAGTTTCTAAAGGGAGAACATCTTTAACAAACTGTTGTGGTCTAACTGAATGTCTGCAAGTAGAAGAATTCAAGTAGATCCATATTTATCACCCTGCACAAAACTTAAGTACAAGTGGATCAAAGACCTCAACTTAAAACTAGATCCACTAAATCTAACAACAACAACAACAACAAAAAGTGGGGAATAGCTTTGAACTCAATGGTACAAGAAACAACATTCTAAACAGAACACCAATGGATCAGGCACTAAGGTCAACAATTAATAAAACGTGGCAGAAGGCTAATATCCAAAATATATAAAGAAATCAAGAAGACACCATCAAACCAAATAAACCAATTAAAAATGAGATAGAGAGCTAAACAGAAAATGGAGGAATCTTGAATGACCAAAAAGCAACTAAAGAAATGTTCAAGGCCCTTAATTATCAGGGAAATGAAAAATCAAAATGATTCTAGATTCACCCATCAGAACCTTTGAGATCAAAATCTCAATGGACAACTCATACTGGCAAGGTTGTGGAGCAAAGGAACATGTTTCCACTGCTTGTTAGAATAGCAACTTATACAACTACTCTGGAAATCAATTTGGAAGTTTCTCAGAAAACCAAGAATAGTTCTACCTCAAGAACCATCTATATACCCCTGATAATATACCCAAAAGATGCTCCACTATGCTACAAGAACACTGGCTCAACGATGTTCATAACAGCTATATCTGTAATAACCAGAAACCAGATACAACCTAAATGGGCCACAACTGAAGAATGGATAAGAAAATCCCATTCATTTGAACAATGGAATAACACTCAGCCATTAAAAACAAGGACATCTTGAATTTCTAAGGCAAATGGATGTTACCAGAAAGAAAAAATATCATGATGAGTGAGGTAATACAGACCCAAGATGATGTTTGTGGTATGCACTCACTTCTAAGTGGATATTAGCCATGAAGTACAAAATAAGCATTTTATAGTTAACAGACCCAAAGAAACCAAATAACAAGGAGTCCCCAAGGAAGGATGGTTGATTCTCAGAAGGGAAAACAAAATAGGTATCAGAGGCAGATGGAAGGAGGGAACTGGATAGGAGAGGGGATGGGGAGGCAAGCTGGGTAGGAAGAATCTGGTGTAAGGAGAGGAGGAGAGACAGAAAGGAAAGTGGCAGTGGTTGGATGGAGTAGTCTAAAGGGTGGCCAACCAATATCTGTCTCAAATCAAGACCATTTCATGGACAAGAATCAATCCCTGACATTAGTAATGATGCTTTATTATTCTTGCCAACAGGAACCTAGCACAACTGTCCTCTGAGAAGAAGCCTGTTTCAGCAGCCAATAGAAAAAGATGTAGAGACCAACAGCCAAACATAAGATGGAGTTTAGGTAGTCTCATGGGAGAATTGGGATAAGGGTTGAGGTATTCGAAGTGGTAAGGAACTCCACAGCAAGACTTACCATGAGCAAGCATTTGTGCTAGACATAGGTCCCCTGCACATATGTAGCATATGAGCAGCATGCTCCCCATTAAAAGGAGTGGTCGCTCTCCCTGAATCTGTTGCCTGCCTGTTTGTAGATCTCATTCCCCTAAATGGACTGTCTTGTCTGACGTCAGTATAAAAGGATATACCTATGCTTGTAGAGACCTGATGTGCTCCAGAGGTTCTATAGGGTAGATAATGAGGGTTTAGGGTTTGGGGTAAAGATGTTAAAATCTAGAGGGGTGCCCCATTCTCAAAGGAGAAGGGAAGGGAGGAATGGAGGTAGATCTTGACTGAGGGAGTACTGGGAGCAAAGAAGGAGCTAGTATTGGGATGTAGAGTAAATAAATAAATAAATAACAAGCAAACACAAAAAGCAAGCAAAGAAACAAAAAAAGATAATAAGATATGAAGCTGGGAAGGCTTCTTGACGGAATCAAACAAAAATTGGAATCATTAAAGTGGAGGTAAAGACAGTAGTGGTGGGCTTTGTGTAGCCTACACAGCCCCTAGTTCTCATTCTGCTTCCTTGAAGTCACTCCAGAAAGATTGTTCCCATATTTTTGCTAATGGGGACTGAGATGTTTCACCATACCAATCTTTTATGAAAGACTCACAACCTTTAAAACTATGAAACAAAAATAAAATTCCTTCCTTATGTTGATTGTCAGATATTTTCTTATTATGATATAAAGTAACAACTACAGTAAGCTACCATAATTTAAAAACTCATTTCCTGTATTTAAAGAGGAAATTAATATTATATAATATAATATGATTATACAACAATTTACTTATACATCTACAATTGCCCTGTCTTCTGTTTGGGATGACTCAGAAGTAAATATAATGTGTACAAAGAACAAATTGAGTAAGTATAATAATACCCTTCTAGTTTCACAAAAGGCAAAAATAGAATAGTGTCCTGTTTACTTACACAAAACTGAGCATTTTTAAAAGGCTTAGGAAAATAAAATGGATTTTTTTTCATAAAATTCCCATTCTGGGATGACAGAGAATACATGAGATAAAATATACAGTAAATAATTGTCCAAACTACAACTTCCTTTGTATTTGCGTATATAAGTTTTCATTTCATATTTTATAGAAAGTTAGTGTAAATAATCAATCCAAGTAATATTGTTTTAGAAAAAATGAAAGGTTTATGTAAATTATATTCAGAAATTTAATACATAAGTTTTTGCTCCACTTTTGACATACTAAGAACATTTTACAGTAAAAAAAAATGTTAAAACCAATGTATGAATATAAAAGTTCATGAAATTACAAAATGATAAAAAATGAAGAGATAACATAACAAGAGAAGCATTAAAATAGATTGTCAACGTTTAGTTTTTTCTATTCATTTATTTTGAGACAGGGTTTCTCTGTGTAATGTTGACTTGTCTGGAACTTGCTCTGAAGACCACTCTTGCCTAGATCTCAGAGATCCACCTGCCTCTCCCTCCCAAGTGCCTGGAGAATATATTAGAGAAGGGTAAGCAGCAAACCATAAATCCCTTTGCACTGATTTTTAGGGGACCATAAGTAGTAGACGTGGGTGCTCTCAAAAGATAGAAACAGTAATTTCCCCTTAGTAACTGTTTGATCTATGAATAGAACCAAGAACATCAGAGCCTATGTCCAAAGAGCTTCATCTAGAAGTGTACAAATTGACTAGGAAAATGTGAGAATTAGTCACCTAGATGTTTGAAAGGTGTCTCCATGGGTGCGGAGAGCAAGGCTCAAGGAAGGTTTCTAAATAGTACTGATCACATTCTTACATAATAGCAGAACTCAAAGCTAAAGTATTGGTAACTAAGGGGAGAACAAGGGAGCATGTTATATTACGCCTGTATTAATTGATAGATTTTTGTCATGAACTTAGAAATAGTCATACATGTACCAACAGCCTACGGTATAGTGAATAAATGTTAAAAAATAAAAGCTGGTGTAAAAGTTAAATTTGATTATTATTTTCTCTCCAATAAATACACGGAACACCCCACCAACACAAATAAAAACAAAATGCACATGCTAACACTCCATGCATAAAAACATACAGACATCATAAAACATGTAGTATCAGTTCTCTCTCTCTCTCTCTTTCTCACACACACAGAAAAACATATGCATTGCAGATTTTCCATATAAAATTTTATGAATACACTTATATAATTTAACATTACACATTTATACATTTAACAGTAGTAATGAAAAATAAATGCGCCAATGCCTTACTGGCTCATTTCCATTTGCCTATTATGAGAAAGTAATTTTATATTGTAGGTAGCTGTCAGATCTAATACGATAGGTAAATCATTTGACACATAGAACTTTTTTATATAAAGAGTGCTTAAAACAAGAATGTTTAATGAGTATGTAATTTTGTTTACAAATAATTGCATAAAAGAAGAAACATAAATTATTCTGGGCCGCATATTACACAGTAACATAGAGGTTGAAGGAAAGATTAAAATAAGGCAAAAATTATTGAGCAGGTTTTTTTAATCACAATAAGCATAAAAGTGAAAAAATAGAATGATTTGAAATAGACTAACATGGAATATATATATATATATATATATTCAACTTAATTCTTCTCAACTTCAAATTATTGATTTTCATTTTCTAAAAATTTCATTGAAATTATAAATTTAGCTATTGTTGGAGAAAATTGTCCTATATCCAAACATACCCAAGAAAAATACTCAGTAAAAATGTCATGTGTTTAAAGACTATGGATATAAGTTTTATATTTAGTGTTATATGATATGAATTTCAAAAAATGTATAAACAACAATAAAGTACATTAAATTCAATTTTACTCATTTTTCTAATAATAGTGGCTTTCCCTCCTCTTGCTTAAGAAAAGAAATACAGATTAATAATATAGATATTTATTTTTAAAAGATATACTATGAAATATGATTATAATGATTTAATTCCCAATAAAGTAATAAAATAAATTAGGCCTTGAAGATTCTCTGAAATCTGCTTTCTGTTGTTTACATACAATATACATACATATAGGCTTATTTTGTTACACTGGCCAACATGTAACATATAGAGCCAACATATATATATATGTTGGCCAGAGTAAAAATACAAGGATGTGTTGTGAATGTATTTATCAATATGTTTTATGTGTTATTTTGTTTATTTTGTTTTAATTTGTGTGATAATTGGATTTTCTAATATTTTCTAAATGTATCATAGTTGTTAGGTCTTGTATAACATCAAAGTTTCAATCCCTGTTCTTTACCCAATTTCCCACACCATAACACTTTCTTTCCTCAATAAGAATGTCTCAATAGTACAAAGTTTCATATGATATGATACTTGAATACCCTTTATTGGATTCAGATTTCATCTGGTGAGGTGGAGGGGTTGAGTGGGTGGGGGACCACCCTCATAGAAGCAGAGGGACGGGGAGGGGGGAGGGGATTTGCCAGAGGAGAAAACGGGGAAAGGGATAACATTTGAAATGTAAATAAATAAAATAAACAATAAAAAAGATTAGAAGACAAGAAAAAGCTTAATCTTAAAATTTAAGAGAGAGAGAGAGAGAGAGGCTCTCAGGACTGGGAATGGCTATGTATCCTATTAAGGTTTTTTTATAGCGTTTTAATTGTTCTGCTCTTATAGAAAATATGAGAATTATTGCCAACGACTGACTCACTGAGTTTTTATTATCCTCACTGTGTTGCCTCGTGCTTTAGTATCTTTAAAACTGTAGAATCTATCTACAAGAAGTAAACAGAAGGTGAGAGTAAATGCATTAGGAAAACCAAATTGTTCAGTTTTAACTAAACAATGTATTAGGTGCTCTATTGTGCATTAGCTTATACTTAAACACTTCAGATTTTATCAAGGAGAAAATCATTTCATTATCCTTCACTGAGTTTTAGGTAATAAAGTAAAAAATAAGTCTAGAAAAGATATATTTTATCTTTATATAATTTTATTGTGAATGATAACTGAAGATGTTGTTAATATTTGTTTAGTATTTGCTTTTTTTTCCTTTTTGTCGATAATTTAGGCAATTATTTTATTTTACGTTGTAATGTCCTAAATCATGTTTACATATAACTGAATTTTTAAAAAAGTAATTTCATTACTAGTAGATATAACACATCCATATACTACAAAAAAGAAAGAATTTAAAAAGAAACAGTAGTCCATAAAATATCCTGTGTATTTCTTATTATAATGAGATATATAAGTCTTATAAAATATTTAAGATTTTTTCCACTTTAACTATGTGCTTATATTTGTTAGAATGCTATAATTCTTAGCCTAACCCACAATGTAAAATAAATAAATAAATAAATGAAAACAGTAAATATTTCATATATAAGTGAAACTTCATACAGACTAACATAGAGAACTGATTTTTGAGATGAAAATAAATGTTAAGAATAGAACAGATCAATAACAACCTGCATTCTTTTAAAATAAAGGAATGTGATAAGTTGCTGTCCTCAACTTTCTTTTTCTTAGCATACAATAAAGAATTTTCTTAGAAATTTGACAGAACTTTTTAACAACCTCATAGCCTCTCACAGAGCAAACCCTAGGGAACATCAAAGCAACAATTATATTCACTCAGAGTTTCAGCCAGCTGAGTCTTGAGGCAGTAATCTCCTTGAAGTGATTCTCTCTGCTAACATTTTAAACATTTCACTGTCAAGTAGTTATTAGCATTGACATGGGGAAGAATTTCAGAGACTATCATGTTGTCTAACACCTGCCAAGGTTTATGTAGAAGGCTCAGAAGTTTATTAGAGACTGCTCAAATTAATAACTGTTTCATTAGTGGTTCTTTGTCATCTTATGCTGCTATTCTATTTCAATAGAAATGTCTCACAGTTTTTATATTGTGGGATAAGCCCAACAAAGCTCTCTACATGTGTATACTCTACCTCTGAGCTATATATCCATCTGTGAAAGCCACATATTTCAAAACTTAATGGATTTTTCTTCAAATAAGATTAAAACTTCATATTTAGTCACTGTTGAATGATGACTTACACCTTATCTAAGTAACTAATTCAACAGCATGGTGAGTTTTTAGAAAGGACTGCTATAGGATTATAGGTGAGAGTTTAAGGAATAAGTATTGAATAGAGCTCCTGAAAGCAAGACTGTTTGCCATATAAACCAGTCTGTTAGGATCTTGATATAATGGTTAAATATTAGACCTAGATATGGCGGGTAGCTAGTTAACCCACTTGATTCATACACACACACACACACACACACACACACACACACACACACACACACAAAATGTGGCCATGAGCCTTTCCATTCCAGGAAATGGAGCAGAATTGTAGATACACTCTCACATAAGGATTTTTTTGGGTGTTTTGTTTTGTTTTGTTTTGTTTTGTTTTTGAGGCAGATGCATGAAATGGTGAGAAAAGATAAAAGGAAATGGGACCAGAATCCAGAGCCCTCAAATATTTCTGGTATTTCTAATCTCTGACGAAGACATAACCAATGTCATTTGTGGCTTCTAGCAAAGGACAATAATAGAAGTCCCAGTAGTTTTTGTTTTTGATTTTTGTTTTATTTTTTTCTGAACATTTTCTTTCTCTTGTTTTATCAAGAGTACAAGGACTTTAGCATGACACTTGTGATGGCTTGAATATGCTTGTCCCTGGGAGTGACACTATTAGGAGGTATGGCCTTGAAGGAGTAGACGTGACCTTGGATGAAGTGTAACACTATGTGCTTGTGCTTTAAGACCCTCATCCTAGCCGCCTAGAAGCCAGTCTTCTCATGTTTGCCCTCTGAATGAGAAGTAGAACTCTCAGCCATGTTCCTACCTTTGATGACACAGGACTGAACCTCTGAACCTGTAAGACAACCCCAATTAAATGTTGTCCTTATAAGAGTTGCCTTGATCATGGTGTCTCTTCATAGCAAGACAGAATTGGTACCAGGGACTGAGGTATTGCAGTGATAGGCTTGACCATACCTGTGTTTGGAAGATGTGTATTTTGGGACTTCGGAATTTTTTTAAAGCAGTGGAATGCCTTATGTGGGGTGTAATGGGCTATCTTATTAGGAATGTTGAAGACTTTGTTGTTGAGGGTGATTTGAACTGTGGAAGCCTGTAACTAAAGGTTTCAGAGAAGAAGAATTTTAGTGTGTGATTGAGAGACTGTTCTTGTGATATCTTGGTGAAGAATGTGGCTGCTCTTTGTCATTTTCTAAACAGTTTTCCTGAAGCTCAGATGAAGAGTGTCAAATTAACTGCATGGACAAAGAAAGTGTCAAAGCAATCCAGTTTAAACTCTGTGCTATGGTTTAGTATCATGATGAGTGTTCTGATGAAACATAGCAAGCTTAGAAAGAAAAAATACAAAATGTATGACTCAAGTAATAAAAGAGTACCAGGAAGTGTAGTGGAGCTAAACCCTAGGAGATAAACAGATTAAGGGCGTGGTGACTTTGGGGGAAAATCCCACCCAGGTAGGCTTATTGTTTATTTATTTTCCACTGAACAAGGAATTGTTATCTTTGGGGCCTTATTTGGTTATTGCTTTCTTTTGGACTGTTAATCTAAAGTGAACTAAAATTCAGAAATGGAAGACAATGCTTCTGACCTGGATCTTGACATGGACACATAGAGGTTTGCAGTTTGCCCAGCTATTTTTCTGTCTTGCTTTGGTCCAGTATTTTTAACTTAGTATGGGATTACTCCAGTTAAGAAGCTGCATGCTTAGAAGAGACTTTGAACTTTGGATTTTTAACATTATTGAGACTGTTACAGAATATACGGATATTTGGAATTACATTAAATGTATTTTGCATTATTCTACAGCTAGACTCACATGTTTGAATAAACCTAAGGGGGCCAGGGAGTGGAATGTGGTAGTTTGACTATGCTTGGCATAGTCAGGCCATATGCAGGGAATGGTGCTATTAGGATGTTTGATCTTGTTAGAATAGGTATGGCCTTATTGGAAGAAGTGTGCCACTGTGGCTGTGGACTTTAAGACTCTCCTCCTAGGAAGTCACTTTTATCATGTTTGTCTTATGAACAAGATGTATAGAATTCTCAGCTCTTCCAGCACCATTCCTGTCTAGATGATGCCATACCCTTCTTTGATGATAATGGACTGAATATGTGAACCTGTAAGCAAGCCCCAATAAAATGTTGTCCTTTATAAGAGTTGCCTTTGCCATGGCATCTCTTCACAGCAATGGAAACCCCCTAACCAGGATACCTCCTAAATTTGCATTATAGAAGGTAAGGAATTATAATGCATAAAATTATAATTTAGTGTAAAAACACTCACATATGTTTGAAATTTCAATCTGTAGCATAACCATTATTTTGGTGTTTATAGCTATCAATTATTCACCAAATTTGGGAATTCCCAAGCTATGCCATGTGTTTACTCATACATCAAAGTAAATGCTTTCAGATAATGTTCAGACTGATGCAGATATCAGCACAATTGATTATTACAAAATATTAGCCTCCTTATTTTTGTACTGGTATGCACCCTTATATTCTGTAGTTACAGTGGTTATTAGATCCCTAACAATTACGATAAATATATTTACTTATTTTTCTCGCATACAATACATACCAACTACAGCCTCTGCTCCCTCCACTCCTAGTCATTCTACCTTTCCTCTTCCCCAGACATACTCCCCCTCCTATTATCTTTAGAAAAGAGCAGGCCTACCAGTGATATATACCAAACACAGCATAACAAGGTATAATAAGACCAGCCACAAATCTGTATACCAAGGCTGGATGAAGCAACCTAGTATGAGGAAAGGAGTCCTATGAGTACACAAAATAATCAAAGACACCTCCACTCCCATTGTTCGGAGTCCTTCAAAGCCCACACAATTACAGAATGTATGCAGAGAGTAGTCCACATCCATGAAGGCTCACTGATAGCTTCTTCAATATCTGTGAGCCGTGCTGTGGGTCAAGTGTTTGATGACTCCGACTGTTCATTCCTTTCTCCCCTTATTCTGTGGGGCTGCCCATTTTTAAATAAGGATTTTTATTGTTTGATAACTTTACACATGCATAATGTGTTTTGATAAAATCCCTCCCCCATTCCAGGTATCCAATCTGTCCACTTCAAATTCCTCCACTATTATCCAGCTATTTTATATCTCAGACTCATGTGTTATTTATAAACTCACTGAGCCCACTTTGAGATACTTACACTGATCTATATGTCTAGCACTAGTCATGAGGAGTCATTTTCAAACATGGCCCATTTAACCAAATTACATTATTAAGTTGCTCTAGAGATAATACAGCCCCAGGTTCTTGGCTTAGTTAGGCCCAATTTCTTGGCCTAGTAAGCTGTATTAGGTATGGAGTTCATTTCATGGAGGTTGCCTTAGATCAAATTAGAAAGTAATTTATTACTTGTGCAACATTCATGCCATTCATATACCAACAAGCCTATTTTGTCAGCTCAGTGGTCATTGTTACTTGAAAGTTCCACAGCATAGATGACAGTCATTGTTAAATAACTTTAGAAATCCATGGACCCATGAGAGGAGTTGCACATGTGAACACACAGATAGTAGTAGCATATATAAGACCTGTTCAAACTCAAGAGAGGCAATACACCATCATGGAGTAGGAGATATAGGCTCAAAATTTCACCAGTAGCTGAGGAACTCTTTGCATTAGAACATTGATGGGAGATAGAGAGAGTTAGATTTTATAATGGCATGACCATAAAGATCAATAATACTCTAGGTGAGGCCCCCAGTGTATATATATGTATATATACATACATATGTGTGAGCATTATACATATATGTATATATCATATATCATATATCACATATTACTTATCAATCGCATATGATATATCATATTAAATATTACATATTAATATCACATATGTATCACATATCACATACTATATATTATTTATGTATACATACACACTCATATATATTTTTTCCAGTTAGTGTTGCTCTTATCCATATATGAATAATTCTGACCACCAAGACATGGGGCATGAATAACTGACTAGAGAACAAATAAGCTTGTCTCAGAAGTAAACCAAGTTTCTCTTACTCAGTAGCAATTGACAGATATAGATTTTTACCTGGGAAATGGGGTCTGGTATGCTCTTCTTCATCCATCTGATAATACTGATTGGTACGGTCTTTTGCTAGCCTTGTGAAAGCAAGATAGCTGTGTGCATTCCCTGACATGTCTTCAAAGTCCTTTGGCTCTTAAAAGTTTATACAATGTTTCCCTAAACTCTGTGATGTTCCCTAAACCTTGGGTGTCGATGAACATTGCTGAGCAAGTATCTGTGGATTTGGGTGTTGAGTCCTTTAAGCATATCCCGAAGTGTTATAGACAGGGGTCAGGTTATATAGTAATTTTACTTTTAGAATTTTTGAGGTATTTCATGGCCACTCTGTTCACATTAGTCAGAAATGAAAACAACCTAATATGTCCACATTTAAAATGTGGTCTATATGCATGATAGAGCACTATCTGTAATTAGAACTAAAAGCTTAAAATTGGCAAGTAAATGGTTGGACCGAGAAAATCTTTTATTAGGTGAAGTAGCATAGAAAGCCAAATAGACATATTCCTTCTCATCTCTGGTCCTTTATTCCAAATCCACAGATGTAGGCAGCATGCATGCAATGTGTAGTAACTAATGAAATCCATACACTATATATGAACCGTAAGTATGTACAGTTTGATCTGGGAATAATGGGATAGAAGGCATATGAAGTGACAAATAAAATTGGGTATGGACCAAATTTGGAAGGAATGAGAGAGCCGGTGCAGAAGGAGGAGGTAGGAGGGACAACTAACACCAAGGGTTGATTTTGTAAATCAACAGGTGAAGTGGAAATTTCTGGTTTATTTAGAGACTCATTTTTGTCATGTGATGTTTCTCTGGAAACTGTCTTATGAGAGAAGTTTTGCTGAGAACAGACATATGGTGATTTTCTGAAAGCAGTCTGGAAAAAGTGTATGTGAAGTTTTGCTAGAGCAGATGCTTGGGAGAACACCTGATATTTGGAAAGAATGTAAGTATAACCGAATAGACAGTCTACAATGTTGGATGGTATTGGTACACCTTACCATTCTTTGCTGGTCATCATTGGTATTGGTCTTCATTGGAAGACTTATCTGGTCTTTGTTGACAAAGCTAGGTGTTATTAGTATGCTTTACCATTTTTTAGCTGGTCAATATTTGTCATGACTTCATAAAGAGAAATGCACCAAAACCTTCTGGTGGTGTTCTGGTGGCTTCATTCTGCTTCTGAAGACTCAGGCCAATTGGCAAAGTCTCATGGATTCTTCTGGATTGACCTGCTGTTGCTGATTCATGAATGGTATTAGCAAGTCTTGCCATTGCTGCTTCATGAATAGTGTTTGTGAGTGGATTGAGCTACTACTGCTGATTCTTGTGAACTGCACTGCTTATATCTTGAAAATACAAATTGAATTTGCTCAAAAGAACTATTTCTAAATAGGTCGACATTCTCTTTTGTTCTATTAACTTTTCCTTCTCACTACCTCTATTGGGTGATGGACTTGAAGGTAGGTTAAAGCATTTAAGAACACTTACTAAAAGTAGGTTTTGAGAAACTTAAGCCTTTACTCAGGAATCATTTTATATTTACCTAAAATTATAAGCAACACATACAATATATATATATATATATACATGTATGAATATGTGTATATATTAACAGATAAGTGGTTGGACCTAGAATGCATTATATTGGGTGAGGTAACCCAGACCCTCTTTCTCATCTAGCTTCCATAATATAATAATGAATTACATCAGCTGCCAAGTGAGGAAAACAATTTAATAGTTCTACCCATTTTCACTCATGATCAACATATCAAGACATCTGTTAGGATGCTATTATATACTCATAGGAGTGGCACTCCAATGTAAGTGGAAGCCAACAACTGTTTAATTAGACTTCAGGCCCACACAGCAGGAAAGAAATCATGGAGGCTACTGAAAACTCAGTCAACGCCCAGGGCTTGTAAAGTCATGGTCCCTAGATATGAACCTGCTACTGCCACTTCCACAGACCAGCATGATTTCCTACTCCATTCTATATTGTATCTTTATACCAGCAGGTAATTGTAATTATCATCTCTCATCAAAGAAGCCTCATTGTTCCCTGGAGAGTGGAGGCCATAACATAAAAGCACAACCTGATGCCATGGTAAAGGTCTAATCAACATTGTAGTTTCTGCATCTACAGGTCAGAGTACACCATGGAAGAGAATGCAGAAAGAATGAAAGAGCTAGAATATGAGGAAATGTCATAAGAA